>RXPK01000137.1:222876-822876 GCA_004143645.1 Protaetia brevitarsis
TACCAACTGCTGTCACTTCTTTATTCAGCTCTCGATCAAGGATTGAAAGCTATAAACTACTTTACCGGCGATATCTCTTATCATCGATTTTGGAAAATTGTGACGCCTGTAAGCGAGTGTTTAAAAAATAATAATTTAAAACAAGTTTCTTCGTCTAATATTCAACGTTCGTGGAACCAAATTTAACAAAAAGAAAATCAAACGCTTGGGCAGTATTAGAGAAATCTTAAACGGTCTGGGATGGCATAATCAAACAGAAATGAAACTGAATCTATGCGAGAAAACAAAATTAATTTAGTGATGATGACATTACTGATACAGTTCTTGAGAAACCTCAATCGTAAGGAAGATTTCTTTCATGATGGCGAAATTTCAACACTTTAAATAACGCATGCAGACGGAATAAACGCCTTAGAGCCTAGCTTGACAGTATATTGAGCAGCAACCGGAGGTTGAGGGTCAGGACCAGCATCTGCTAAAAAAATGGGAGGGATTTAAAAAGCATATCACTATTTTTTATGAATAAATTATAATATAATGTATGTAAACAAAATCAAAAATTTTTTTCAAAAGTTATTATTTCAAAATTTACCTATGTTTAGTCTTTTTTCAGATTATATGAATTTTCGATTAACATAAATAGCTTGAATGCGAACGGATTCTCGTTTGCGTATGTAGAAGCGGCTTATATTACAATAAAAAAAAACATTTAACGTCTAAAGCAATATTAATGTTAACAAGAAGTAAAAGAATATTATATTACACAAATACTAACGTAATATGGCGACGAGAAAGTGCAATCGTGAAGTAACAAACAGGAGTAAACATCTAAGACCCGAGAACCCAGCTTGCAAAGATACCGTAGTACTCCTGTCAGGGAACACGGTGATACGAATGAAAGATAAGAAATGAGTTGAAATGAACTTGAAATCTCGCCGGGCCATATCTGCTATCTCTCTGTGTATCATACAATACGTCTCACGTAATGTACCCTACATAGTCGCGGTGACGTGTATATGTGACTTATATATTGCGAATGTTTTCCACTCTTGCACTACGCGAGAACAAAACATTTACATCGCCGGAAGGCACGCCCTTCCAGGCATTCACGGTCACATCCATGCGAAACGAACAGCACCGACGCGATTATCTGATTGCATGTGGCGTGGAGCCTAATACGACTCCATTCTTTGTGTCCGTTTTTCTCGGTTGCATTTCATCTATGCGAAGGGCGCGCGCGTTTCATATGACCGAACATAATGCATCGTCGACCGTCACAAAGATAGTCACCTTTTGTCTTCGAGAACAGTCTTGTATTCTGGACGATTCTATTCCGACGTCGTACGTACAGCAAGAAAAAAAGGTACCGCGTACTGTAGTGAAAAAAAATATGACGTGAACACATTATTACGGAATATATTGTAACATCGTCCTACTCAATAAACTAAATGAAAATAATTTAGATATTCTTTTCGGCTGTCGGCAATTACACCGCCGGCTGTTACGTTTCTTTGCGGTTTTAAATAAATCGTAAGACATTAACCGTCGACTATGGAAAAGGCTAAAATAAATCTGTTTACCGCTACTTGGAAATACGTGGGTTTGGAGTAAGCCATCTTATCAGGTCACTCAAGACGAGAGTTAGTGGGTTATAAGTTCGTCCTCTCTCTTAAAACCGGAGCAGCGGACTGTTAAAGACCGTTGCCTAACCACTCTCCCTCGCCCGAGCTGTCGTGTCGTGGCTAAGGCTCGCACAAGGTTCTACAACGATGCAGTGTTGCTTCGCTACCGAAAGCCCAACTGTTAAACCAGTCTGAACGGAATGGGGGTCTTGGCTTACTGCACGGATCGAGAGGAGACAACCTCAACAAACCTAAATCCTAACGGTGTTTATTAATAACCTGGCTGATGGGATGCGTGCTGGATAGAAGACCCGTCTATTAGTCCAAGTCTTGGCACTGGCCACCCCATTGTATTAGCCTTACCTCTCATGCGGTGCCTGTTGAGGTGACCTTTTCTTCCTAGCTCGTCGGAATCAACAGTGGAGGACGTTATTAGCGGACGACACGCTATTAAACAGGAATTGGGCAGAAACCTCATAAGAAGCTCCCAAAGTGAGAGACCTCACAAGGAAGAACAAAGGAGAAGCAAACGGACTGCAGCAGATTGGGAACAGGATGAATCCTTCCCCTCTCAAATTGCGTAATTGTTGTGCACTCAATAAGTTGCACTGGGAGCATGTAATCGAAGAGGGAGATTTACTACTTGGGTCTTCTGATTCCTACATTTTGAAAGAAAGGTTGGAAGTCAGTTGTAAAACAGCAGAACAGGACACATAATCTTTTAGCCGCAGTGTATTATCACCCTGCATAGTATACTTACTCTATAGTGTATAGCTTAAAAGTAGCTACAGCCCGGTAAAAAAATAAATTTAAAATATATTTTAATTAAATAGTAAAAATCCAATTTTAACATCCCAGTGTCATCTATATTAAGAGTTTTAAAACACTGCTCTCACCATGCCAATGCTCCACGGCGAATATTTCGATTGAGGGCGTTCATCAAAAAATACTTAATAGCCCGTACTTTTCTTTATTTACTCAGTACGTGGGATGGTGTGGGAAGACTGTTGCCAAAATTCATCTCTTCAATTGTGTTAATAGCCAGTTACACGATATCATACGCAAAAGATCTGACCTTAATATGATAAAATTTTTGATAAAAAAAACATTAGTGTGAATAAACAGTGATTTTGTTTCATAACAAAGTTCGAAATGTGAACCTCTATAAATAAGATATAAATAAAGTATATTTATTCTCAGGTAAGTACGGTCCGCTTATTCATAACAATACGTTTTTATTAATTCCATTTTTGCAATATAATTTATCACAGAAAACACAAAACTTTAAAATTAAATTTCAAAATTGCCGCTTTCTGACGTTCAATCTGGTTTTTCTAGAACTGGTGATAGTTCCAACCTTGATGTTAAATTACTGGATTTCGGTTTGTGGCGTAAATCATATCATAATTAACCTAAAAACAGTACCAACTTCTACAATTTCCCCAGTTGATGCCAACTGTTTGAGCGATATACAAAATTCCTAACCCAAAATTTGCCCACGTACAAATTTAATTCTTATGAGTATATTAAATTTGATGGATTGAAATAATACGTTTTTTTTAGTAGATTTGACGAGAATACCTTCTAAAGGAGAATTCTGCGGACATCGGTTGTGTCAGGAATGCTGTTATTCTAATCACGGAGGATGCTCGGTACAGGAACATATCTCAGGAAAATCGTCCATTGGTTGCGAAATTACCAAGATTATGGTAATTTGGATAAAATTAATGTGATAACTTTGTTTACAATTAACAATTATTTTTAGGTTGGAATTTGGAAAAATTGGATTTTATCCAAACAGGCGTTAATTTTAAAATTTGCGTCTGATGAGTGAATCCTTTTGAATTGAAATTTTCTTGGACTTTTATTGGATTGTCTTCGACGAGGAGGACAACTGTCTCAGAGAGTCCGTTAATTTCACCGAAGTGAGGAGAATATACTTTGTTTAATACATGAGAATGCCCATGTGACCGAATGGACTATCGAATGTTTACACAAAATTAAAATAACATAATTATCGCAAAATTCTGGAATCACTTACAATCAAAATATAATAAAGGTAGTGTCTCAAACCGTGCGAAAAATATATTTAAAAATTTTCAACACTTATTACTATGTAAAATTAACAATCTTAAATTAATTACTGTACAAAAAGTAGGCAATCCATTTATACACATGACATTCTTACCAAACGAATCCAGCAATTTTCCATGTCTTTCTGTAACATATCAATGCAATTGAAATGCCAATCCATATAAAACATTATTAGACTAAGATTAAATAAAATAAGTGCAGTATAAAAAAAAATGTTCATTTGAATTGGAACTGGATCCACTTTTATCTGCAATATCTGTTGTGAAAATATACATTCAAATTCTAATATTCGATTTCGGATGTGTAGGTATATCACTGCTGTCATCTATATTCCTGAAGGAACATTCTAAAGGAAATTCCTTGAAGGACTTGCCAAATACATTTCCTACATCACCTGGACATCGTCTGGCTGTCTGCTGCTACATTTTATATCTTTTTCTTATTATTTTAAAATATATATAAGTAAGTAAAATAGTAACTTTACATTTAAATTAATATCAAGTACACATTCCATAATATAAATACATATGTAGGTAGCTACATCTTAATTGCCAAATTATAGCTAAAATTTTGACGAATCAACCTTTTATTTGTTTTCTTTTCCTCTTCTTTATATAGGTAATTTAACTTAATACTTAATAATCCACAATATAAAAATACTTCGACCAAGTAGGGTGTAAATAGATTTATTTTAACGTTTTCCATAGTCAGGTGTTACATTTATTTACGATTCTTATCTCAAAATCGCAAGCAAACAAGCAGCTCGGCGGTGTCTATTGCAGGCAGCCGAAAAGAAATATCTAAATTCTTTTATTTATTTTATTAACTAGAGCCGGATGTTACAATATATCCCGTAAATGTTGTTCACGTCATATTTTCTTTACTACCAAGCTACGGGGAAATTTTTTCTCTTGCTGTACGTACATAGGCTGGATAAGCGAATTGAAAGGAAGGTTTAAAGGTCAAAGTCACGATGCTTATTGTATAACTAATAAACGATGTATGGATAATAGGAGGAAAGCTTTGAGATGCTAATGAAAATCTTTTAAATTCACAAGTAGGCGAAAGAAGTTGCGTAAGGATTAACTTCGATATGCTTCGTAAATTTATTTTATAAATAATAAAATACGAATCTATAATCGATTTATTTGATTGAACCTGTGTAATCAATTTTGATAGTTAAATAGGATTTCAAAGAAGTTACCTAATTCCTTGAACTCTCGTGCAAGTTGTAGTCAGAGGTTATTAGTGATGCGAAAGGTAGGGCGAGAAATTTCAGATGCGGGTCAGGCATTTTTATAATATATTAGACGTGAGGTCCGTCGTTTATCTATTAAGCACTACGGCCTGTCCATCTTCTGCGAGCAGTGTTGTTCTTATTATCGAATGTACACGTTGATTAATCTGTGTTTAAACTTTAAGGACAAAATGGTTCGTATTTTATTGAAACTTTTTAAAATTATCGTCTTGTTGTTGAAATATGTTTATCCCATCTTATTTTATTTTTTAAATCTGATATTTGCCTAATCTATACTTTGTTTTACTAAATACATGTTTCGACTGCCTGCCATCATCAGATCTTTGTCAGTATCAGAAGGTTGTCACAAAATAGTCTTGGATGAATAATCACGTTCAAATAAATTCAAAACAATAAGTAAAATAATATACATTTACAATAACTAGATCTAACCAAAAATTTATTTTTGTTGTGAGTGCTATGAATCCAAACCGGTTTTATGTGAAGCCGATTTTGGTTTAATGGCCTCCAAAACAAAAACCGCAACGGGTTTTAAAATTGAGTTTTTAAAATGTTTTGAAACGGTTACAAATTTTTGCATTATGACATATAGTACTTAATAATTCATGCAATTGTGAAAAGTATAACGTTTTCAAATGATCGTGAATAATGTCTATGATAAAAGAGTAATATTAACAACAATATGTTTTTGTATTTAATTACTTACCTACTTTAAAACTACAGACGCTAATAATTATTATCTCAGAAAACGGAGAAATGTTCAAGAAATAATTTACGACATTACAGTTAACCTTCTCAAAATTGCATAACAAATATATAAATATTGAATATCGTTATATGTTACAATGCAAAAATTTGTTACTGTTTCAAAATACTCATTCTAATAACTCATTTCAAAAGCGATTTTAACTAAATAAAGACTACATTTAACATGAATTATAGATACATATTGAACTGCAAAACTTTCTTTTTTTCATTTTATGTACACATATATGCCTCTTTGCACAAAATACATTAAAAAATATAGATATTATTTCTTTTTGAATGTTGTTCATATGCTTATTAGGAATTGCAAATATTATAAAAATTTAACTTACTAACTAATTTTAAACAATATGTTATGAATAACATACAAAGCAATTTCATTTTTACTATAAAATTTAAATTTGAAAGTTTTAAAGGGCTTTCTTTTCATTATTCTATAACATCAGATTGCCATTTCGACCTGAAAATGACATATACATAGATCGAAACATGTTGTGTAAGATAGTTTAAATATATTCATCAAGAACACGAACTTTAGTATTTATTAACATTCCTATATATAAATTGTTTATTCTACTTTGTCGTTAAACCAACATATTTACTAGCACTAGCTACAACTACCACAACTTCTATTATCGATATTTGCAGTTCTCCACAAGATAACGTACTCTTCAAATTTAAAAACGGGCGAGCCTGGACACTATATTACTTCTCAAAATACTCTAATTAAATAATCTCTCTATTTCCCGGTAGATTACATTGATTAGCAAATGTAATTAACAGTATTGTTACAAATAAATGATCTAACCATTTTGGCTATTAATCATAAACTCTTTAATTGTTATACACCACCTAAACTAAATTTATATACAGGGCTTTTCATGGAAGTTGGTTAGTTAGAAGCTTTAGGGCTTTACGAAAATTTAGTTGAAGTAGAAATATGCAATAACATAGCGTTTACCTTATTTCTGAAATATTTTATAAGTTTCTCACGTGTTTTTTGGTTTATGAGCTACTACAATTTCATATCTTTTTAATAATTCCGTAAATTTTCTGATAATTGGTTAATATAAGATATAGCATTATATTTGTTAGTTTTTTCCTAGATAGTTTGTGTTTCCCTATTATTAATTTGTGTAATGCGTTTTTTTTTAATATTTTGATTTATAAATTCGATAAGCTAGTTATTATTAATCAACATTTCTTTACCGTTATTTAATTTTTTTTTCTAAATTGTATTCTTCCGCAAAGGCAATGCTTCGGTCGACAAGGTAGTTTAAAATACCCATTTAGTATCTTATTGGAGCTTGAGATAACAAATTTTCCACAGTGAGTGGGCTTGATAAACCATTCTATGGATTTTTTTTCGGTTTTTATGTGCAATTTGGATACCTGTCTTCTGAAAATAAGGGAGCTAGGATTAATGTTTTAACACATTTTGAAGCACATCCCCGTAGTTCAATACTGCTACTTCTGCAGATTTGGGCACTTCGAGAACATTTGTTCATAGAATTCTGTAATACAATGAGATCTATTTTTAGAAAATCTAATGCAAGCTTCTGTTATATAGAGAAATTAAATTAAAAGAAATTAATTTGGATATTTTTTTTTGTAAGGATTTAAAAAATCAAAGTTTTCTTTTTATATAAAATAATTGACAAGTTAAATCGAGACGGAATAACAACCGGAAGAAATAATCGTTATTGCTCTGGATAAGTCCGAGCAAAATTAGAGACACGCATTACATATGGAACTTTTAGTACAGGGGGCCTCTCGTTAAGTTAAATTATCATATAATTTGTTTTGATGATTTAACACTATCTGTGTTTCAAGTTTTCTGAATTTCTATGTAACTATTGGCAGTAAACTGGCATATCCTCTATTGATTCTCGATAAGTTCTTCTCGTCATTATTTTTGTCTAAATTCCACAATAACATATAGCTTTCTGAGCACTAAACATGTAAAAAGCAATGATATTTACTGATAATAATAATAATTCAATGCACTGTCAAAGCCATACTTTAAAAGAAAACTATTGAAGATGGGTATAGGGAACACTGCCGCAAATCAGTGTGTTAGTTCAATTCTAAAAACCACCAATGTAAAAACATACAAAGTGTTCTAACGGAAAATTAATGTTTATATAGTATTAGGAAACATAAAAATACTTCAAGCATCAGTCTTATAAGCATTTTAAGAACCCTACGAATTAATAAAACGTTCTCATTATTTGAAAACAATAGATGAAAACAACCGGTTTAGTTGGTCCTCCTTCATTTTATTTCTTAAATATCTTTAGACTACATGTTTTGGCAACAACTTGCCATCTTCAGGTCTAAAACACGTCACAGGAAAATAGACCTAACAAAGGACAATATGGATATACATATGTTCTCATTCTTAATACGTTTGTATCCTGAAATTGATAAATATTGGAAAAAGTTTTATGTAATTTGTTTTCTATGTTCTTTTATTCTTAATTATAATAATACATTGCATAAAATGGTCTACACCGAAACTGTTGCTATACGTACTAATAAAAAGTTTCATCCGAACACTATTTCTGTGCTTTTATTAAATTTTGTACCTCCATATCAATTTAATATACCCATAACATTAACTTTATCAAGGTTACTACAAAAGAGTCATATAAGTATAAAGATAATTCTCCGCTATGTGACTTGAGAAGCTATTACTTCCGCACTGTGCTACGAATTTCAAGATGGAAAAAACGCTCGTAGCTTTAAATAGTGTCTTTTTCTTCATTAATAACAATATGAAACGTTGCATGTCCTTAAAGTCTTTAACTATATAAACACAATGGGCATCTTCGTCACAAAAATTTAAAACAAGCTGTGTAGTAGTAAAGATAGCAAGCATAATTACTGAGGAAGTATTGAATTGCATTTTTATGCTAGCTGCGTACTGTTAAACCATATTATCTACAATGTAGATCTAGAAACCGTTCAAGCCAGCGGATTTTATGCAAATGCAAGCCTCCTACGCCGCTCTTCCTCGATATATGTATACGGTATCAAGAGTATGTTGCATAGTATGCATAGAATGCTCCATCTATTTCCACCCTCACACATGAATATTTGATTACAATCCACCCGTAATCTAAACAGGATAACATTACAAAAAAAATAACACTACAATCATCAATTAATCTCGAATGTAGCTACTCGCCGAGTTTGACGAAGCTAGTAATACGATTTTGCCCCTTTAGAAATGCAGCGCAGGGCAGTGTGTACTTAAATTTTAATCACCGCGCGCCAAAACGAATTAACGGCCCCACGAGTTGTCGACCGTCGTCTGTCTCCTTTATAACGGTATCGTGCTAAGCGAAACAACCAGAGAGAGTCCTTTACCCTCCTCCCTATATTAGGATCCCTTTGCAAACGCTAGCTGTTTATTCTCCTTTGTTTTTCGGGCTTGAAGGGAAGGGAACGCGCCCCGATTGCTGCGTCATAGAAGGCCGTGAAATGGAAATCTCGCGAGATGAATGCTGTATGTAGCATTGACACGTCACAGGGTGGTGAATGGAGTAGCGGCCTATTCATGCATTCATAGCATATTGCGTTACGATTCATTTACTTTTGTTGCGGTGAATTGGAATGTACGAACTCACATGACAACAAATCTTCTCAAGAATGTTTTGCTGTTTTGCCATTCACATATAAGTCAAAATAACGTTTGCCACATTTGTCATTGCTGTAAACCGAAAATGACAAGAAAACTTTCTCGAGGCAAAAAAATATTGATATTATTAAAGTTGGAAAATGGTTGATATACACGGTTGAAGGCGTCTGAACGACCATATTTAAATAACTTATTTCTTATTAAATATAAATAGTGTTTGACCTGATCTTTTTTCACTGAAAAATTTACCAATAGAACAACGTTACATTAGGCAATATCAGGAATGTTTGATAGAATATTAAACTTAGGTTGTACTAGATTTATGGGAACATAACAGTATGTGCCATGTTTTTGAACATTAAAGCAGAAAAGTGATTGTAGCGCACTATCTGACAAAATTAATGTGCGCAATGACTATCAAAACTACTCATCACCATTAAAGTTTATTAGATTAAAAAACTTGTAAAATACTTCACGAATATGCAAATCAGCTAGAACAATTGAAATTATTTAATATTGAAATATCTGTTTCACAACTTGGGCTTAAAACTTAACTCTCCATATTTACGTTTGATGATAATTAAGAATAAATGTAATGGACAATATGATTTGTATTCATTACTTTACAAATCATGTAATCTTCAAAACTGTAGAAAGTACGAAACAACAAACTAACACTTCAGAAATTCACTATATATTCAACAAACTTTTTAGATTCAGATTTGAAAAAAATGTTTTATTATTAGCATTTGCTGGTGCGTTATTTGCCTACACTTAACGCGGCAAAATTAATGTTCTTAAGAAAACAAAAACAACGTGTAACCCATTTTTTTTTTTTGGTTTGCTTTGTGGTTACTTTCGTAAATATAATAAGCAACCAAAATAAAAAAAAAATATTATTTATTAATTCTATGATTCAATGAACAATTTTAACAAGATTAATAAAAGAAATATATATCAGGTAAATATGTTCAAATTCTATCTAAACATTTATTATAAACAGCTGTTTAACTCCTTTGCCCCTAACCCATTTGAAAATATAACTATTTAATATATAAATTATTTTACATCTTCCACGATATAAATATAAAGAAAGTCTCTATATATAAACGAAAATCAGATCAAAACAGATACTAATAAATTTCTATATAAACCATACCAAACTAACCAAAATAAATATCAATTTATATACAGTAGTGCGCGCACCTATTTTTAAATTTTGAATTTGAACTCCTAATTGCCTCACCAGATGGCGCTACCTCTTGAGCGGAGATCACGCACATAAGAAACTGCTTATAGAGGGCGCTATTGCACGCTGCATAGATTCGCAATGAAAATTTCTAGCACGAATTCACTCAAAATATCAGGAAAAACGTAAATTTCTCCAAAATCAAATATAAATACGCGCGCGATCGAAGACGAGTCAATTTATATTAGAAAATGCCATTAAAAAAGCCGAGCGAGAGTTGCGCGAAGCGAACGGTAGAAACAATAAATGTGCAAATACACATAGTAAGATAGATAACTAGTATTTAAATAAATTTAGTTTAATCAGTGTTTTAGTTATGTTAAGTGTAGAAATAAATAGTTTTTTTTTATTAAATATAAAAGCTTGTGTTAATAATTTGAACAAACATTTAAACATGTTATACTATATCATAATTATTAAGAGATCAAGAAAATTTGTACTATTGACATAATGAATATTTAATCTAATATTTTGAGCTATATTTTTAAAACAACTAGAAACAAATTAAATTACACAGGATTTAACGTAAATATTAGACGTTTATGTATGTATGCAAAGTAATAATTACAACTTAATTTGCCATCTATACATAATTATTGTTAAATATAAACATTAACCAATGGCCTCCTAGCTATGAAGAAAGATATTTCAATTAAAGCATATTGAAATCACAATACACACATCTATCTCTACACGTTTCCATTGGATATTCAATGATTTCAATTTTTCCACCAGGCAGTGTACGTGACATCACTGTAGTTTTAATTGTAAAACACAAAAACGAAACTTAAGAATCAAAAAACAACTAAGAATTTTAAGAAGAATAAATTCATCTTTTGAGCAAATCATATTTCTTCAATGAAACGGCCAAAATAAATAAAATCAATCTTTCTCTTCAAAGAGCAATTTCCTAAAACCTCCTTTGCAATTAACGTAATCCTAAATTGGTTCCATCCAATCATTTTGTGAGTGCGACGTAAAGTAGATCAATGTAACCACAAAGGAGAACGTCCTAAAATACGAGTGTAACCGACATTCCCTAAAATAGCTGTTTTTTACGGCCACCCATAAGCTGTTTTTATGTGATATAAATGCAAAGGGGCTTCTTCTTCCCTCTCTAAAACTGAATACATTTTACTTACTTAAATTGATGATATTCCGGCGCATGTTGCAATTTGTGTATTGACTAAATAACAATAAACAGAAGTAAGACTGAATAGAATGTATCTATTAAAGTGTTTCATGTTGTTTTAAGTGAGGAAAAAAGAAATATTTGCAATTAAATATAAATTCTTTTTGTGTATGTATTGCCTAAATGCGTAAATACGGTCGCTTTATTTCTTAAATGTCAGCGATAATGTCATAGTATTACTTATCGGATCATATCATATTTCTCTTTAGAAATTGGATGTTATTGTTAAAGAATACCTATACATTTGCTTAAACTGTTGTATCGCAAAGTGTTATATATGTACACAACAGAAAACAGCATAGTATAATTAATCTGACTACCTAAATATATCGTATTACAAAAATTGTCGTAAAGATGGCGCTATCGCTTATTTCACTACCATTACAATGCTTATTCGATATAAATGGCGTTAGGTAGACACGGTTAAATCATATTTACCTGATATTTAAGATGGTGAGTATTGTTCCTATTATATAGAAGCTACTACAATCGATACTACAGTAGTGTGGTACTTTATACTACACCTCGATAGCGATTATTATAGTAACTATCGTTTATAGTATAACATATCGTAATTGTAGCCAATTTTACTATAGCTTTTTCCCTGTGCAGAGGATGCAAGAGAAGAAAAAACTTGATTTTTATATAACAAATTTTATTTAAGTAAAATCTCAAATTTCTCCGGCACATTAGATTCTTTAAATAAAATTAAAGAGTCCTTAGTACACTAAATCAACAAATTTAATTTCTTTATTCCTACGAAAACAACAAAAAGTTACTAATTTAAGAAAGTGGAAACCGAAAAATAGGCGTCTCTTTAAATATATTAAACCCAGACTGAAATATCCAGGAAACATATAAACCTATGGCAATTTCAACGCTGAACGATCCTTTAAATTGCCACTAAATTAAACGGCCTTCTTTCTCTTAGGAAAAAATAAAAATAAAAGCCATCTTATCCGAAGCCAATTACTAATGCTATTGACTTTGCGTGTTTCGCTCCAATTGCGCCAATTGCTCTGATAGCATCGGCGCGGCGTACAAAATTGTCATCCTCTACAGCAATGGCAATGATAATAAAATGTGTAAAATACGACAGGAGGAACGGATAGCTGTTTTCATGAGCTACATGTGGATTTAGTGATGTTGTTTACCGTTTTATATACTTCGTGTTATTCATATGAAAACATAAAGTGTAAAATAATAGACAAAGGTAATGATTAGCGTGCGTCTATACTCAGAGAATAGTATTTTCTACTGGCAAGTAAAACTTATTAAATTTAAGTATTTGGTATTCTCAAGATATGACGATATTGCCGTAAAAAGATCTTCTACATCCATACGCAAACCCTTATCTTATATAATTAACAATTCTTCTGAAACTTCAAAATTTTCAGAAAAACTAACAGCGGTGATTATTTCTGATCACAAGAAAGGCACAAAAACGAACGTTAAACATTATAGACCGGCTTGATTATTGCCTTTATTTTCAAAAGTTATTGAAAAAGTCATCTACAAAAGGATTATGTCATACTTGCTTAGATACAAATTAGCACCTTTTGGTTTTGTTCCCGTTAGATCGACAGAATTAGTAGTGTACAAATTTTTAAATAGCATTCTAAATACAGTAGATAAAGGTCAAAACGTTTTGGGATTGCGCGACAATATTATACTCGATATTTAACTTAAACCTTTAATTAAAATAGAGTAACACGGGTTCGATTTCCAATCTTATTTTACTTAATTTTTTTTTTTTCGCTACATGTTTCGATCCAGTAAGATCATCTTCAGGCGAAAAATGTCATATATATGTTAACTATAAAACGATGTGTCAACAAAATAATAAACAGACATGTGTTGATAGTATCTTCAAATTAAAATCAAACTCAATAACAATTACACAAACAAATTAAAACCTATTTAATATCTCGAAAATAAACAACAAAATGTGAATTCTGAATTCTGAGATTTTAACGTATTTGTGTAATTGTATTATTGTTATTCAGTTTGATTTTAATTTGGAGATACTATCAACACATGTCTGCATATTATTTTTTGACACATCGTTTTTTATCTAACATGTATATGACATTTTTCGCCTGAAGATGATCCCACAGGATCCAAATGTAAGAAAATTAAAATTAAATAAAAACAAGATTAGAAATCGAACCCATATTACTCTAATATAATTATACACCAATCTTTTTTGTGACTTTACTTATTATTAAACCTTTAAGACAGCGGACAGTTTCCATCACTACGATCGTCGAGGACAGCAAATATTTCAATACTAGTTAAGTTAAAACAAGTAAATTAAGTATTTGCTAATTAAATTTGGTATTGTAAATTTATTACTTTATTCAATCCTAATTATACAGCTGAAGAAGGGATATCATGGCTTAACCGATAATGAGGTAACTGTTTAAAAAGAAATGCAGTAAATAAATTTACAATACTAAATTTAATTAAGGAGTACTTAATTTACTAAACTATTGAATATAACTAATTATGGACGAAAAATCACCATACAAAATATTTCAAACCTCTGCAAACAGCATATGTATAGGTATTCTACAGGCCTCCATATTGGGTCCTATTCTTTTTTATATATACTGGGTGAGTTTTTTATCTTAAGACAACGGAATATCTCCAAAACACTGCATCAAATCAAAAAAAGATCTTATTAAGATTTATAATGTTGGTGAGTGAGGTGGGAGATCGAGTTCGGCACCATTCAGTGAGCCCCCTACATAACAAATCTGATTAAGATCTTTTTTGATTTGATTCAGTGTTTTAGAGATATTCCGTTGTCTCAAGATAAAAAAAACTCACCCTGTATAATATAGACTTGCCTATTTCTGTCTCCAGCCTGGACATTTTATCAATTTGCTGATGATACTTCGTGTCTTGCATCTAATGATGGCTTGGAAAATGCATCTAGGCTTGCCACAAAAACCAACGGAGAAATATCTGAGTGATGCGAACACAATGGGTAAGAACTAAACAGTAACAAAATACTGACGTATACTCCCTTTTTAATAGTATTAACAACACTACAATAGATCTGCGCAAATGCTGAAAATACCAACATCTATTACTACATGTATGTCAACGATCAAATATATATGGAGCCATAAAAGTTTACAATAAATTACCATCTGACATGAAGGAAGCCAAAACATTACTATTGCTTAATAGTCGACTACTTACTAGAAGAATGTTTTTATTTTTTAAACAGGCGCTGTGGCGTTACTAATGTGCATATCGTGCAACCATATTAAATCGATCTTCTAATTTGCTATGTTTAAAAAAATATTTCTTTGATTTAATGAATTCTTTCTACCAATAGATACAGACGGTTTTCAGAATCGCAGGAAAACCAGCAGCTGTTATGTATGCAAATTCAACACACGCATAAAAATATACTCCTACTTATCAACACGTCACTTGAAGGGAGTACATTAGTATCTTCTCATTTGTTTAAAACAATAGTCATTTGTGAACGTTATCAATCGCAAATAATAGAGGTATGACGCACTACGAATAGATAGACGTGATATGAAATAATGGACTGTCGTTTCCATCCATGAATTCTGTTGACTGTGATTCTGAAAATTGTCTGTATATGCACAGTGCTTTTTGGAAAATCAACCCGGGAATAAATATTTTAAAAAATTTCTAATGTTATACACTGTTATTATTTTGCGATTATATATACCGCAGTGTTAATTCGTTATAACTTATAATAATAATAATAATAATAATAGTAGACATAATGTAAAACAGAAGACAACCATAATACAAAGCAACGTGTTTAACTGACGTATTTAGTCATTAGCAATACAAATTTAAATAATATTCAATGTTAGTTCTTATCTTAATAAGAGGTTAGTAGTCTATAATTTACATATTAGGTGTCAAAACAACAAGAAGAAAAGTTTAATTAGTTTAAAAATAACAGCATGGAATTTCCTTGTTTTGTAAGAGGAATCTTCTTTTAAAGCCAGTACCAATTATGTTATATGTAAGAGCGACAGAACTACTCTACCACTTAACGTAACTTTGTTTTGCATGTGGCTTAAAGATATAAACGTTCTTCTGGTGCGCCACTTAAATATTATTTTAAAATGAATAAGAGGAATAACAAGTAGCTCGCAATGGAATGATCGCGATTTAATCGGCGCACAGTAAATAACAGTAGTTATTAAATTAACGCACGTCGTACGCATAATAATTACGCCACCTCTAAGAAATACCTCTCTCGTAACCACTGCACGCAAGTCAGAAGCAAATAAATCTAAGCATTTTAACAGTAAATTCAGCCCATTTCGCGTAATGACGGTTATATTATTCTTGTCATTCGCAGAGATATTTAAATTACCATTACGTTGCGCGTAAGACCTATTTCTATACACGCAGAGACACTATTTCCGATCATAAACATCAAAGTAGGACATGATGATTAGAATAAATTAATGTTTCTTTGCTTAGAAAGATAAGCATGTGCTGTAGGTAGCTATAGATTTGCCAAGTAACTGTAAACTGTAATTAACTGATTTAACGACATAAAGAATTTTGTTTGAAAAATACCTAACCACTTTCGTCAGTATAATTTATAAAAACTGTTAGTTAAAAATACAAAATTAGGATCAAGTAATATATAAAGTTTAAAAAAAAAGATAAAATCCACTTTAAATTGAAGGTGAAAAATATATAATTTCAACACCCGGCGCATCCACCAAATTTGAAAATTGCTCATTTTTTTTCTTAATTTCAAAAAGAAAATAATTGATTTGTTTCATATGTAATAATGTTGTAGTTCTACGATAAGTTGGAGCTTTCAATTTTATATTGATAGAGAGAAAGAGCTCAGATAGCATTCGGATGGTTCCATTAGCCGTTCTATACACAAAAACTTGATTCTTTGAAACGAGTACAGACTACTACCAAGAATAAAACTAAGTCCACAACTTTTACAACATACGAAAACAAAACAATTATGCTTTAAACTATCTATCTGGTTCTGTGGAATGCATAAATTCTCTTTGTTAATATGTACTTATGAAATATCTACTAGTACACGGAAAAACCAATTTGTTCGGGACAACAAAACAATTTCAAACAAATTTTATCATGTAAATTTAGTTCTTGGTATTATCAAGTAAATCGGTTTTTCAGTGTATGATAAGAAACTGAAATCGAAATCCAAAACTTTTAAATCATAAGCATGTATTAAAATGAAGGTAAAAAAGGTACACACCACATATTTTAGTTTACAAAGGAACATTCGGCTCACTGCTTTTTTGCATTTTATTTATGCATATACATTGGTTTATAAAACCCCTCATCATAAAATCACTGTGTTTGCAAATTATTTTATGTTAAAAATAAAAAAAAATATTTAAAAATTACAATAAAGTACTACTTACTTCTATTTTTTTACTTACTAAATAAAGAGTTGTAAAATTAAAATATATAATAACTGGCAGGAATACATAAATATTTTTTTTTGTGTTTACAGTTAAGGTAATATGTTTTAAAATAAAGATATAAGATTTGTCAAGAAGATAAATGTTGGAAAATTTCTACCATATCCAAAAATAATCGTTTTTTGTAATTCGATTTCAATTCAAGGATGAAAATGCCATCATAATCAAAACAGTGCCTAAGATTTTCGACATGAGACAAATAAAGCACATGATTTCCAAATTTAGTGTTGGGTAGAATCGAGTAAAGGTTCCAGAAAAAACGATCCGGATTGAATCGAAACCATTTATGATATTTCAGAACCTAGTACCAAATATTATACCAGTATACTAAGAAATGTCAAAGAAATGTTCCACGGGCGATCTATAGATGGCACCATCAGTATTTTCTATTGTTGTACATATGTAGTGGTAATCATTTTCCATCAAAGAATACTTGTAGTGCCATCTATAGTACGTCCGTGCAACATTTCTTTGACCATATGTATACTAGTATAATATTTGTTAGTACTAAGCGAGTTAATGTTTCGATTCAAGTAGTCATGGGTAGAATCGAGTATCTTTTTACACTCGGAAACTTATAGCATATTTTCGTATACCGCTGGCGCCTCCATTTAGACACTGTTAAGGTTTTTTTGATGTACATGCAATGCTTTTTGAATAAATTGTACGACTGCGTTGTAGAATTTTGTCAGGCAGTTCCTTGGTCGACTGTTAACGTGAGTAAAGGTATTTTTGAATATTATTGTTGCCATTTTGTAATCCATTTTGATTTTAGTAAATTTCGTTTCGTTTTCTTAAAAATTTTGTCCATCAAGGAATTCATTTTGTAATAATTGTTAATATATTGACGTGTACACGTTGTAGATATAAGATATTTTATTATTTTTGTGCAGGAAGATATATTTTAGTTGTAATTTTCTCATGTTAGTTTAAAGAGTTAATTTTTCCGTTTTTAAATTTATAACATATTTTACCTTAAGTAATATATTCTACATATTATAAAATTATAATTCTGTGAGATACATATTAATTATTAGGAACTCTGACGCTTCTTAATTGCGTTAAGAGTTAGGATAAGCACCGGCGTGAAAATGCATTGGCCTGAACAATTGAAATATTGGAAAAATTGAAAAATTCAGTAGTTGAAAAATTTAAAAACTTAAACAAATTAATGTATTTCTGCTATTAACTGTAATAATTAGGAGGAATTTTTTCTAAGAATTTTTTTTCTGCTGACGCAGGATTCGAACCTACATCCTCTCGTTTACCGGACGAGTGCTTTACCAATTAAGCTAAGAGGAGATGTAAGTTCGAGCGTTTAACCGAACATATGTCGATATTAGATCTTGAAAGGCCGGCAAGTCGACAAATATGCAAGGATTGCAAGCTTATTACAGTGAGAATTAACAAATTAACGTATTTCTGCTATTAACTGGAATAATTAGGAGGAATTTTTCCCAAGAAAAAATTTTCTCCTCACGCAGGATTCGAATCTACATCTTCTCGTTTGCCGGACGAGTGCTTTACCAATTAAGCTAAGAGGAGATGTAAGTTTCGAGCATTTAACCGGCAGGCAGAATCCTTGCGTATTTGCCGCTCTATCGGCCTTTCAAGATCTAATATCGACATATGTTCGATTTAACGCTCGAACTTACATCTCCTCTTAGATTAATTGGTAAAGCACTCGTCCGGCAAACGAGAAGATATAGATTCCAATCCTGTGTGAGAAGAAAAAAATTTCTTGGGAAAAATTCCTCCTAATTATTACAGTTAATATCAGAAATACATTAATTTGTTAATTTCTCAATGTAAAAAGCTTGCATACCTTGCTTAAAAAATTAAAAAAATTAAAATTTAAAAACCTAAAAATTTTAAAATTTTAAAACCTAAAAATTTTAAAATTTTTCAATTGTTTTTATTTATTTTTTTTTAATTAAGGAAAATGGTTTTTTTTAATTTTTTATTTTTAAAATTTCTTGTTTTTAAATTTTTTAATTTTTCAGTTTTTAAATTTTTCAATTTCTCAATTTTTAAATTTTTCAAGCCAATGCATTTTCAGCAACCCTAATGTTTATCCCAACTCTTGACGCGATTAAAAAGCGTCAGAGTTCTTATGTGATATGTGTCTCACAGAATTATAATTTTATAATATGTGAATGTATTGCACATGGAAAAAAAACGTGTTGCATAAGCAAAAAATCTTAACAGTGTCTAAATGTATGCGCCAGCGATATAGAAAAATATACTATAAGTTTCCGAGTGTAAAAAGATACTCAAGGTTCCAAAACATCATAACTAGTTTCGATTCAATGCAGCGTCCCGGAACATATACAAGTACTTGCTTGTTCTGCAACCTTTACTCGATTCTGCCCAACACTTTCTTCAATAGTTCTGTTACAGTGGAACTTCTTACGAAGACACACAACAAAGTATGTACTAAAACTCTATCTATATCTGAAGAAATTAAAATGCTTCATATATCTATAAGATTCATACATTCATAAGATTTTCATTACTATTATATAAAACATAACAAAACTCATACTGATGACGTTTGTGAAATAAAATGAGTCTGTATGAGGACCATCCATCTTTGCCTTTTGAGGACATCAGACAGCATAATATATAGTTTCTACTGTAAAATACTCGTAATGCTCATAGAAAGACTGATCATTCAGTAAATCGGTTGTATTTATAAGAATCGATCAGTCATCCTATATATACCATGCTTTTTATCCCGTAATGAAATACAGTATCAAATTGAAGAAATCGCAAGAAGACCAATTCCATCCGTAGCACTTAAGAAACTCGTCTTGCAAGATTTTATATTTAAAAAATATTTTTTTATATCTATTTAAACATGAATACAGGAATTTAATTCAAGAGGAAACAACACATTGAAAAACTAATTTAAAGTAGAAGCAGCCACGGCGTTTACTTTGGAAGTTTTGGAGGTATAAATACACATAGAAAAAAAAGAACGAAAAATTATGCACAAGTTTTTCTTCTTATGATATACATCAGATACTTCCATGCATTGAGAAATACTAGAAGATAAGATAATTACTCCTTATGGCACGGAATGTAAAGGTAAATTGTCAATAAAAAAGACGCATATTTAAATTAGGCGATCAAGAAGGTTAAATGCGTAGGCCGCGCTGCCGCGTATTGGGTTAATAAAAAGTTCCATTAGCTCAATAGCAATAACCGTACATATTTACTGCGCCAATTTTATACTTTAGGTATCGTCAATTCTTTTTAATTAGGCTTATAGCTTTTTTACTATGTGAGTCAAGTTACCTATGCACGGTGCCAGTAAATAATCCAGTTAATAAATTACCGAATGCCCACATTACCGGGGTTATTTCTAATAGTAAACATCTACGACAGCTGTAGTGGTGACGTTGCGACGTTGGTGCGATAGTCGCTTCCGACGTTTCTGCGAAACGATTCCGGAAAGTATTTTCTGCCAGTATTAATAGCTCAATGCAAATGAAAGCTAAGCCAAGCGTTTGTATGTTCTTGTATTGGAATAATATCGCCTCTAACACCTAAGTAAATAGCAAATTTACCAGTCTTTGTGAGTCACATACATCGTCCTTTTGTTCCTAACAATGGAATTCCCAGAAATCTTTTGATGTACTTACTTTAATTATTACATTTCAAGCTGAGAATCTGTAGAAATCCTTTGAAATAACCTACTGTCATCGGAAGATTGTGCTAACCACAAATTCATTTTAATTTCTGTATTATGCTATTCTATAGAAAACACATTTTGAACAACATCGCTTCCAAAGGATTTTACATATTTTCTCTAAAAGAAATCAAACCATAAATACTGTGTAGTACACTTTTAACACCAGTAATTTGATTTACAAGCCCCAAATTTTACATACATAACCTAAGAACACAATACAGGGTATTCCACGTAACTGGTTCATTAAAAGTTTATGATGTTCTATTATTTACATATATTTGAGATTTTGGCACCATTATCTGTTCGATTGTAACTATAAATGCAAAATACCTTAACCAAAATATCACTTCCGGTTGACCGGAAATGGATTTCAACTTTGTTATTTTAAATAGAATGATCTAATTTTTTATTCATTTTTGGATTCTACGACCATAAATACGTCCGTTTTCATTAGGTGTTCCTATAGCTACATGTTGCCGTTTTTGAGTTATTTAAGTTTTTCTTTTTTTTAGTCATAATCATTGCATCATTGAGAAATTAATATCTCGGTTAATACTGCAAGTAGAGACTCCAAATTTGCTATGTTATGAATGCAGATATTACTCTAAGAAACGGTAAGCACACTTTACATTCTAACACACAGGGTGTTCAAAACTGAGGAACAAAGTGACATATTTTTCAAATGCAGGAAACTCATTTTTTTAAATAGAACACCCTGTATTTTTAATTCGGAATTAAGAAGTAAATATCATCCCCTATCACTTTATATCAGCATTCCCTATACCTATCTTTAATAGATTTTGAGATATGAAAAAAAAAGAATACTTAGTATGTTTAACAAAAAGTCGCTCATCCTACCTATCTTTAATAGATTTTGAGATATGAAAAAAAAAGAATACTTAGTATGTTTAACAAAAAGTCGCTCATATATCAAAATCTATTAAAGATAGGTATAGGGAATGCTCATATAAAGCGATAGGGGATGATATTTACTTCCTAATTCCGAATTAAAATACAGGGTGTTCTATTTAAAAAAAAAAGAGTTTCCTGCATTTGAAAATATGTCACTTTGTTCCTCAGTTTTGAACACCCTGTATGTTAGAAATTAAAGTGTGCTTACCGTTTTGTAGAGTTATGACATTCATAACATAGCAAATTCGGAGTCTCTACTTGCAGTATTAACCGAGATATTAATTTCTCAATGATGCAATGGTTATGACTAAAAAAAAAGAAAAACTTAAATAACTCAAAAACGGCAACATGTAGCTATAGGAATACCTAATGAAAACTGACGTATTTATGGTCGTAGAATCCAAAAATGAATAAAAAATCAGATCATTCTATTTAAAATAACAAAGTTGACATCCATTTCCGGTCAACCGGAAGTGATATTTTAGTTAAGGTATTTTGCATTTACAGTTCCAATCGAACAGATACTGGTGCCAAAATCTCAAATATAAGTAAATAATAGAACATCACAAACTTTTAATGAACCAGTTACGTGGAATACCCTATATATTCAACATTTATCAGTGATTTAACATATTAAAAATAAATTCACGAATTCACCACCAAACTGGAGTGAGCTATTTCAGCTCTTGTATTGATTTTCGACTGCTAAACTTCGTTTAATGTATTACAGTCGAATGCAAGGGTACAATCTGTGCGACAGTAAATAAGGATTTTCGTGACGATATCGTTTGGCAGACGTCGCAATTTACTTCTATTCGGGGGATAATAAAATGCCATTAGCAGTTCGACGACCCCAAACTAATCCCAAAACAAAATGTTCGTAGGGATTGTGCTGGTTAGATAGTATTCATTGAAATCGTAACTTTACACTCTTGTGGTGTTATAGTTTAGATGTTCTGAAATGGGATTGTGGATATAAATCTTTGGATATGAAATAAGCGATATTATATTTTCAAATTTTAACAGACTCAATATAACCACTACTTAACCAGAACCTTATAAAGCAGTGTTGGGCAAGCTAGGGGAAGTGAATAAATTTCTACAGCGATTATACATACTCGTGTTTTGTCGGCTCTCAATAAATCACTAGTTAACACTGCTCCCCACTCAAGGCGCGAATAAACACGAGTGTATCTAGTCGCTGTAGAAATTTATTCACTTCTCCTATCTTGCCCAACACTGTTATAAAGTCTGCTATCTATCATTATACTTGTACGAAGCCAAACAATTTTTCTTTCTTTTAATTTTAAACACTTCCTTTAGGTTTAATACACACAAAAAATACATCTTGATGGCCCAAATATTGTGAGTACACAAGTAAATCTTTGATGGAAAGAAATATGGAGTTTTTCTCCATTTTATGTCCTCAACTTCGTACACTGAGAAAAATGGTTGGTTTAATCCAACATAAAATTTTGTGTTATCATTTTTATCTTAGCCCAAAACAAAATAATGTTAAAGAAACCCCGCTATTGTTTTTGACTTCTTTTACCAAAAGTTCTTTTCAGAGCTATAGTGAAGTAAATCGTTTAGTTGGTGGTAAGTTTTAAGGTGTTAAAGAAACATATGTACAAAGACTAAAAACATTTTTTTAGGTTACAGTTCAAGATGCCCGGTAAACGACTTAGTTCTTGTTGCCAAGAGTTGGTCAATCGTTTACTAGTGTATTTCGAGGAGATATCCGTTGATGCGGTCCATGACGTAAATTATAATTGGTTATTATTAAATTAAAACTTACATACAAATTCTAGAGAATTGCGAATGCTTTGGGCATTTCTACGGGTACCATCTACAACACAAAGCGCAAGAAGGAAGCTACATCTGCTGTTCCTTCATCGAGTGCTTCAACAGCCCTGTACAAGCCACGATTGATGCCCAAAACACGTGATGTGTCAGAGAGAAATAAAATGGATGTGCGTAAAGTAACTTATGGTTAAGGTTTATGTTATTGATGAATTACTTCGAGCACATGGGCATAAAGTTTCAAGACTTCCTCCGTATCACTGCAATTTCAATGCTATTGAATTGATATGGGCACATGCGAAAGGATATTATAATAAGCATATTGGTCGGGTGGTTATGACGATAAACAAGTATTTGGAATGTGGCAAGAAAGCTTGGACAGCTGTACACCAGACATATGGCAAAATTGCATAAAACACACAGAGAAAATAATTAAAGAGTGGTACGAACGGGAAGCAAACTAGAAGACTTTGTTCTGACAGTTAATTGCGGATCAGAAGATGAGGGCGACATATTTTGATTTAATTTACTGCATATTATGTTTTGTATATACCATTGTATAGAAATTATGTTTGCTACATAAAATAAAAACATCATCTTTCGTTTAATTAATCATTGGTAACGTATATTAAACTAAATACTTTTATGTTGCTTGAATATTTTCTACATTTTGATTTGCAAATAGGTTTTTGATATGAGAACTACATTATTGCGATAATACATTATTTCATTGAGAACATATTTAATAATAAGCTTAGCCTGATCACGAAAGCATTGTCAATAGAAAAGTTCACTATTTAGAATCCTATTAGTTGCATTACTCATGATTGTTGTTAAAACGCAACGTTGACTAAAAATTGAACCAATCCTTTCAGTTATAAAAGAAAATCTATTAAAACTGCGTATAACCTCATTAAATTTGACAATTGTCATTTCGTACAGTTCATTGCAAACAATGTTGGTGTGCCTGAATTTGTTTCAGACCCTACATACGTCATAAGCAAATATGAAGTAACTAACAAACATTCATGATTTGGTCTGTATGTTCTTTTAAAATAAATAACTCAAACTTATAAAGTTGTAACGATAAACCACAGTTAAATGAAAAAATAGTGGTAAATTTTAACAGTGGCGGTTGGTACTAAAGGGCACAAGGGCACGTGCCCACCCAACCACACAGAAAGTAATTCGCATGTAATTCAGTGCATTATTTTATTTTATTATTTTTACGTATTTTTACAGCAATGGTATCAAAGTTTTCTTCCGCACCACATACGCTAGCGCATACGCGAATGTTCAAAACTATGTTCCGGGGCACTATTTCCGGTGTGCGCATTTAGAGTATGAATCGGACGGCTCCGTTTATCTTCGCCATATGCACTTATACGGTCGCTTAGGGGCACGTAATTTCGTGTCCCCAGTTAACGCCTTGCTTTCATTGCGATTGGATCGTTTTCAACGCGTACCGCGTATGTGTGATTTCAAAGGCTTAAAGTGACGTTTATTATTAATAATGGAAGTTAATTGAGTGCAAAATCTTAAAAAAAAACCCGCTCTCATTTGAGGAAAAACTTTTAAAGTAATTAAGAAGAAAGGAAGGCCTATTCCTGATCTTCAAATAAACTACACTTCCACAAATAAAACTCGAACTTACGATAGAGTTTTCAATAAAAATATATATGAAAAATATGAGTGGATATGCGGATGTTCACTAGCAAATAAACTGTTTTGTTTTGTCTGCTTAATTTTTAAGAAAGAGGTCAGTGTGTGGAATAAACAAGGGTTAAATGATTTGAAGCATATCGCAGAGAGGGCAAAGAAACACGCAAATTCCGTTTCTCACATGAATGCATGCGTGAATTTTAATGTTCTAGGCAAAGTGGACATACGTGAATAGTTAGACGGTGCTTATTTGCGGCATAAAATTAAGTATAACGAAGATGTGGAAAAAAAAAATCGTCATATTTTGCATCAGTTAATTATGTGTATAAAAAAACTGTGAAATCTTATCTTATGTTGGACAGCGTAAAATTGAACTTTCAGTAATTTATGAGCGCGATGACATGTGTGACGTAGGTGTAGGTGGCGTTTTGCCACTTTTAGTGTTTATAACACACAAAAATTTGAAAAAGTTTTGACGGAAACATATAAAACTGTTGGATATTATTTGTACACCCCATGTCGACAGCAGAATGTGAACGATGTTTTTCCACCCTCAAACGCATTAAAACTTTTCGGAGATGCAGAATATCAGAGGATCGATTAAACGCATTTTTACAACAAAGTCACAGACGTCTTTTCCAGCATGAAAAATAGGAGAATGGATTTTATGTATAAAAAATAGGTAAGTTCTTATTTTGTGCCCACCCTCTTTCATAACTCACGAGCCGCTACTGAATTTTAATATGCTCTGCGCATGTTCTTGAACAATCATATCGTACGTCCGAAAGGAATTTGAATTCGCCGTGTCAACTCTAGACGAAAACGTGAAATAATGCAGATGGCGGGTAAAGTTTCCAAGCAAAATTTCCAAATGCCCGTGTGTAATACTTATTGGTAAATCATATTCTGATCTGATCTGTAAACATATTCAATTTAAAGTGTGGGGTGTGCAAAATAAGAACAGGTTATTTATTAAAACTGTAAATTGTTAATAGGCACCTATGCATCTTGTTAGTTGAAATAAATGTACTTCCTACTTCCTTATTAAAATTGTTCTTTGCTTTAACAATTGCTGCTATTATTAATTGCTGTAAGTCTTTTATTAATATTTAATTATTTGCTAAACAACTCATACGTTAACAAAATAATGCAATAATTGCGATCACATCTCATACACTCAGAAAAGTAAAGATGTTAAATTAACAAAATTCTCTTTGCTGATTCTTTTTTGGTTATTATGATGAAAATTTGTGTTAAACCAAAACAATTTCTCAGGTTCTATAAAAAAAAATTAGCTTAAATCTGTTAAGTTAAAATTTCATCTTGCTCTAATGAACGATGAAAACGGTGTAATATTACTAGAAAGTTAACACGTTATTTTCAAGCATTAAATAAAATTAAAAAAAAATTTTGGATTGTGGAAAATAGATACTTATATGTGTTGCAGAAATTGTCACATAGATGGCGCTTCTCCTATTTCATTCCAGTAACAGAACATATTTAGCATAAATAGCAAAGCAAATGCGATTATAAATTATTAATCTGGTATATTTACCAGATAAATTACTAATAGGAGCCGTGTTTGTTGAAAGCGATATTTTTTTAGATCAATTAAACAAAATTATAGTCATTCAAAACTATAATTTTTGTACAACCCATCAAAATAACCTCCTATTTTAAGTTATTTTAATTGTTTACCCAACATAAAGTGTTGTACTAATATAAACCAAAATGATGTTCACTGAACCATTACAATAAGGGGTTTTAAATTATTTTTTCCCTATTGAGCCCAACGAAAATAATAATAAAAAATATTTCAAACAAATCATACTACAGCCAACACAATGTTGCGTTTGCTTGAAACATAAACTCGATGTAGTGAAAGCATATTTTGCATTGACTAGAGACTCAAACGGATGGAAACATCAGCAAAGAGTTAAAGCGGTCTTAGATTCCATCCGTCTTATAAAGAAGCCAATAAATTTCTCAAACAAATTAAGAATTTCACAATAATGTCGTTAACTTCAACGTTGCCGGAATTAACTATTAGGCACAAAAATAAGATAAGAAAAACAAATCTAGAACGCTCACCCTAAACATTACGCCAATATCTCATTCAAGATTCGTAGGCGTCTCTCCTCTGTTTATATCAAAGCCGGGAGATACATTTGTGCGTTCCTATTCAATTAAAATATTTGTGCCGCGCGAATTCAATACATGCCGCGAAAATACCCCAGCATTTATTTATAGCAGCGGTGTTTGATGGGAACCCAAGACGCTGAATAATTTGATTAATTTATTTGGGAGTGGAACAGAAAACATCAACGTATCAGTTACGTTTTCATATCACTAATGGTCAATTTGCGTCCGCCTTAACGGCTCTATTTTGAAAAGCAATAATATACGACTACATTCTAGGATGCGGTAGTAAAATATATATTAAGCGCCTGTGCATTTTAAACCAAAATGTGATGTAACTGGTGTAGAATTATTTGGAATGGTAAACATTGCAGACTTTTTTTTTCATTTCATTACTACAGCTAAACCGACGGTAAATTATTTTACTTAGACTGCGCAACGGGTAGATAACGATTGCTAAATTACAAAAGGTTCACTCGTCCACTAAAAGGCCGTTTCTCACGCGAAACACACATAAGCACATTTCTGGATCGATAATTCATGAACTTTATCTATACCTTTATTTTCTTGCTATAAACGTATATGATAAATGAATGCACTTATTTTGAATAAAATTGAAACAGAAACTTGTCTTCATCAATAGTATATTTCAAACCAAGAGAGGACAGTCGAGGTTTGTAATTGCCCAAGGCATGCATGTATGTATGTATGTAAGTAATAGAAGGGTGGTGTTACACTGTGACCTAAAAGATCTATTGTGTCCCCTATTCTTGCTGCTTTACAGCTGGCCTTCCAATCCTATTCCTTTTAGAAAGTGTAGGATGTCAGAGGGCCCCAGTCTAGGTAAGTCTCCCTCTTCGATTTCACATGCACCCAGGTACAATGCCCACGAGTTGCACAGTGCTACGCAGTTTGAGAGGAGGTGGATGGATGTTTCATCCTGTTCCCCACAAAATCTGCATTCAGGATCTTTTTCCAATCCAAGCTTTTGCCCATCCAATTTTATGGTTCTAAGATTGGATTTTCTTTTCCTGGTAAATGCTACTAGGGTTGCCTTAGTGGGGTTGACATTGAGTCCCATCGATTGACACCATCTTCTCGTGAAGTTCAAACCTCTTTGAACTGCCCAAGGCATGCAATAGCACTTTCCTCACGTAGTTTGAATACTATTTTTTCCCCAGAGCCAGTCCAATTTTAACTAAATGTCTAAAAATAATAAAGACATACCTGTGAGTGACATGATTGATAGTAGGCTTAATCTGTCAAATATTTTTTGAGAACTGTCAGGTTAGCGTCGTTTTAAAAGTGTTTAGTAATAATTTAATTGAAGTGTAATACCTAATAATTTAGCAATTATCTCATAAATAGGCTCAGACTTGGTCGAATGTCATCTATCAATAATGTCACATATTATAAGATGTACATCAGTTTCATCATGTCATTGCCACTTCCTCCCTCAAATGAGGGTAGGAAAAGTAGACACTTTCCTCCCTGCTAAATATGTACAAAATTGCAGATATATGGTTATTTTTTCCTGCTATCTGCAAAATACAATGTGTATACGCACACGATTTAAAAATTAAGAGCCAACAGATTCTTTTTAGTATGATGACACCATTCAATTATCAAAAATATTCTGATACCAAAGGAAAACAATAAATGTGACATTAGTCTAAGATTTACACACACACAGAATTGCAAAATAATGGCACCCTAAAAAAAACTAGCTTCCTAGGACTCGTTTTAAAGCTCGACCAAATTTAAAACAATTAGCATAGCCACGAGTTTTTTTTAAAGAGGGGGTTCTTTAATTTCCATAATAATATTTTTGCTAATGCTATTTTTTGTAATTAAATTTTAACGTTTTCTTTTCTCAATAAAAGAAAGAAAAAAGGATTTAGTGATATAGAGAATTATATAGTAGTTGGCAACGTTGACCAGTACAAACATAACTTGACATTGGCCGCGTTCAGAGTACGTAACTGCTACGTAGCTGCTCTCAAACGGTTTGGGAACTGTTGACAATTCGTCTCAAAAACGTACCGCTACATTTGCGCTACATCAATAACATACAATGGACCGGTCGCCATTTTGTGAAGCGGAAACCGCTACTGATATGTATCATGTTCGTACTCTGAATGCGGCCATTGTCACATTCATGATTATTTATATCAAACAACTTAAAACCACATGATGAATAACATGAAAAAATGACCCATGCTGGCAGTAAGCGCACTTACCTGAAAGCTCTTATAAGTCCATTAAAAACGCTATTTGCAAAAATAATTACTAATTGCTTCACTCTAGTAAATGAACATCGGTTATTGAGGACGAATGTTTATTATTAAAATAGGTGTACTTACAGTGAGGAAAACTATGTATTAAGTCAGCCCAAATGCGGTTGAATATAAATAACAATAAATTGAGTTAATAAAGTGTTGGTTTAAAGCAACATAGTGTTGGAGCAACCTTTAAAAGCTAGCAACATAGTGTTGAACTAACACCTTATGTAGTTACCCAATTTATTGTTGTTTATATACAACCCAATTTTGCGTTTACTTAACACATCTTTGAATGATATATAGGAATGCAATTTACAAAAAAAAGAATGTGTTCATTACAGTCTAACACATTCCATAAAAAATGCTTTTGCTTAAAGCCTCTGCAAAGCTTAGTGGATCATTTTTTTTTCGCCCACTGTAAGGCAATATCTCAAGTCTTCACTTTCTCTTTCTGTTCTAGTTTGTTTTCTAATTGGTTCTTGTTCATCGTCGTGGAAATCGTTTTAGATGTTTTTTTTTTCTGAAGTGAGCAACTTTTTGTCACAGCAAATCCAGGACTGTATTTCAGTTTCTATCAACTCGTTCCCTCCAATTTGGTTTAACATCGAGGACACTAGCAATAAGTGGATATCCCGTCCTGCAGAGATGATTTTAAAATGCTAAACATCCACATAATTAAAATTTGTACCTGCAGAAAGTGGTCTACTATTGTTCATGTAATGATGCATGGTGCATAATAACATCATCAGTCGAACTGTCAACTTTAGAGGAAGCAGGTCGCGTAAATTAGGAACTAGTTATTTTTTACGGTAAATGCAATTTTTCTAATGCATACTCCGTCTCATAGAAGGATGTTCCGCTAAGCAATTGTTTTTGTAATCCATCCCACAGACGGTTGTTCATTATTGGGAATGTTTTTATTCAGCTTTTAGAATTATCTTATTTATGGACTAGCAAAAGCTTCGAAGGATATTGCTTTATACATTTTGTTTCAAATTGATGTTTGAATTTATTTTTTATTTCGATAATGGTGCACAAAAACGTATCCAGTTCCACCATAACGGAGCGTTCTTTAAGTTAGATTCTTTTTTTTGCCAATTAGTTGCTGTAGATTCACCTCATACACACATTTTATACGAAATATTCCCCAACAACAAGAAAAATCGAAATTTACTTTATACCTAATCTTGGTTTGGTGTTACGCAATAGTTTCATGAAAAAAAAAGACTATAGATCCTAAATTAAGCGGAAAATATGAACAAAAGAAAATCGTAAGAAAACAGAAAGCAGCTCCTAGTAATGTTTAAAAATCTACGACAAAGAATAGAATGGCGCCATATAAATATATCAACTGATCCTCCACTTGCTTAAAATATCCCAAAAAATGTGTAATTTGAAAATGTACTATGGACATGTTTATTTATAAAAATATTATAGGTATTTGTTAAAAAAAAACAATTTTACAAAAACTGTTTATTCTATTCTACAGTTGGATTCTTTTTTTCTTTTTAGTCTTTCCTGAAAAAATATTTCTGCGTGTAAGCTTTTATATTCTCATTAAGGTAAAATAGCATTTTTAAAATGCGTAGAGCTCCTCTTTTGTCTTACGAGAACTTAGGAAAGTCATACACACTTAAAAAGGGGCTTTTGAAGGTACTTGTAATTTTTGTCGCTGTCCTCAGACAAATATTCCCAATAATAGCTTAAAAAATCACGTTTCGGTTGAAGGGTTAACTGAAGTGTGAACATGAAGATTATACGAATTACTAATGCCCAAGTTATAATATATATAACGTAAAAAAAGGCTTAAATTTACTAACCTGTTGGTTATTGTTTAATTAAGTGCTTCTATATTTACACATATTCTTCCCAAAAAAGTAGTTAGCTTTCTCTTTAACGTGGCGAAAGTCATAAACAATTTTATTACAATAACAGTTTTCGAATAGAATTTCCAAGAGTCCATTGAAAGAATATTAGAGATGTGTTTATTATTTATAAAGCTAATGTGTTTAGTTGCCTTTTAGAGTACAATTTATCATTGAAATTACCATCAACAAAAACAAGAATCTTTATGTCCTGTCACATCAACCACACTTTTTCATCATTAAAGTATTGGCTTTGACTTGGCTATTGTTTATACAAAAACAAATAACAAAATAATAAAACACCGAAATGTTGACGCGATGGAAATAAAAATAGAAACAGAGGATATTAAATAAAATCAGAATATCAAAAATTAACCAATTTTTGGCACGGCATTTCTGAGTAGAGAAAATATACGGAACACATGAAACCCATTTCCATAAAGGAAGTCGAAAATAATCGTTATACACGGCGTTAAGTGCCACTCACGCCCCTTGAACAGCTTATTTTGAACTGAAGAAATTTTAGGTCACCTATAACCGATGCATGGTTCTCTTGCTTACAGTTACTAACAGTAGCAGTCGTTATTCTACAACAGGGCAATAATATATTAATAAAGAGCTATGAAAACAATCCACACGTAGACCAATAAACATATATCGGACGATGCCGGTGATAATTATAACGTTTATTTTCAATTCCCACTCGTTATGAGTCAGATCGCGCACAAAATAGGACTCCACCGTTTAATTATAGAAGATGATGCACGCATGCAATTTAACGTATATTTAAACGGTAGCAATGCAAAATACGCGTAAATACTTAACCACTTGGTAAATATGCTAATGTTGTAGATTACGTAGTATTAAATCCTACAAAACTTGCAGATATGTAAGATATAGCCGAAAAGTACTTGCGTATATAGAGCTGCAATCAAAAATCAACCACCACCGCAATGGTACACAATAAAACCTGACAACCTGAAAGACAGAGACAATTACCCTCACACTTTTTACGGCCAATTTCAAATAGTTCCTTGGTTCTGATATAATTAAGTGAGATACACTCCTTCGCATAGACCAAGAGAAGATTTGACAGGTTTGCAAGCGCAGAAGCCACACTATCATATATTATCACACTTTAAAAAAAAACGATTAAAATTTGTTTTTCTAAATGTTGGTTTGTTAAAACACAAAAAATGATTATTCTGTCTGTGATTAAAATTTAAACGTACATATTAAAGGACATCGTAGTACAGTTCATTTACAATAGATTTAGCCAACTTGCCTTATACAAAAGTCAATAGTTTTCGAGATATTGCTTTCTTTTGTATTTTCTTCAAAATTCTCCAGTTACTTTTACTCATATTACAAATTAAAGAAAACAATAAATTATGCCAAATACTTCAAAGTAATAAAAATAGAGAAGGCAAAACTTCCACTTATGAAGAAAAATTTTAAATAATCTTTACGAAGTGGAGTTATTAATCCAAACATAGTATACCGATATGGAAGATGGACATTACTTGTCGAGAATTTTGTGGACTGATTAGATTAAATTTGATAGAGAGGGTATAACCAATTTTCGCAATTTACATCATTAGTCAGACGAAAATCCAGATTTACTTAGAGCAAGGGGTTACCAAAGAAGATTTACAAGTACAAGTACAAAAGAAATCAATATCTCGAAAACTATTGGCTTTTATATAACGCAAATTTGGTGAAATCTATTGGTAAAGAGCTGTACCACCATGTCCTTTAATATGTAGTGTACCAGTCACCCTTTACAATAATGAAGAATTAGAGGTATTGATGTGGTAGAACAGTGAGAGAGCATGCTAAACACTACACTTAGGAAAATATCGGTCGCGTCTATGACTTGATTAAGCAATATAGTCGCTTAACTACTAGACATTTATCAAAAATAACAGACAACGATGCAATTAGAGCCATAATCAGTTACTATTTGTAAGTTCGCCAAAGTGCCTGTAGATGGATAAAAGCAAGTCAAGCAAAATAAAACGAAAGTCACCGCTTCAGTACCCAATTTGACATTGATTATTATCGGTTATCGAAAAAGAAAAATCCGGATCAAAATTGACACGGAATCAACGAAATGTCGATTCGGCACATCGATGGTATAGTCGCACAAATAAAAGGTTTTGACGCGGTACTAAAAAAAAAGTGAATCTACTTGGACTTCAGACAATGTCTCTTAAAGGTCTATTCACACTATAGATCAACGAACATGCAAGGCACGGGCTCGTCACAGTCCAGTCAATTTTCAATGAATTCACACTGGCGATCTACCGACAGTCAGTTTGGTGTTTGCAATTGTATAAAAATGCTCTCCACTTCAACTTTAATAAAAATTGCGCATGTTTTGGATGAAGAAGATTAGTGCTGTAAATATTCGGATGATTTCAATAATCGGTATACCCGAATCGGAAGGTTATGATATTCAAAATAATATTCCGACTCCATATTCCACCAGACATACTCGTATAAGTTGTGCATATTCGGATGATTTTAATAAACGAAATAATTCACACGGAGCACGGTGGAATATGGGATCATATTTGGTGTAAATCTCTATTAAAATTATTTATAACAAAAGTTTATTATTTTTTCTTAATAAAATATTTTGCAGATTACTAATACTGAGTGAATGTGACTGTGTGATTTAAGTGCGCACAGCGTCTATGAACAACAAACACAGCCCATCAGTCCAAATAATAAATTTCGAATGATCTAGTCAAAACCGGAAAGTTGAGAATTTCCAAAATCACACATACTATACGAATACGTATACCTACCAAACGTTTCGCTGGATTCATTCAGTATAAAATCGTTGTACAAATTTTACGGAATTGGAATCTTCCGATTCCGAATCGGATCCTAAGAATCGGAATTATCCGAGTATTTCAATAACAGAAATCAACGAATATTTTAATTCGGAAACTCACAACACTAAAGAAGAGAAAGAAAATAGGAAGGTGCGGAAGAGAAAATGTTTCTAGGTTAATCAACTATTAAAACGCAGAAACATAGAAGGAGAATATGTCACATTATGTAATCACCTCTGAGACAACGAACGTAAATATTTTAAACATTTCAGAAAGTCACTCAAAAAATTTACGAACAATTAACGATGGTATTAAAAATGAAAATACAACATTTCGAAGTAAATTTTCTGTGTCGCTTCACTTTGGCCATAATTTTTAGCGTCAATTGACTGGCGATTGCCTACAGTATAATTCACACTGGCAGGCATTCGTCGGAAACCGACGGGTTTGTGCCGGTCTAATATTCTTTCAAATGATCGCCGCAGTCACTTGCCCGTCGCACGATCGCCGGGAGACTGCAAGTGTGAATATACTACCGTGAAATGCATATGTTTAGTAGAAAAGAAATTTTGCTTTGACGGTGACGGGCCCGTGCCTTGCAGGTTCGTTGATCTATAGTGTGAATAGACCTTAACGTTGGCATTCACAAAATTCTATTTTTATCGGTCATTCTTAAATGCGTAGAATTGTTCACAAGCGTCAGTGTTTTGTTACAATTTTTGTGAATACGCAAAAAGTTACTATAATTGATTCAATTCTTTGTTACAAAAAATATAAATATAGACTTTAGATAAGAAATTAATGCTGAATAGAAAAAATATTATTTTTAATTATTTCCTTATCCAATAGATTTCATAAAATTACATATCCACAAAAACAATCACATATATCTAATAATATAATCATCTGTATTATTGATGATGGTGTTATTTCAGATCAGTAGTTAACTATAAGAATAGTCAACTCCTTAAGAAACAACTGCGCAGTTTTACTTAAAATTAGATTAGTCTGTCTATAAAAAATATGGAAGAAAATTTATTATTAAATTAATATTAAATATATTGTGCCTTTAAATAAAGAGCCTCAATAGAAAAATGTCTTAATAATAAAATCCGATTACCGAACGTTCAATAATTTAATTTAATATTAATAAAAAAATCCTAATTTGTACTTATGCGGTTAAGAAATAAGTTTTCTATTTTTATTAATTAATTGTTTATATTATTTGATCTTTGATTGTTGGCAGAATATAGGGTTATATACATTAATTATTATTTTTAATATACGAAAATAATTTTATGAAGATTTATCCCTATATGTAATTAAAACTACTGTAAAATATAGCAGGATTTTTTAAACTGTTAACCAAAAGTTGTATTAACAGGTTATAACTGATAGCTGGTCTTAGTTGTAAACTACAACTACCCTAGTTAATAAATAGTAGTTGTGTCAAGGATGTCAACTATAAACAATGGAAAATAGTTGAAATCGTTATTACTTCTCAGCTGCTGTAGTCGTCATTTTGTAATTTGTAGTTCGGTTACATTTTGCCTAACACTATTCCAGATGTTATCCTTTGACTTTGACTGGAGAAAAATAAATTACATTTGAAAACCAACGCTTTATTAGGGCAACAAAAATGAGAAGTAATTCCAAATTTACTAATTCCGTTACTACAACAAAGAAAGACAACTAACTTGCATTGAACCAACTAACAATAACACATAATCATGCACTATAAGCCAGACAATTCTAATTTAATTTAGAATGAATTGTTAAAATAATGTTAAAACAAATTAATGTAACCCTGGATTATGTGATACAATAATATAATAAATAATAGTAATTACAACCTTTAATGGTTATTTAGAAGATTTGTAATACCATTAGGAAAAATAAAAATATAATAAGAATTAAAAATTTAAATTAATGACGAAAAGAATAATAAATGTATTAAATCATCGTCTTTTCGAAAATATACAAAAGGCCTAAAAAAGTTTTTTTTTTTAAATTCAACTTAGAAGTTGCTCCTGCTTCAAGTAACAGTTTTAAAGGTATTTTATGAACCCGTAAGGATCAAATAAATAGCTTAAAAAATCAGAAATTTGTAAAATATCGCGCTAAAGTTGTGATCAAGAATACCTTGGAGAAAACGAAAAGATCAATTAAAATTCATTATAAGGAGGACGCGACTCATCTTAAGTTTAGAAGATTCGATAAATCTAGTATAGCCCTACATATGCTTGAGGAAAATCATAAAGTAGACAATCTGGTATTAGTTAAGAATGTAAACTAGTCATGTCTGTACAATTAAATTATTATGAAAATATATCTATGAAACACGTTTTGTGTGAATTCAGATTTAAGACTTTAAGATTTAAATTCTAGTCTTTATAGTTTATTACAGTCAAGAGATAGGTAAAAGGTTCCATAAATCTAGTATAGCTACACAGGCTTAAACACACAAGTTTAGATTAGTGATTAGTTAAACATGATAACAGCCAATGAATTGTATTCAATGTTTCTATACGTTCAACCAACAATAAAATGCTAACAATTTGTTTGATGGTAATCTAACGCATTGCTTGGGAGGAGGACTCAGAAAAACTGAACCATTTTCCCTCGCAATCAAATACAATAGATATAGTTACAGGCTGTTTAATTCTTTCATTCTAGCTATAAAAACCCAGGCACTTACGTTAAAAGTCATTTTACTGAACAAATTTTGCAATTCCGTATTTCCTAAACCTTGCCTGATAGTTCTAACCAAAGAGTGTTTGTATTTAATTAAAAACGATGTAATCAACGAAATTTAGAACCACTCTTTTGCAACTTTCAGCAGATGATACTTATAAAGTAGCAATAAACACCGTTAATGAGACGATCTCGTATAGGCGGAACTACAAACAAAATCCGTGAACGTTGTTAACGAAACTCATTAGCAGCGATAATAAAGAAGTCAGGCTGACAGCTGTCCTTAAATATTGTTCCTATTTATAGAGTTCCGCGAACGCACTTTCCAGATTATAAAGTCTATCTAATTCAGTAGCAGTAGTGGTTCCTGTCGTAAAAATAAAACAACTGGAAGGAAATGCAAAACGATGATTTACCGTAAAAAAATAATTATTATTTTTTCTACCAAAACAAATTTAGTTTTAAATTTAAACTGACGCTGTACCATTTCAATGATGAACTCCCGTATTAATTTTTTATGATCACATTCACACTTTGTAGAATCACGCAATCATAAATTTCAATTCAGAAAGTTTAATTGGGTACTATAAAAAAAAAGCTATTAAATGAATACGCCTTGCATCGAAATAATCTGACTCTGGGATGCCAAATTAAGATACGACATGAGGAAGTACTTTGCATGCGCACACATCAACCTAAATAAAATTATGATTTACAATCACTGGTTGATATAAAGCGTAAACACGTCGCTGTGTGCTTGAGGACGTCTTTGTAAGCCACAAATTTTCAAAAGCAAATATTTATCTTGGCAAACCTTGACCTCTTTTAATGACCAAGTGAATAAGTATGCTGTAGCTTGTAGGGAACATTTAACAAAACGATATATCATGAACGTAAGCGGTGGTTACTGATTACCTGTGGCTAGTATCAAATATGGTAACTTGCAAGAGAAGTGACATTGCAACGGCTATTTAAATTATAAATGGTGTAGTTTAATTGAAGTTAAACGTTTTATACCTGATGTAGCATGTAACATGAACATAAATCACATGTGCGTGCGATAGACTTTGAAGTTCCAGCGAGTAAATTTATAATTTTGCGGAGGCATTCAGTTTACAATGTGATGCGTATAAATCATATAAATCTGAAGTCTATCGTTATTATTCTTGTTCAAATAAGTACCGTCTGCTACATTAATAAAGGCGAAAGACACAATGATGGAAATGATAATCCTACAACACGTGGAAAACGCCTCTTTATGTAGGAAACTATAGTATTATATGTGTCTTTAGATAAGTCAGGATTTGGTCAGAATGGTTTTTTTTTTTTGGAATACTTATGTAAAACTAGAAGCTAATGTTTGAGACATTTTTGCCAAAGTTTTGGGCACCCTGGTAAATCCAGTTGATTTCATGTGGTTAGCATTATCTTTCTGGGATTATTTTCGGTATTTATGCGATAATTTTTATAATTTTGATAAATTTTAGATACATGTTTACAAAGTGTTTATTTAAATTTCTTCATTTTTAAATTTCTGAAATATCAGGCTTCAGGTGTACTACAGCTGTAATATAAGCACACAATGCCAATGGTACAATAAATAAATAAATTTCATTTTATTTTGATTATTCATACAAAATCTAGGATACCTAAAACATTTAACTACGGCTATACTTAAGCCTGAATTACCAAAGCTGAGATCACCCATGACTTTGATGGACCAAAGTAGCTTTTTTAATCTAGAATTAATATATCTTTCCTTATTTTGAAATTACTTAAAATTAGCTGTTGGAAAAAATATACCTTTTTCTGCAAACACAAAAGAAACTTGTAAAAGGCCATTTGACAATCTCATTTTTCAAAAGAAAGTAAAACGTATTTGGCAAAATTGCTCTTAAGAAATATGTGAAATCGTTGTTGACGAACAATATGTTTACAACAATTTTCAAAATAAAAAGAAATCTAGAACACAGCTAGATTTTGAAATAACAGAACAAAATTCGTCTTTTAGATTAACATAAACAAGATCTTTTCATGAGCGCAAGATTACATTAAATATTTCACTAAATAAATTATGTGAATTTGTGTTTTATATCAAACTGCAGTTGTAGTTATGTAAGCACTACTAGTGTAGTTCCATAAGACTACATTGATTTTTGAAGACTACACTGTTCAGTATTGCGTTCTAAATTTTTTATATTCAACTATATATTATAGAAAAAAAATCTTGCATTGCACCCTAGTTTCCAACACGGATAAATGGATCAAGAAATAGTTTTTGCCAACGTTTTCCTTTAGACGTGAACCAATGAGGTTAATCTCTTCATATCAAGATTACTCGACTCTTATCGAATAAATTCTTTTTTTCTTTAGAAAAGTATTTAGTAGACAATTCAAGAAGAAAGAATTATTGAGACCAAAAAAATAGTTGCACATATCTGAAAAGTTTTCGTAAACTGACAGGAGGCTTTAAACCAAAGAAACAATTTTTTAAACATACTTCTTTTTTAAAGCTCTATGCTTTGCATTTAAGAAATAGTTATTTAAACTGGATAATATTTCTTTTGTTTTAAAAGCCGATACTTATTTTACTTTATTTCTTTCTAAAGACATATTTTTATGAGTGTTGTTTGCGACAAGGTCCAGTAGTATTGATTTTCTTGAAACCACTTTTGAAAAGAATTAAATCATAAGTTTTTACATTTATATTTGTTGCTCTTTTGAACAATGTTTTCTAAACAAACTTTTAAGTCCGGTCAAGAAATATTCTTTTGCCAAATATACATACTATAAGACTATATGACATTGCAACTTGAGAGATAATCTAGCAAAATACGAGGGGATACCCGCCACTCAAAAACCGGGCGCAAACGGTGTGAATTATATGTTATTATCTATTTATATTTTAATTTGAATAGAGTGCCGGCTGTGACCAGACTGAGAACATATGTTAAGTCAACGCAAAATTGGGTTATATATAAACAACAATTAGGTTAATGCAACACATAAAGTGTTAGTTCAACTCTATACGTGGTACGGAACTAAGCTTTTAAAAGTTATTTCAACACTACGTTATTTTAGACCAACACTCTATCTGTTGTATTAACCCAATTTATTATTACTTATTTATATACAACACTATTTTGCAATTTTGTGCTTTAACACATATTTTTTCTCAGTTCCTGAGCAAGAAAGTTAGGTTTCAGCAATCAACAACAAATCACTATTATTAATTACAAGTAACAATTTGATTAAATAATAAATGTAAAAATAACAAACAATAGTATGATAATAACAACATGGAGGTAAAGGATCAAATTATTAAATAGCAATAATAATTACAGTATCTGTGTAAAATATAAAATTAATAAATAATAATATTAGCTAAAATATCAAACTATAAATAAAGGTCACTTGCCTTATGATAAAAAAGTTTTGCAACAGGTGACATTAAAAGTGGCAACATGTTTATAATCTAACCTGTATACATTCATCCCGATTCATAATAACAGCTGTTACTCTGATCGAAGTGAATCACAGAAAAAGTTAAATTAAAATACATTAAAACAAATATAATGATTTGATGAAACAGGTAATAAAGTTGAATAGCATAAATAAAGAAACAAAATAATATAAACAATATTAGTCAGGTTAATTGCTTCTATTTCTATTAGCCGAATGCCTGAAGGGATGTCGATTAGTGCAAGGGGCCATTGGTTCGAATCTCACTCTGGTCAATTACGGTAACTGGTTTTTTCTGGGGACGTAATAATTATTAGGCTCTGCGGAAGTAATTGTATTATCTACCCCAAAAAAAAAATCTATTACCAATCAAATTGCTGCTATTCAACCAGATGTGCTGAATAATGCTGTGTACAACTTGGAGGAACGGTTGGTGATTGTACAGCAAGTGGACGTCATATCGAACATTTGCGTTAACCACTGTTGGGCATGTTGGGTATAAGAGATCCCATTATTCAAGCAATTTATTTTCTTTCATATATTATTGCTATTTTAATTTGTTAAAAATATATAATAAGCTGAAATATGTCCTTACTTAATGATGATCCAGTATGTTTCTATTTCATTTCAGTTGCGTCAAGTATTCTTTTCTAAATTACGATATTTAAGAGTGGCATCCCTTAGTGAGATGGACAATAAATATTCGAATAATCACTCCGGAAGTTATCAATTATACTTTTCAGCGAATCATAGAAAAGTATACAGTCATTTACTTATTACTTTACGATTTCACAGAATACCATCAATTAAAAATGTTTCCAGTGCTTCTCCGCATTCACAAAATATTTCGTAGAAGTTGTTCGTTTCTCCAATTTAGTGATTACGAAAGTATGCACCCTAAAGCATTCTCCATAAGCAATTTGATGCTGGTATCTCGTCATTTCTCAAATGAATAAAAATGCCAGTAGTTCATCAAAATTCCGCGAGATTATTACAAAATTACATGTGAAAAATATCCTTAGCAGCAACATTCTGTGGACGTTTTGCTATAGCGGACTCGACCTGTATTCGTGACTATTATAGAATTAAATCTTTTCTTCAAGTAAACAAGGATGACGATGTATACACATTTCTCGGGGCCGTTGTTTATTTTCCTTTCCGAGTTTCATGACATTCGCTCTGCGAGTTTGCCAGGGCGCTGTTCCATATCACAACGTTCGATTTTTTTCGGCGGCCGAAACAAAGACTTCCCCGTAACAGAAGATTCATGTTAGCGTGTAGCACAAGTACATTTTTGGGAGCGGGTGCGTGGTACTCGTAGAATATCCGTCTTGTAAACACGAATTATATTTTTACGGGTCATTTTTCTTGCCCAACTGACAGCTTAGAGGCGCACGAGTTTGAATAAATAGGTCAGTGCAATTAATATCATGTGTTTGGACGCGTGTTTTTTTACGTATACACAGTTACAAATATGGACATACGCGCAAGCTCGATAAAGAACCACATGCTTTTGCAATGCGTCTGCATATAATTTCACTTCAGATGACGCATATTTTTGAGGGAAATATGCTTGTATCTACAAATACATGGCGATAAATTCTTTCATTAACTGTAAATTACGAAAATCATTCTTAAAGGCAAAAATCGCTCGTCAAATATTAAGCAATTCGAACTTGACATATTTGCTATTTACAGTGTTTGCTTAATCAGCTAAATCTGAAGCAAATATAAATATGTTTTACTGTATCGTAAATTCAAAACCGTAAAATGCAACGTTCAGCGTCATAGAAAAAACTCATAAAGGTTTAGCGGACGTGATTTGTACAAATACGTTCTGGTATTTATTATGGCTTCGTTGCAGGATTATGTTATGCAACATTTTCTTTTTATTATGCAGTCTATAAAACTGTAAGTACTACGGTGCGAAACATATTTGTATTTTTTTTCTCCGTGAGAAAGAAAATTATTTGTAGGAATGAAATAACAAAAATTAATGTCAACGTTTTCTTAAACTCTCTTTCAGGAATTCTTTTATCACACAAATAAGAAAGCTATATATTAGCCGGATAAGTAGCATGGAATAGAATTCCCAGTTTCATGTTACGCTAACAACTAAAGAAAAGTCTTTATTTGGTTGGACAAATGTGTCATATAACTTGCAAAAAATAAAGGGTAAAATAAGGTAAACGAAAAGTAAAAATTATAAAAATACTGCATAGAGATAATATAATATAATAATACTTGCTATTTCTTTCTTGGTAATACTTAGCAGATAGGGAAAAAAGATGATACCAATGTACTTGTAATTTCGAAAAGAAACTATTAACTGTATTATTGTACTGCTTGACAACTGCATATCTCCCTTATTTGATCCAATTTCGACTTTTCCAACATACGATTTGTTTACATTGCTGGCCTTCTTTTTATTTACTGAAATAATATATATATTCTTTGTAGGTAGCAAGTCATTCGCCAACCCCATTCTTCTGATGACTTCTTCAGAGGTTCATGACGCCTGCGCACCAGTATCATGCAATGTATGGGCCGGAAATCCTTCAAGATATATATTAATAAATTGTAAAATAATGGTCAGGAGTATTTTCACAATCAATGTCAATAAATTCTTTTGGATGAATATATGTAAACCTAACATTTAATCAACTGCTAGGCCTTTCGTAGTCATACCAACGTCTATGATCCCCCACTGCTGCATCTCTAGCCATACTCCTAGATTCTTTGTTAAAGTTGAATCCTGTTGACCATTATCTTCCCTCTGGATACCACTGCGTCCCTCTGACGTTCCTGAATTCCTATAACCATTTCCTCTTAATCCACCTCTTTGATTGCCATTGCTAAATTCTCCTCAATAATTTCCTGGTCTGTAATTTGCCTAATTTCGACTCCCATTCCTATAATCCGTTCTCTTTTCATCCCTTTCATCCCCCCTAAATCCAATATGTCTTACATTTAAATTTTGCTGTCCTCCTTGATTTTCTTTCGCCTCATCAATTCTCTTGAGGTAAATAATAAACTTCTCCAGATTATTTATATTTTGAGTAGCTACCTGCATCACAATATTTGGACCAAAATGTCTAGCCAGATTATTAATCAACTGTGCCTCAGATACCCCCATATCCAAATAAATCGCCATTACACACTTTTCTCTCACCCTATCTTGTTCAATTTTGCTCCAAAATTGTTGGAAAAATAACTTCTTAAATTCCTCGAAATTATTAATCCTCCCCTCTATTGTACTATACCAAATTTCCCCCTTCCCTTTTAAAGTATTCTTTACAATATCCATAACTTTTATGTGGCTTACATCATTATTCATATAGACCTCAATATACTTACTGATATTTTATAAGTACTTTATTGGATTTAATTTGTGATCATTCATTTTTTTTTTCATGGGCGGGTGTAAAACCCGAAGAAGGCAGCTCGGCCAGAGAGACCTATTGTGTCCCCATGTCCATATTTAGCCCTCTCTCTCAGGTTACACCCTATCAAAGAAGTTCGCAATCTGGCTGTTAAGTTAATTTGCCGACTCTGGATTCGTCCAACCGGTCGTTCCCAAAGTGCGTCTGCTTCTCCCCATCCACTGCCGAGCAGTTAAGGAGAAGGTGAGCAGAAGTTTCCAACGCTTCCCCCCCACACCTCCTGCACAGGGGAGAGTTTACTAGCCCCATGCGGTGCCTGTGTTTATTTAGTGCGCAGTGCCCAGTTAAGATTCCTGTTAGTAATCTCAATCTGTCCCTGCACAAGTCTGAATGGCAATGATTTCGGCTTGGAAAATGGTGGGGGAGGTCTCTAGGCTGAAAGCTTCGCCGTCCAGCTCTCCGTCCCTCCAGATTCCAATGGCCGTGCCATTGCGCGTTTTCGAGGCAACGACGAACCAACGGGATATACCTCGATTTGGTCTGCGGATATTTGCAATTGCAGTTTCCCTGCTGCAGGTATCTACATTGTATCACCCAGAGAAGCTGAAAACCGGCGAGATCTTATCTGCCTTTACGGAAAATGGAACTGTTTGTTCGATGTAGTTGAAGATGCTGGTATAATGTCCGATTTTGCCGGAGAAGCCCTTGCATCCGTTACATTTTGCTCTGTAGGTCCCTGTAGGGTTGCTTCAGACCACAGCACCACCTGCAGCGCGGGAAGCCCAGGAATGGTCTCCATAGCAGCCGTCGGCGCCGAGGACATGGCTCCCGTGATGCCCAAGCAGGAAATCCTTTGGACTTTACTAAGCGCACTTATAGCATAGCTGCATAGCCTAGATTTGCTTTATGCCACCAGACTAGCGAAAAATATTTAGATATTTCCTTATTTTTCTTCAAAAAAAAAAATGCATAATATAAATTGCAACTACAATCATTGTTCATACCGTTGTAAGATATAAATAAACCAATTTCAGTAATACATGTAGGTATTAAATACGTACTTCCTCAACAACGTAACATAAAATTATAATGATTAGCGCATAGGTATTTCCGGTGAAAAATAGCCCAACAGGTAAAAAATAGTGTACAGATTGCAGATTTCAATCTTACAGGTGCTGCATTCATACCACCATGCCATCATAAGATATTCACCCTAATGCTCACTGTTATTTATAAAATATATACAACTTTCAATACATATGATGTCAAGGATAAATTAATTGAGACGATGTTGTAACTGTGTCAGCGGAATAAAATTCGAAAAATTCAATATCTTGCCATGCGTAAAGGACAAAAACTAATTGCAATCATTTTGCTTTTATCTTTTACCGGCTCCGATTTGCCTATAAATTTTGCTCTCGCCGCGAAAATATTAATTTCCTCCTCTTTTACTTATTCTTTTCCCTTCCTCACCGCGTAATGGAAAACCCGCATAAACTAACTATTTGGAAAAGAATCGCGTATAAATCAAACAGTTAATTTACACACCTTCAATTATCTCATGGCGATACGATAATGGGGATACCTTGCCGTTATTTTAATGACGGACTTCCTCTTTTGTTGCCCTGTTACGTATAAACTGCGTCGTCGTGTTTTGCGTCGCGTTGTGTTGTTGTTTGTCTCTTCTGTTTTGTTGTGTCGCTTTGGTGGGCCCCCGCAGGAGAATCACAGCAATTATCTTTACTGCCCGAACTGACTTCATCCACTATTACACTACTATCGCGTAGATTATACTAAAAGGACTGAGACCAGTACTGGCGGGAGATATTTGCTTAGGAACACCAAATATATTATTACCATAATCCGTAGACGCCTTTTAGGATTCGCCCCACGTACATTAAGGGGAGAAGTTAGGGAATTAATGTCGTCTAATCTAATATAATATATATAGTAAGGGAAAATTGGTGAAAATAGAATGAAATTAGGTGACACTCGATATTTTCTTAGAATTACACAGGTAAAAATTTGAGGGAGTGAAATAGGGAGTCTCCGTTTTGGAAATATTTTGTTCCAAAAAGGAGTTGCCATAGCTGAAAACAGAAAGTTTCCTCGGTTTGTACAAAATCTCAACCAAACGGAGAGATTGAATTTACTCCGCTTTCTAACACGATTTTCAAGGAAGAAATAATCTCCGCTTTCTCTCCGCATCTACACTACCGTATTTAAGCCCTAAATGTGAACAAATATCCCTAACATTGCATTATATTTTCTCCTTCACGGAGGTGATAATTTGTTTACTTAACAGATGTTTCTATTTCTAATACCTCAACGCCAAAAAGGGAAAGGATACCTCCGATTGGGAACATTTGTTCTCCAAATCGTAACTGTTTCCCTAAACATTTGAAAATTGCAAGTTTGCATAGGGCATGCGCATTTATTAAAGCGATATTAGTGTAGCGCATGTGCAACAAGTCTGGACGTAGTCACTTTGCAATAGTTCGAGAATGGAGAAGGATATGGCGGAATGCACTGTAACCTGAAATTTATAAAATACACATCAGAGTAAAGTACGAAAACCGTAAAAGATCGGTAAGAGTTATGGGAGCAAACATCACCAGGGCAGATGTAGATAAAGCAGGTAAGAAACTTGTGCATCCTTATTTAATTTTCAATCTACGATGTACCAATTTTTAATTGGTCCCCACTACATTCTAGGTGTTAGCTTCTGAATAAAAGCACGTTTATCTTAGCTGAATCCGTGGTGTTTTCAATTGTGTCGTGCCTTCAACCCACGGTCGGTACCAAACTCGAAGAAGCGACTATATTATGGATAAATTAAAGCAATTCCAATGACGGCTGCTCTGTGACCGCAGAAGAGGACGTGCTTAGTGTGTCTATCCTAGTAATCATTAGGAATATATCAAAAATAATTCAAGAACTTGACGTTCGACGACATTTTTGATGCATTTTTAATGATAAATAATAGAATAAATGCACTGAGCAAGGGTGCTTCTGTCCACATAGAATAGCCCTCATTGATTAACTTCAATATGATGTTAAACTTAGCTACTATGGAGCTAGGTAACATAAAAATAGAGTAAAAACCTCTCACTAGAGAGATATTCTCTTCTCTCTCTGTGGCAGGTACCTTCTTAACAGAAATAAATTCATGTGTAAAGGATGAAATACATTCCGAAACGGAGTTTAACGTTTGTTTATTGCGGATGTAATTATTTCCAAGTGGAGTTACTTGCATGAGCAACGGAGATAATTTTATCTGATACGATAGTAGCATTGCATACATATGGGGGAAACCACATCCGTTATTTATTTTAATAACAGCAGTAGAAGTTAAAATTTCTCCATTTCGGAAACTTTTACATTTATTGCAAAATAGTAAAACTGCATAAGAGAGACAAATTGGTCCTTAACGGATTAGGTTGCCTCGGTTAAAGATGTTTTTTCCCCTATGAAAAGCTAAATTATCTCTGTATTCCATCCGTTTAGTAGCAAAACATTTAACTCCGAAATGGAGGCTCCTTGAACGGATGGTCCCGAGGGAACACCGGAAAAGAGTTAAAACGGTGTTAGATTCAACTCCGTATTTTTATCTGTGTAAGCGGTTGGGTCTTTAGTATTTTAATTTCTTTGAGAAATGAATGTTCTACTACAAATTCTATTTTTTTTTTCACTAAATTCAAAGAATATGGAAAATTGTCTGTAACATAAATCTAAGAACATATTACAACCACAGCTAGGCCGAGTGCACAGGAAAAAGTTATCTAAAGTTTTTGAGTACAGGTGCACGCGGTTCGACTGCTAAGCTTAACTGCTACAGAAAGAAACGATATTATTTGAACGGCGAAGAAAAAAACGCGTTAATCGTGTAAGTTCGTAATTGACATCAGTATATTGATACAAAAAATGTAAAACGAGCAGCATTTAGCTGTAATAAACTGAAATACTCCTGTGGCCGCACTCATATACCACAGAAGTCACATCAACTACGAACAGAAGCGTGCGCTTCATGCATATAACGACGTAGCTTTTTGTTTGGAGTTTAGATGGTTCCTGCGGTATATAACATCAATAAATTGTAGTACCCAACAAACGGCCGTCTGGTCTAGCGGATAGGGCGCTCGATTTCTGTGTCCATTTTTTTTTTTGTTAATAATATACAAATGATTATTAAATTTAATTTTCGCGTTTTAATTCAATTTTTGCATTTAAACTTAAATTGTTGCAACATGTGAATCGCACATGAATTAAAATTCAATAAAAAAACAGGATCACAATCTGCAATAATATATAAAATTTTCATATTATAAAAATTGCGTTTATGTAATATCAAGTATTTTCTTCATTAATTCATTTGTTGCCATAATTTTTTATAATGAATGTTTGATATCTTTAATGTGTTGTTAATTGAGTTTTAATTCATGTGCTATTCACGTCTGGCAACAGTTTAAATTTAAATGCAAAAATTAAATTTAATAATTATTTATATACTATTAACAAAAAAAAAATAGATACAACGCCAACTCAAACTTCAGACTTTGCCTTTAGAAATCGAAGGCCCCTCAGAGCGCGCTATCCACTAGACCAGGCGGCTCGTTTGTTAGGTGTAGCGTTCCTTTTGGCGTCTGGCTCAGCTCACTTAAAGTGAAGCGAGCTGAGCTACTCACTGCAAATTCAGCAGACTCAGTTGTAAATGGAACGGGTTCACACTCACATACGCCTCACATTGGTGGGCCTACCGCTTAACCTAAAGTTATCAAAACTTCAAACGATTTTACCGCTTTTCAAATTTGAATGTCCCCACCACTTCTGAGGCAAACTCAGTTTATCTACACTTGCCTTTCAATAGACTCACAAATGGAAAAGTGGGGGGTGTAAAATCTCACTTACTGTGACGTCACCGAACTAAGACAAAACAAATGGAACGTGCATTTAACTGAGTCACGGCAAGTGAGGTGAGCTGAACTGAGATTTCTGCCAAAAGGAACACGGGAGTACAAATAGAGTTTATACGGGATTTTTTCAGTTTATTACAACTAATTGCTGCTCGTTTTACATTCCTTTTTATCAATATAATGATGTAAATTACGAATTATACGATTTTCAAACACGTTTTCTTTTTTTTTTTGACCAATCAGAACCCTATTCACAAAAAACCCGCATACAAGTATTATCTAAATTTGAGTTGGATAATAAAGTTGTTGTGTTGAGAACGGATTGATTTTATTCTTCAATTATCATGGAAATTAACATTATGTTATTAAAATTTAAATAACTAAAATGAAAATTAATTAATTAATTAAATAATACATAATAATATAAATATGTTTAAAAATTAAAGGTAATACAAAGGTATGTTATTATAATTGGGATAACGTAAATCTTCCAGCAAATGAAAAGCGGCAGTCAAAGTTATCTAATTGTGTTATTCATATTTCGTTATTTATTATGTTATTTTAATCGCGTCATAATCGAACCAGAACATATATTGAAAGAAAAATAAAATACTATTTAAAAAAATCGACCAGCAACTACATATTTTGCACTTCATTGTTATTACTGCTAGATAAATTTGAACTTATTTGACCAATAAATCCAATATTTAGGTAGGTATTCACAAATCTTATAGTGTTTTCATCTTATTGCACGAAATGTTTGAGTGTTCGACTTAAAATTTCAGTTTGCACCATTTTCCTGGCGCAAATTCGTCTTAATCAGAAAAACGCACTTAGTGCGTACCAAGTGCACTTTTTTTAGTACGCGCTCTAAGGACTCGTACTAGTATCAGTGCAAATATGGCAGTTAATCAAAGATTATTTCAAATATATATTATGGAAATACTTTCGCCAACCTTCATCTTCTGAGGACGAAGAAATAATGCTTAGCCTTTTGGAAAAGAGGAATGCCGCAATGCAAATAAAGAACTTGACTGAATAGCATATAAGTGTAATGATAATGATGTATGTTAAACCAGACAAAAATACACATATACATTGCCTAATTACATTCGAAAGAATTTTAGGATGAGTGGAACAACAGCAAATGTGTTAATTTGAAAATGTGGCATTCAAAATTCTATAAAAACGATAATACTTGGTTGAGAGGAACATTAAAAGTACAAAAGTACAACATAATTAAAAAAATCTTCTTGTTCTGTCTTTGTTTTTTGTGAAAAAGTAATAGATTTGATTAATTAGAATTTGTTAATGTTTATCTAAAAACAAAAACAATATTCGTAATAACCAGTAATAACACTGCACAAAACCTACATTTGCTTGAACCTGTGTCTGAAGTCCCGAATCAATGACTAAAGTTAGGTTAGGTCAGTTACATGTTAGTTAAAATCGCTAAAACGTCTGTTAGATTTATAATTCCACGATATGCAACTGCAGTTGAAGGCACATGCAACAATAAAGTTCTCGTAACGTACATACCAAGTGCGAACTGAGTACAAAAAAGTCGAAAACACTATTAAATACAATTTATTCAAAATATCCTATTTATAAAAGTTCTCTTTCTGTTTGTAGATAAAACGCATAGATAAAAATGTAAAATAAACATTCCGGTGGGGCGGAACAAACAACTGCAGGGTCGATTTCTAAGCCAATAGTCTTTCTAGATCTTATAGAGCAGGTAGGTTGTTGGCTACAAGAGTCCAAAATTGGTGGGAAAAGTAATACATTGGATGGTTCATCAATTTAGCAATGGTGGCAGTGATGTTCAAATCAAGTGAGTTAACGAAGCACCAATAAATTCCCTTTTGTCTACTAATTAAGTGTTATGGGTTCATATATGCATTATATAAAGCAATGTTTGCAGGATATATATCAGTATAAAAAAAGTTGCTCACTAAACCACGACCAATGGCTTACCTGATGTTTTACATTTATTTAATGGTAATTGAGCATACTATAGCAACAAATAGTATCACGTATACCCTACATTTCTGATTTACCACAGGTCGTAAATTTAAATTTATAGTGTATTCACATAGAAATAAAGAAACAAAAACACTATACTAAGTACTGACTGTTCCTGATACGCCTTGTTAAACCATTTAAATATACCTGTACCCTAGGACTGTAAAAAAAAAGAACACTTAATTTTTACTGCACTGGTAGTTTGTAGTTGGTAAATAAAGCGTGGAGGATGTAAACATTAATTATTATTACCGGGCTATTGTCTATAGATTTTTTCGTTGTCGAGGAAAAAACTACGCTGCAGCGAATGATTTGTGTGGGTTGTGACATAGTTATGTAAATAGAAGCGTATTTATGTAATACATTCACCGCTATCAATATTTGTGACTCATGATGAGTAAATCACCGCTCATAATATTAATATGGACCTGTAGAAATCCTTGGTTGGATGATGTATTTACCTATTTTGCATATAATGACAGAAACTATTCAATGTTGTTGGTATAAAAATATAAATATTGTTTAAAGGAATTAAAATACGTAACACTTTCTGTGTTAAATTCTTTCCATCTTGATCAAAATTATTAACATTTTTTTGTATTTTTTAAAAATAATAACTAAAATTATAATGTGACGTTTCGGTTTTTAATAAACTCTATTTCATTACATTTTACATAAAATTGTAAAAATATATTTGACGAAAATGTTATTTTGTGGTGTTTGATACATCGAGTGATACTTTGCGTTACGCGTGGAGTTCGCAATAAATTCATTCAAAGGACTTATTAAAATGCAATTTTGACGGTTAACTCTGACGCCCAATGAAATAGTTTTTGTTTTTCTTTAACGTCCACCGTTTTACTATGTATACAGAAGCCTGTTCATGTCATAAACTGCGAAGGTAATCTCCGCAATCACAGTTTATGAATTGAGAAAGAAACTCTTAACTTACATTTTCAAGGTCTACTCGCTTATTGAAACTCCAATTCCCTAAATACGGGGAATGGGCCTCCAGAAAAATTTGTTTTTTTTTTCTTTTGAGTTATACAGCTGTTCTTTCGAATATAATGTATAACAGAAATGAGTTTAGACTTGCTAAAATGCATCATCGCTTAAAGTTATTTTTATGTTAACGATTGCATATCGCAAGCAGAAATCACGTATTTAACTTTTACGTACAACGTCGATTATATTCGTTCGTTACGGTTACCAAGGTCTTACCCATTTTATATAGCGCAATTATCAATTGTTGCTCTTGACCTTGCCATTTTTCTTCACATATTCCGCGTGTGCTTACGTACAGCATGTAAACGAGTTACGTATGCGCTAAATTTAAACAAAAATGGGCAATGTAAACACAAATTTAATTAACAGGTTCGTTTCGCTTGAAGAAATAAATTATTATATATAAAGACCAATGCAGAACAAAATTAAATAGGTAATGAGATTTATTATCATTCAGTTTATTTGTAAGTTCCGTTGCTTAAAAATAATTCAGTAGTAGGCAACTAGTGATCACATAACCTACAGGATCTGCATGGAATTTGGTAGAATTCGAATTCTTCAAGATACATAATATTGTATTAAATTTTCGCTGAGCTAATTCTGATAGATACGTAAAGTAAGAATTCATATTCATAATAGTAATCCATTTTATTGCATTTTAAATTGCTTTTTCTTTATGAAGTAGAAGAATGTCATAAATATATATAAAAAAAACTAGTTTTATAATAAATATAAAATCTGGTTGAAATTTATCCAACTAGGGTCATTTATTAAATCAGAATTGTTGTGAATTATCTATTAACAAACCAGTTACGATACGGCTGTTCAATTGTGGTATTTGTAAAAAGATTATTTCAAAAATGCCGAATTAATTTTGTGTCTGTAACACAAAAAAAATCAGTAGGGAAAAATTACTAAATAAAGAAATATTATGTAATTAAATAAATTTACTGTCATACTTTATAGTTTTACAATGTTTGGCCGAAGGTAGTGTATCGGGGTACTCCAGGAGTGCGCACGGGATATTGATGCGTAGAGGTATAGATGTTATGCGTATGCGTCGTTGTGACCGGTGTTCTCGGGATACTTCCCACTCAATGCCTGGGTCTAGTGTCTAGTCGGCGTTGGTTACTAGTATAATTTCAATCAGTATAATAGTTTGCCGGTATTACCTACTGAAAACTAATAACTAGTAATTATAAGTTTCGAGTTCTGAATAAATAAAAATATTCAGATTGATAATAGATTTTTTTGTGTGCATAACCTGGCCTATGTTATGGCCAATAACATGGCCAGTAAACTTACGTTTACCAATAACTTTATATTGAAAGATCTCAGAAAAGATTGCTTAAATACTAGTCATTTAGGGGTAGATATAACATAACCTATACGACCTTACTGAATTATTACAGATGCAATTATCAGTGATTGTTTGTGACCCATAATATTCTTGGCTTTAATTTTTTTATCTAACATTCTGAATAACGCGAGTAATAGTCCAACTTACTGGCCCAAATTTACTTTGCGATACTTAGTGCCTACAATATTAGAAGTAACAACTTTCATGTGCCAAGAGCGACCACGAATATGTCGATTAAGTCGCCATTAACACACATGTGTAAACATTGCACCCCTTTCATATTACATTTATTGTAAAGTTGCTATGCATACTGTATCTTTATTACATTTTTACTTGTTTGTCCTGTAATTGGCTGAAAAGCTGTTGAACGAATATAAATAATTAAATTATTGTAATACACTATCTAGTTATGTATTATGTTAGTCGGCTGAAGACGGAATTACTATAGAAGTTCTTCTGTGCTCAGCGAGCACTGTAAAAATGAGGGACTTATTATTCGTTGCACGGTGCAACTTGAACTCGTCCCCATTACATTCACCTTGCATTGCGATTACATTCATGCTCGTCTTCTGCATTGCATCTATCCATCCACAAAGCAAATTATAAAATTTATTAGCTTTAACCAGCAATGATTTACTTCCGCGCACAGAAATAAGCTTCTGGCACAACAATTTTATGTTCCTATAAAGAGAAAACTACAAAATAGAGAAAATGCACTCTTTATAGAAAACATAACACGAATGTAGGTATATTTAATTATAACGCATGATAAACGTCAGATTTCTTGCAATACTTATTACTGTTCCTCATCATGTATGCCTTCCATATTGTGCAAAATCATAAAAGAACAAAGAACCGTCGTAGCGGACTGCAGATGCATCGAAATTACAAAATTTAAAGCCGAAATGCGATCAACGTTAAAAATAGTCGGTTATAAAAATAGAAAGGCGCCCGTTGACGCGCTCGCACAAAAAATATCGCGATGTAAACACGAATACGTATATGAGCCGGCGCATCAAAACGGCCCATCAGCATCCGCGTACTAAATATGCGTCGCACGTGATCTTAAGTGCCCTACCACCTACTCACCGTTTAAGAGTTTGGTGCTTAGCTCCGTTGATTAACAATTTAGGCTTCACTTTATCACTGGTACTGGAGGGTGTCATCGAGCTGTGGCTGGCGGTGGCCGTGGTGGCGTCGCTGACGAAGCTACTCACGCTCGTGTCTTTGCTGATGGACGTGGTGCCGTTTGTCAGCGGTTCGGGAGCGAGAGCCAGCTGCAGGTGTCCCTTCCCGGGCCCTGACGGCGGCTTCTCGTCCACCGATAACATGTAGGACAACATGCTGCCGAACACACGCACTCAACTCAACGAGAACACATCGCGCAGAGAAAGAACAGTTGTTGCGACGGGGGAGCGATTCAATTAGGGTGGTTAATTTACAACACAATTCCGATTAGGATGTACCCGGTGAAAGACAGCGACACAGAAACGCACATGCACCAAAGAATTCACATATCGTATTGGAAATAATCCTTTTGCTGAGTTTTTTTTTTTTATTATTAAAAATTAGCGAGCTTACTTCTTGCATGGAGTCATCGTCGACTTATCGAGACGTCGTACCTAAAACAAAGAAAAACATTATATCATACCAGATTTTGATTGTTTGTTGAAGAGTAAAGAAAAGATATTAAAAACCAACCTAATGTTTCCAGTATATCAGGTATAACATTTAAAGCATAGCGTAAAAGTAATTAACCTTAAATTTGTATAAACTAGAGCAAATAAAAGAAAACTTGTCAAGAAGACACCATCAAACGGATCACAGTTACGTTTATTTTACTATAAATGTTTCAAACTTACATTTAAAAATAAATAAGTTTGAGAATTTCGAACCGCTATTCGACCAGCGGTCGAAAATCTTCCAAAAACATGACGTTTCTCAAAAATGAAAAGCACTGCTTAATTAATGGATGTAATCCATAAAAGATACATTTTTTGATAACAATCTAAAAAATTAATAATTTTTATATATGCATCTAAAAGAAAACAAAACTATCGTAATTATAGATTTCACGCTTCCAAGCAAATGACAACTAAGTAATTAACAAGTAATTAAAGAGCTGGTTTGTTATGCCCTCGAGTTTCTCTTAGGAATCATGAATGATCTTCTGAGAAAACAAGAGTTTCCAGATAGCTGGAAGGTTACTAAGATAACCCTAATTCCAAAAGGTGGAAAACCTTCAGAGTTGGCAAGCTCTTATCGACCGCTCTGCCTGTTACACTGTTGAAAATTTTAACACTTTTTTGACTAATTTAATAGTCAGGAGAGGTCCACACTGTTTTCGTGTTATTTTGTCGAGAACTATAGAAGTTTAAATTTGACGAACAAAGATAGTCAAGTATGTCTATTGCTAAGGGGTTATTTGTCCAACTAACACGTGGAATTAATGATATACTTCTAGTCACATTTTATTTGATTTAGACTAGACAAATTTACTAGCTGTTTAACTTAAATTGAATGCGATCTATTGGAATGATTTAACACCGTTTTCTAAACACGTTTTTAATAAGCAACTCCTATTTCTTAGTGCTTAATATTCTCTCTTTAAGACGTTTCCTCAATTATAAATATACAGGACCACTCATTCAACAGTTTTGTTTCAACTAAACGTACTAATTTTAAAATGATTTTTTTGAAACCATTATAAAATTTAAGCGAATGTTTATGCTATTGATTCAAATCTGAACTAATTACGTAAATAGTTGTTCCCAATACATCTTTAACATGTTGAATTTTTTATGCCCACTGGAATTAACATTTAATAACACAAGGATTAACCTTTGCAGGTCAGTCACATTTGGTGGTTGTTTGGATATGTTAATACGCAGAAACCAACTCGAAAACAGATACACGTGTAATGCAGGTGGTGCGTATAATGCAATACTGTATTAGATTAGGTGGGGTTTCTATATTTCTATCCGAAGGAAAAATTCTGATTGGTTGATGCTTCTGAATGCCTAGAGAAAATAATAAATCCTCATATCTGAACAAAGAATTCACACCAAATTCTAGTAATTTCTGTTCTACCTAAAACACATGTAGTCAATTCGTCTGGCAAAGTTTGTAAAAATCAACACTAAAATTTGACTAGCGCAAATTAACCCAAACACCGTAATATTTCCAACACGTGTAAAATACGTAGGGCAAAACTACTGGAAACGTTGATAACAAACAGATTGCAAGAAGAGTTAGAGGAAAGGGGGAGTTTGCATACTCATCAGTATGGTTTTCGGTAATCCACCATAGAAGCCGTGGAAACAGCTATCGAAATAGCGAAAGAATACCAAACCAGGCGGTGCGCCTTAATCGCTATTGATATAAGGAATGCTTTGAATACGGCTAGATATCATTTAATTGTTAAGAAGCTGCGAGAGTGAAACATTTCGGACTCTCTTGTCAGTTTGATAATAAGCTACTTGACCAATAGGAAGATAATGCTTGATAAGGCAGTGGCAATAGAGATCGGTCAAGGAGTCCCGCAGGGGTCAGTACTTGGGCCGACCCTTTGGAATATATTATATGATGACATTTTGTCGTTGGAGCTTACTGGCAATGCAGTAAGCATTGCTTACGCTGATGATCTAGCCTTGGTAGTTGGCGCTGAAGTTGAGAACGTATTGATGGCGAATGCAAACTAGTCTCTCACACGGGTTAGTGACTGGATCAGGAGGCACCAGCTGCCATTGGCACCCGAGAAAACGGAAGCAGAAGAGAACATGTTTCCTTCCAACTTGAGGGAGTGAAAATAACTCCGGGCAGAACGTTGAGGTATCTGGGTATTACCATGGACGGCAGGATGAAATTCTACCAGCAGGTTGGAGAATCACCATCAAGTGGAAGCCAGGCTTAAAACTTAACAGAATGATGCCTAACCTAGGAGGACCAAGTAGCCTGAAGTGCGCCATATTGTGCAGTGCCATGAATAACGTCATTTTATATGGAGCCCCTGTATGGGGCAAGATCATTGAAATTAAAAAAGTACAACGGACAGCTACAAAGGCTTCAGAGGGACATGCTCCTACGTGTGACGTCCGCATTCAGAACAGTGTCTGGAAAAGCCTTCCAGGTGATTACGGGCACGATGCCGATCGACCTTCAAGTCCAGGAAAGAACTTATCTACACCAATATAGAAGCGCGAATATGGAAGTGGTTAAGTCTCAGGCTAGAAGCTACATCGTTGATACCTGGCAGCAGAGATGGGAGACCGAGCACGTGGTTGGCCAGTAGACGAAAGGACTAATAAGTGACGTTAGGGTCTGGATTGACTATGGCTATGTTGCGCGACGGTACTGGGTGTGTTTAGAGGCTGCAGATGCAGGAGGTTTTAGTGGATATACAGTATTTGCACTAACCATACTGGAGTCACACACATTGTCGTAATGGATTTCCTCCTGGGTAAAAAAAAAAATGACAACTACTTACACAACGCTGGCGTTACAAAACTACAATTCTCTAGAAATTTGCATCGCACTAAATCATTTATTAATTTCATTAGAACAACTTAAAAATGAACTAATTATTTAAAATAGTGAACAATTCTTGGGCTTGATTTCATGTCACAATCATATCCTATCTAAAACCCAACTACTGACAGCCGATGAAGTAACATTTTCTTCTAATATACTACAATGTAAATGAGGAAAAGGCAACCATAGATTGTTATGATAATATTCACATTTTGACCGTTGTCATTACACACACCCAAAACAGCTGGTCACAGTTGCAGTAAATTACCCCTCCTTCATAGTTTAAGATTCGGTTCTTGTCTGGTACAAGTTAACAAACACACAAAAATTTACATTTTTCTTAACTTGTTGTGAAGAAACACCAGACCACATGTTCCATACAGTAAACGAGCATACCAAACGGCTGCAACGTCCAATAAGGAATTATTTTGGCAGGTTCTCCAAAATGAAAACTTTAACAAGTAATGCCTATTTGGAACAGATATACTACAAAATTCTAGATGGCAAAACAACACATTGCTGCAACCACATATATACATATCCAAATTCTCCACTTTGGAAATAGCACAAACTTGAAAACAATTCGCATCCATCTTTCACTTGTTCTTTATGCTTAAATTCTTTGTCACATATGGCAACAGATATTCTTGTAAAATTCACCCGGTTCATTTCACTAGCAATGAATAAACACACGCGAATACTACACCAAATGCATGCTTTTATTAGAGTATTAGCGCTAGTTGTTCCCTTATTAGGTTAGATCAGAAGGTCATGTGTTTTATTTTAGGTTATGCTTAAGACTAACAATTATTTTTGTAGAAAGAATTCTTTGGTTTAAATTTAAAAATTGCTTTTAAAAAAAAAAAATAAAACCCGAAAAGGTTTATCGTTTTTTATATCATTCAATATGTTAAATTGTTAATTTTAAGAAATTTGGAAATTGAATCGATTAACCACGCTCGGACGAGTGAAAAAATTCTTAAAAATAGAATAATTTTTCAAAATTACACCCAGAATATCAAAATCGACATCATTTATGTGTTACTTAAATAGTTGTTATTCTAAATGCCATAAAGAGAAACTTACCTAACACTCTGTATACAATAAAATATCGATAGGACAACTCTATACATAAACAGACTTTTTATTATTACATCAATCTTCCAAAACGGCAATTACAAATTCTGGGCTTACAAAAATAACTTTACACGTATTAATTCCATAATTTATGAACCTATTAAACGATGTTTTCTCTTTCTCCCTCTAATTTATGTGAATATCCGACACAATAGAATTACACCATAAGGGAAAAATGGAACAGTAAGCCGTAGAAGTTTTATAATGATTTGTGAATTGAAATTGAAACATAAACTTGAAAGTTATGCGTATTCAAATAATTCTAACTGTACTTTCTTTCCAATTCGTTTGAAGCAAAGAGCTTTTGCAGTTAACCACACTGATTTGTGCAAATATCAGACAAGTCGTAAACATCATGCCCATAATTGGAATCTTTGACGTCGGCATGGATAATTGACAGATCTGCATACATACATAAGTACATATAACATGAAGCGACTTAGCATTTACTTACAACTTCTTGTTTAAAATTCAAATTTTGCTAGTTTTATTTGATCCTATAACGAAGTTAGTAGTGACGTCAACAGATTAATACTTTTCTTTCTTTAGCATTACCAAACAATTTGATCAATAGATATAATTAAGTAACTTTTTATTTACATGCGATTCCTGAGTTTTACAAGTTGCGAGAAGGTCAATATTAATGGTACTATAATCACTGTCAGCTACATATATACAGATCCAGCTGTAAAACATATTCTCCCAATTTTCCCATTTTTTAAACCCATGATTCATTTTGTTCAAGGAAAGAAGAAATGTTTACTTCACTAAATTGTAAACCCATTTATTTTAAAGTCAAACAGTTTATTTATAATATTTTTAATAGGATGCGTGTGCAACGAATGATGTAACTTTACATGAGACAATTACGGCTCTCTTTCAATTGCAATTCGCCATTATTACCAAAACACCAGAAAAATAAATAGGAAAATATTCCAAAATAATCGCAAGATGTGAGATAAATATCGTAAGAAAACAAAACGGCATAAATGAAACCAGGCGATTACTGATGCGCACCTCGTCAGCAATAAGCAGCTAAACATCTGGATAAAGATAATCCAGCATTAATCTGATACATAACATTAATATTATAATGCGTCGGTTAGATAACTTTATTTATTCACAGTTTATTTCCCAATCACTGCTTATAGCGTCGCTTGCAAATCAGGAAGAGTAGTTGAAACTGTTAATATCAGAATTTAGTGAGCCATAACCATATTTACACAGATTAATTATTGCAAATTGTTTCTTTTACTTGTAAACGACAGGATTCATAATTGGCACCAATTAAGATAATCCTATATCTGCTTGCAAGGAAATTATGATTAAAACAAAAATATTTATAATAATGACTTTAAGATACATAATATTAGCTCATGTTATTAATACTGTGAGATAATAGATAGAACCTGGTAACAAAATATGAACGTGAAAGGATTATTTACTCATTTATCTTTAAGGAAATTATAATGAAATTTAATACTGGAACGCACAGAAATATTCAAAAAAAAATACTAATTAAACATATAAGAACATATCTGATCGGTATAGGTACATACAGTAAGTAGAAGAAAATAACACACTTCTTAAAACGTATCATCTAAACTTCTCCATTACTTTAATAGTGCAGTAATAAAATTTGATCTTTAATCGGTAGTAGGCGTTGTATTTAATTCAAAGTTCCGGGTACCGCGGTTGATTTAAATCAAAAGGAAAACCTGACAAGCGAATTCCATTAAAATCAGGTAAACAAAAGAACTGCTATGTCATTTTTAAAGTCACTACCACTTCTTGAAGGTTACTTTCACTAAAAAAAAGTTCAAAAGACTCAGCTGGCAAATTCAATGTTGCTCGTTTATAGTATTAGGCATGTGCTTGTTAATTTATCAATTTCCCAATTGCTATTTTTTTGTAGTTTCCTCTGTGGCGAAAACCACGATGGAACAATTATTTTTTAAGTTAATAAGCAAGTCAGACGTCACATACTGAGAGCAACTTATAACAAGTACCGTCTAAGTGTATCCACTTCAGCAACTTGACTACCTTCTGGCGTACTTGGATCCAATAGAATTATAACTGAGATTTGTGACTAATATTCGTGAGTTTTAAAAGAGACAAAGTATTTTTTTGTGAAATTCGCCTTAAAGCTATCTTGATTTCACAAAATGGTTTGCTGAAATTCACCTTATTAACTCCCGTGTTTTGTTAAATCTACAAAATTTCCATGTGGATAGGTATATTAAGACAACAAATTTGGTCAAATTGATAAAATATTTCTTACTGTGTATACGCCAATCAACTAACAAACTTATATTTCTTTTCTACTCTGCAAATCGAAATTGATTGAGCCAACAAAGCCGAAGATGTAAACTCCACTTGCATTAGATGCGTTATTATCCACGAATTATTATTTAGTGTGGTTCTGGAAAGTAGTATAGTAGTTTTTTGACGAAATTGTATTATTTAAACCGTTAGCTTAGATCTTTATGGATTCAGCCTTTAGGTAATTTACCACCGAATACTTATCAATACAACCTACGCAATCGTAGGTTTCATGGCTTTCAAATAACTAATCAGGCATTAGATCTTGCTGTTATCTTTTTCTTTGGGGATCGTTTGAAGCAACGCGGTGATAAAACATTTACTGTATCTATGAAGATACAAACATATTGAGGTAGCAGTACGTGATTACATATAAGCATTTTTTTTTTAAAATAATATGTTCTTTTGTTGGAATATGGCTGGGAATCAAAACATATTCCAACAAAAGAAGATAATATTAATACACTTATTATTGGCTAAAAGAAAATACCAGAAATTTCTTTAAAGGTACACTCAGAGAATGACTGATGTTAAATTAGCAAAATGGGTGATCATCAAAATGGCGACTTGCAGAGCGGTGCCCCTGCGAATCAATTCCAATGCGGAGGGTAACTGGCAAAAGCCTACATCAGTAACGACTTATTTATTTAAACCAAAGTAACATACAATAAATATGAAAATAACTTATTTTGACAAAGTATTGTAAGTCAAGTGAAGTCAGTGCAACGAATTGAGTCTACAAAATATTTGGTACTAACTAATTCAATAACAACCAAGCATGTGATTATTTAGTGTAACCAAACGTTTAATTTGAAATAATTATTTAATGTAGGCACATTTCTTCAAATTTTCTGCAATATAATCTGTTCAAGTTTACTCTTTTTTAAAAACAAATACTGTATACATTTAAATGGAATGTCTGATATTGACAAAGTTATTTGGGAGAAATAAATATTTGTTTATCCATATATAAACAAACTACCAGTGAATATTTTATTGATTTAGCAATTTCTTTTGCTCCGTGTACATATATACAGTGTTCGACAATTGCTCAGGATCACATTTGTTGCGATTTTCCGTGTCGATTGTTAAACTTTATTGTTAAATAGTGTAAACAAACGCAATACTATGCCAGTCCTACTGTTAAATTTGTTTTATTTTAACCAAAAATAATATGCGTACAATACTTTCATCCTTAGCAATTGTTGAGCACTGTATAAATATTTTATGAATATGTACTTCTTTAGTTTGGAATCTGTGTAAGCTTTGCTTGTAATGAAAACTGTTGGAATGCAACTCCTCAAAATATCTTTTGCAATTAATTAATTTTTTGACACAAGCTTAAGATGAATATCAGAGGTATAGACCGTAAAAAGTCTAAAAAAAAACACAGAACATATGTAGGTATGCATATTTTAAAAAAATGCTCTGCTGGTTTACTACCAATACGAATTCAATTTTAATTAGTTTTCTATTATCATTATATCGCTGTATATTATACGTATATTGAAGGACAACAAAAGACAACAATTCTTTATTTATTAACCCTGCAAACACCTTGGTTCAGACGTGTCTGCCAAATTAATGGCTGCATGTAGTGCACGTCGGTATCTGGGCTCTTTCTACAGCTGCTGGTGCAAGATCAATATTCAACACCAAATGCACTTGTACGAATGTCAAGGTCACCTGAGATAAAATCAATAACAAGACCCGCTATTTACAACAAAGTGGAGATATGTTCGTTCAATAGAAATTGCTGGACTGAGCTGGGATTTTCAGAATACTTCGAAACATTTAGCCTTGAATTTGTTCATTTTCTACTCGACAATTTTCACTGCTTATTCATAACAGACAAAGACATTTCTACGGAATAATATGGACGTGAAAAAGCATTTTTATAATAAATTATTACTTTACGAACTACTTAATTGAAAAATATTTTATTGACTGTTACAAGCTACTTTTAGAAATAAGTTTCACGTCCACTGTTTGTAGGATACTGCTATCTTCTTTTCTTAATAAGAATAAAGGCGTAGCTTATAGGTATATCATTTGAAAACTATTTGCTTCAAAAATACAAATGAGTATAAGGCTTGCAAATTCTACACTCGTCTTTGTCATAATGGAATTCTTACTACATCTATTATCTTGTTCTATTCCCTTATATTCTTAATTATTCTGCTTACGTATAAACTCATAAGAATAGAATCTAAAAAATAGGCTTATCGCTTTCTGACAAAAATAAAATCGTCTTAGAAAAACTTCTGAATGAAAGATTGCTGCATGAATATTCGCTATTATATTCCTATATAATACATTTTTAATTCTTCAAGGTTAACTCTGTGTGAGCGCATGTTGATTATATTAAAGGTGAAATGAAAGTAGGTCCAAATCTCAAACTTTTTTTTATTAGCAATACACTAATGGCGACATGTTTCAAGTAGTTAACCAATCATCTTCAGGCCCAAAAGTAAAAAACTAGAAGGATTAATTCAAATTGTAAAAAATAGGCTAAAATTGTTCAAAATACTAATTAAAGATAATAAAGCTGTGAAGATTTATTATCTTTAATTAGTATTTTCAACAATTTTAGCCTATTTTTTACAATTTGACTTAATCCTTCTGTTTTTTTTTTTTTACTCTACGGCCTGAAAATGATTAACCACTTGAAACATGTCGCCATTAGTGTATTGCCAATAAAAAGGAGTTTGTGAGATCCGGACCTATTTTCATTTCACCTATATCGTAATCAATATATTTTCAGTTTTCCTCATGTTAAAACAATTTTGCGAAAGAAATATTAATTTAGAAATGCAGTCTTCCCTAGTCTAATTTGGTCCAGCTGCAAGTAGATATGAAAAGTTATTTTCTATATGTAATTCTATTGATGTGTAAATGAACTGCATTAACAAAGAAAAATTTAGAGAATATAATAAGAAACAATATGAAATAATATAATCACAATTCTTAAATCAAAGAAATATTTCCTTATGCCTATTTAAAATAGCAATTTTTCAAACAATAGATGTTTCTTTCTCTGAAATAATATTATTTTTAGCACAAATAGTGTTTTAACGCAAAAATCGTTCTTTTAAATAGGGGCAAAGACATATTGCTTTGATTTAAAGTCTTTTTCTCAGTCCACATATTTTTCTTGTTTTTATAGTGATTAAACAGTATTTAAAACAAATATTATAAATTTTACGAAGTACTACTTTTCATTTAAAGCCTGCACGAGAATATTTGAATGCAATGCGATATTAACAACATAAATCTAAGAGCGCCGCCATAGCCTACGCTATATGGCTTGCGCAACACAGCTACTTGACCCTTCTAATCAGATAAACAAGTTAAAAAATATGTGCGCCATTGTTCTGCATTGAAATATTCTAGGTTACCCGTTAAATTCATTTATCAATTTAATTTTTTTTAAATTATTTTATGATACGGGATTTTGGTTACCCTGTAAGTGTGACTGACAAATAGAACAAGAATAGCTTTATTGAATACCAAACTAAGCCAGTAAAGTACGATTTTATTTAATACGTAGAGGCTGCAACTAATTTTTTTTGCAGGGGGGGTTCAAATTTCTAGTTACACCACTGTTTGTGAATCAATTCCTTTGGTGCAGTACTTTATAAGCACCCTGTATAATATAATATTTATTGTTATGGCAGTAATAATTTAGTAATGACATGAAAAGAATTCATTTTCAATTTACTTCTTTTATCAGCTCTCTCTTACCATTCATTGATTTCGCGTAGACCAATCTTATGGTGTAATAGGCTATCGCCAGGATATCATGAATGGCATGACACTTTATCATAAATATATAAATATAAATGGAAATAAAACGCGACAGCCGATGTCCAATACTATCTAGGACATAGAATATACAACTTATACAGCTCATTAAAGGCATCTGAAGAATCAAAATAGAAGCGATCGTATTATCTCCTCGCACTATAGCGACGGGTTCACCTCTAGTCTCTTAGTCATCTGGATAATTATAAATACAAATACTCGTCTCACTTAATGAAAACCGCTTACAAACAACTTCGAGATCATAACACGTTGGAGTACCTGACCTTGTCCGTCTCTTAATGACTTATGCGCACAAAGACGCTGCATTCGAAAATATCCCAAAAAGAAACTCTCCTTCTCTCTTTAAATTCCCTTTTAATTGCGTAACAAGTAGACAAATTCGTTTAAAGATGAGGGCCAAGGCGGCAAGCGCCTAAAATAGAATGAAAGCGTAAATCATTCCGTAATAGTAAGCGGCCAGAGATGTTAAAGAAAAATTAACACAATACAGAAAGTTCGTATGTACCTAAATTTAATGGTTAAGACTAATTAACAACGAAAATAATTCAGTTCAGTTGATAGTATTATTTGTATAAGTGTCGCATTTAAAACTTCCACCGCAATATATCTTTGCGACTGCCAATATTTTAGGAAACTTTCCATTAACGAATTCACACTTTGGAATGTGACTAAACCAAGATTCCTCTTGGCATTCCGGTGATTTCTCGACGGGTCTTACAATGTGAAAATGCTAAAATCGAACGTAGGGATAAAAACAGCATTAAACTGGTATTTGGTAAATTGCTATCAAAGAAAGAATTTCGCATAAATAGGTTTCCTCACAAATAACGTTACAAGAAAAATAAATCCAATAAGTTCCCTAGTATCATCACAATTTGCTCCACGAAAAAGAAAACTATTTCGTTGTTTTCGACCAAATAGTTTTGTTGACATATATTTGGTTATAGTTACTAAATTGTTAGTTGATTTAAAAAATATCGAAAAATAAATATTTCTATACTTAATCAAACAAATAATTTGTTTATAGGGTTTATTTAAAACAAGTACAGTATTTGTTAATTTAATCCAAAATATAATTTGGTTTAATCGTTATTATAGCAGTTTCTCCCCATATAGTATAGCAAATACGTTAAGTACAACATGCATTGCAGAAATTGTAGCATAGATGGCGCTTCTCATATTTCATTCCAAAAATAGTACATACTTAGCGTAAATAGCACGGAAACACGATTACTAAATGGGTAATCTGATATATTCACCAGATAAGTATCTTAAAGGAGTCGTGGTCATTGAAAGGGCTACACATTTAAAAAGGAATGTGTAAACAAGAGCGGACAGCTAGCAAATTTTAACAGGGCGGTAGTGACGAGCACAATCGAATGCTTTCGATAATCGAATGATCGTAATAATCGATTTTTTTCGTCATTCGATTATGCCCATTACTACAGAGCGGAATCGCCACCTTTCCTGAGTTCGTTTTAACCAAAAGTCAAATTCAGTCAAAAAAGTTCATGACAATCATTTGACAGTTTTCAAGCTTTTTACCACGACCTGCTTGATGACTGATAGTTTGCTTTATACGGCTTATCGAATCATTCAAGTTCATGTTTCAGATTCCGGTAAGTAACGACATCTGCATAACATTTGAGAACATGAGAACTACTTTTTTGACACGTCAAAATAATATTGATGGCAGGATGTGGTTTGTGGCAGGCACAGCTGATGACACCTTGAAGCTAAATGTGTAGTACGAAACCTTATAACCAAATAACTTAAGTAACTTAAATAATTAATAAGAGGTAAAATACCACTGTAAAAGACCTAATAGTTCGATTTTTGACGAAACAGACAGATTAATTAGACTTTTTGAGAAATATGAATTTCATTACTTGTCAAAATATGACATATTCAAATTGACATTTTTCTGTCACAGTCGTACCAACCCAAGGGTAAGCATTTTCCCTAAAAAGATCCGGTAAGTGGCGCCAGCGGTGAACAAATGCAACTTATTCAAAGGAGTAGCAGCTGTGATAAAGGAACATGTCAAACTGACAGCTAGCAAATGTTGAATATGCGCGCGCAATCGCCATGTTTTTTGAATTCGTTGTAGCCAATAGCAGTCAAAAAGCGGTCAATAAGCGGTCAAAAATTTTTGCCCCCTAAAATGAAGTGCCGACGCTGTTTGTCCGTAACGCCAAGGAACATATAACCAAGAACGGACACTTTGCAAATTTTGTTAGCGCGGAACCGCCACCTTTTTTGAGTACTTTTTAGTATTTAGCCAATAGAAGTAAAATAGCGGATTGAAAGTCACGAATTTTTCCCGCAAGAGATGAAAGGTGCCGACGCTGAGTGTGCGTTCTTGTTGAGATGTTCCTTGGTATAAAAATATCAATCACATCGCCTCTATGAATATGATACGAAGATATGGATTTTTTTAAATGACCGGTTCATTTCTTCTAATTGCAATCAAAAATAATCACCGCATTAAACCAATAGAGCTTATTTATTTGAAGCAAATACTTCTATAGATTCACTCAAACAGATCTCTTGTTAAAACAAAAATGAAAATTACAATTTGTTCAATTGAATGTTCTTTTAAATGGAACATTTGAAATTTGGTAAGTTGGAGCATAATATCTATTTGAATTAACTGATAAGCATTTGATTAATTTGAATATAATTTTGAATAACTAAATCATTTTGTGTTTTGCAATTGTTAAAGTTATTTTTGTAATTTAGGAACGTATTGTTAAAGTACATTTAGGAACACACTTTTAGTTTAAGTAGTTCAGGAACCAACCACCTCTAGGCACGCAGTCGCTAGTTAGTAGTCACAGTGATGTAATAGAAATAGATCAGTTTTGGCGCGTATATAAATAGTTATATTTAATTGTATATAAAACTGAAATAAATACCACACTAAATAATGGGCTTCAATATTTAAAAGCAATAAAAAATTGTTTGCCACTATATTCTACTCCTAAGCATTGCCAAAGTATCAAAAGAGAAACACAAATTCGATATGCATCTTCAGAAATGTATTTTATTATCATTTAACAATAAATAATTGCTTTGGGCTCATTTTAATTAAAAAAAAAACCATTCTTAAAATTCCTAAAAGATCGACCTATAAACAGCACCGAAAATGACTACCACTATAGCAAATATTATATACTGGTATAATATTTGACAATAGTGTAAACTCATAAATATAATCGTTGCACAGGTATGTCGCAGATGGCATCCTTGAAGATTAACTTTCCCACTTACTTCAAACAATAATTAGCTTCAGAAATTTGACATTTACGTTTCCAGTGATCCGTTTCCATTCTCCTCGTGAAATAATCATGATGTAGGAATAATGTTTAATCAATATTGGTCTTTCGAAACGCCAAGAATAGAACAAAGACATCAATTTGAAAGCGCTGCCAAAATTAAATAACGCTATTTAATTACGTTTCAAGGCGACTCCCACACATGTATTTATGCATATTATGTGTTTTATAAATTACCGATAGACATAGGAAAATTTATTACTAGACAGTTTAGAATTAGGTAATCTTTAAAAAAAAATTGCTAGAACAAAATGTTATATTAAATTAATATGAGCCAATAGCAAGCTTATTTAAAGGTCTCTGATCTTTAAGTTAGATTTTGCAATGTTACTTTTTTAAACAATATTATTGAAGAATATAAACCAAAAGAATAATTCAAAGGCTCTGCTAATAAATATGAGTAATTCTTTGTGGCAAGTACGTACCTACATAATATGACAATAAATCCTTGTTAAACACTAACAAAAAAGAACACTTATTATTCCTTGTATAAGCTTGAAAGTTATAAAAGAAATTAATAACCATATGAATGGTAATGCGGGTCATTCATGTCAATTGTTTTATGAAACACTATTAAAAAACTTTCCACAAAACGTCTATATTACAATTGCAAATCAACTTTACATTTCGTTATATTATATTTGATATTTTTTGCTATATATCACATTCTATAGATAACGAAAACGGCCCCATCACAGAGTTTTGATATCCCAATTTCTTTTATTGCGTATTCCGCATGGCAAAAGAGGGAACTACCCCACCATAAACATTCTATGGGGACTTAGGGAACAGTCGTTGTTGCAAACTTGAGTACTCGCTAGGCTTTCAGTTCTTGTATGAAACAACTAGAATATTTTAGAACATTTTAATGCGCGAAGTTACCAGAGTTTGTATAGTTAAAAGCTATAAACAAATTCGGCATCAAAAACTACATTTGCAAACATTGATTTCCTCAATTAAACCACATCTAGTAGATTATATGGACACAAATATATTCTCATCAAATTACCGCGAGTGGCGCATTGCGATAACGGAAAGAATTCACTAGGGGAATATAAATTCAATTTTATTTACACTATGTGTACGACTGTGTTGAAAATTGGGATTCCAGATCAATAAACGCATCTGACTAAGGGTTGCTAAAATATTAGGGTGTATGACTGCCATATCACCCAACAGTAGTACCTATATATTAAGATTACGGTTTATTTATATTGTCTATTGTCAATATATGTTTTTTGTTTATAAACTTAACGAAACGTTAAAAAATTGCAGTTGCATTCGTATAATAATTTTAAATAACTGTTGCCTAAGTTACAAAGCGAGAAGTAATATTATAATTTTAAAAATATCTTTGTTATCCGTTTAAGTAGCTTCAATTTTTATTAAGTGAAACATAGATTGTAAACAAATACATTGCATACTAAAAATAGCTGGATATTCTGGGAAACAAATAATATTTACCATGATAGCGTCCCGCGCTTGAAGATGAGTATATAAAAAAAACACCATTAATTATAATTTATTGGCAATATTTACGATTTTAGTATCACAAGTGATATTAGGATCGTATTGAAACCAATTTTGTTATTATGTTTTACACGCTGTTTATTAAACACATATCTTTTCAATTGAAAGCATTACCAAAAAAATGCTTCAATGATCATAGATCACAGTAAAGCTTTCAAGAGAATACAGAAAACACAGAAAACAAACTTTTTGTAGCTAGCATTCTTGAAACATACAGAGTTGTTTTGAAATAGGAGACAAATTTTAACAGGAAATTGGAGTATGATAAACCAAACAAGGAAGTCATAATAAACTCTTTCGTAAATTTCACCATTACCTAAAGAAGGGAAAATTTACATCTTACATTACCTCGCTGTTACGAAATTTCAGATTCAAATATGTTTATTTTATAACGAGTGTCCAAACTGGTCTCCATCAGCACAGATGTAGCTCACTTTTAACGAGATTCCAAACAGGAACGAACAGCGAAATAGCTATAAATTGTAAATTCACCGTTTTTCTCAATAAGGGCAAAAGTTAAAAAATTATTAAGACTCTGTTTAGTTTGTCATGCTCACTTAACCAAACAACCAACAATTAACCAATAATAAATACACAAAAACGAAGTTATTTGACATTTTAACAATATTGCTGGCAAATGACAACAATCGTAACAAAATGAACAGCGCTCTAATGCAGTAGTACAGCCAAAGAAAGAATAATCCGTCCAGTTGAAGTGAGAAAGAAGGCAAAGCCTCCCTTACCCTCCTCCACCTGGCATTACTACCTTCTCTCTCAATCAAACTGAGCGGGTTATGTTTTCTTTGAGGGTACTTATACAACTTCCCTAACCTGTCGCACTCATAAGATGCACCCACGTTGATCTTTATTTTTATGAACTTCTATAATTTTACAATTACGAAAGATATTACAAATTAAGAGATTGTCTTTATTGAAATAATAAATGAATGACGTGGTTAAAACATAAAATAGCAAATTCTAGGCATAACTTCATTAACTTCAAGTCCGTTCACGTTAAGAATATGGTAAATATCACACTGTCAAAATGCAATATGCTAAACAAAATAATAATATAACGAGGAACACAAAAACAATTAAACAGACACCTAAAAGCAACGAAGAAATTTGACAACTGACATTACAATACTCGTAGAGATCAGTAATATTTCATTTTATTCAATATAAATGTGCATTTTCGTCCCATGTGATGTGCCTTAAGTATTAGCCAATAGTAAACGTTCAAAATATAAACCTCTTCTTTTCCAACGCTTATCGTTGACACAATGACATTTACAAAAGTAGGCGTGTCTATCCCTTATGCTTTGAATGTACTTGGCCACGCCCACTATTTATCTTTCTTGTTGACATCACTGTCCAAATAAGCGGAAAATGTCAACAAGAAAGAATAATGACACACTTGATCTTAGGGAACAAAAATGAATGATGGTTTGAAATTTCAAAAGATGAGCGTTGCGGCTCGTCTAATTTTTAAATTGGCAGGTTAGTTTTACATTTCCTTATCATTGGCGGCTCGTCTAATTTTTAAATTGGCAGGTTAGTTTTACATTTCCTTATCATTGCTTTAAGCATGTTCATTTTGTAGGTATTTCATTTTTATGGAGACTTTAGCCTTCTCCTGCCTTGTCAGACGTGCCGTCACTGACAGCAGTTTTAACAAGAAACGTTTTTGTTAATATGTTTGTAGAGCATTGAACGCAAATAATATGTTAAAAGTTTTAAAATCATGACACAAAATTTAATAAAATTATTATTAAAAGAAAAATATTGCTGTTTTAAGAATAGTCAAGATCTTGGAGTAGAAATGATTTTTATGTTTATACAAAATTAAAATAGACGGGCAAACACGAATGAAATGAATAAACAAACAACTCATATTGTCTAGTAATTCTTAAGTTAAAACGCTCCACTAACTCATTTACATAATAAATATGCCAGTGTTATACATATAGGTAAATGAGAATACATACAATACATGGACACACATCTACATATACCTACATAGGTCTTCGGTACAATTTTATTGATCAATCATAAAAGGTTCAAGCGGCAACTCAAATTCCTCAGCTTATTCGCGCCTCGGAACCGGCATTAGCCCTTCACGTATAGACGATTGCATTTGCGTTATTTTTAAGCACAGAAATCAATCGCTTCGCGCTGCCACAAAAGTAAATAAATGGTCAATAAATAAACAAACACGAGACGCAGTTGTGCAGAATCAAGCTCCCAATGAAAACGAATGGAAAATGCGGCTAGTATAAATAAATAAATAAATGGGAATAGAATCTGGTCTTATTATATCGCAACAGCGCACGGCTTTACAAAAGCTTGGGAGGTATTTTTAAAAGGAGGAAAATACGCACGTCTTTATTACATTAACAATTATTTACCTGCAATCTCGTAAGTTCTGCAGATGCGATTTGTTTTTATAGTGGCGTGTCAAGCCGGGAACTTTAATGCGTTTTAGGTAAATACGAGGGGGTGTCGCGGTTAACACACTACGCGGGAGCACCCTGTACAAGAAAGTAAACACAACCCGGAACGTATATATCAATCGGTAGCCGGTTGAATATCGGTTGTCAACGCGATCTGACAGCAAGTTATGAGCCGGCACTTCGTATATCGAAGCCCGCGTTATGACGTGATCGCGGTTCGTAACACAACGTTCAGAGGAGCCGGGCTTTACGATGTTATACGATTCGACCGGCAGCGCGCTACTTCCTCATACCTATGGAGAGCGCGTGCGCAAAGCGCCGAGGGTTCTTCCTCGTGCATTATCTGCGAGCGGTAGCGATCCGTTTCGCGATATCTATTTTTTAAAGGCGCGCGTTGATGTCCACCGATCCTCGCATACCTTTCGCTATGCGGATTTTATATTTACCTTTGTGTTTACATTGCGCTTGCTCTCCCCATTCGCAAAATGTTGTGAGATGAATGGGAGAGGTTATTTATTTTTCTACAACTTATAAAAGTCTACAAAGGACGTTTAATATTAAAACAAATCACAAAACTAACGATAAGCAACATTCAATCAGCAATAGCTATATGTGCTGCTAATAAAAAATACCTTGAATGCAGCTCCTTTACGACATTTGCAAATTGGGGTTTTTTGCTGTAAATAAACTGCATTTAGAACTGATGAAAAAGTAAGTCGCATATCGCGCTTGCGCATTTTTCTGGTTGCTTGATTGGAATAATGCTCTAGGTTAATTTTTCCATTACCAAAAATTACCAAGAGCTTCTTCTTCTTGCGTCCAGAGCCTCGCATTCATACAGGATATGTGGCCGTGGTAAGCGATCTCTGATGTCTTATTACACAATCTCCAATGACCATCATCCCCAGTGTTAATTCCAATATTTTTGTAGGTATCTTTTTCGGTGCACAGTGCACGCACCTGTTACGGTTCGAAGACGACTCCTACCTGTAACAGTAGTTCTTCAATCTTCTTCTTTGAAAAAACCCAAAATAAAGGTCCTTTCCATAAATTTGCCTGGTTATATTGTTCCAGTGTTCTTTGTGGATCCACTTTTTCTCTGCTCACGTGCTGTGGTTTTGGACAATCCTAGTGCAGATCCAATAATGATACATTTCTTCGGCTTTTTCATTTCCTTCAATTCCCGAATATCCGAGTAAAGTCTGAGTAAAATGACTTTATTGTAGTCTAAATATCAGGCTCCTCAATGCTCGAATACACGAGTCGAAATGAATATTGAATGTATTTTCTAATCTTGTATTTACTAATAGTGACCTCAGCATCGTCTGGTTGCAATACAGATTTAGCATATCACAACTGGCTTTTTTACGTTTTTATTAATGTAAAATTGAATACACCAGGTAACAATTGCTTTTATAGTTCTTACTCTCTTTTATAGTTGACGGCATTTTAGTAAATTCAATCAAAATAATTGTTAATTTGCCTATGTATTCTCCAAACGTAAAATACTATCATATTTAATTGTTTTTCCTACTGTTTGTCTACAACAAATTAAAAGGAACGAATATTTATTATAATGCGTATCAAAATATTATGCGGAAATCATATTTAAATTGTGAGGACCCTATTTAGGCTGCTATTCATACATTACGTATAAAAAGTTGCATAACTATCTACAACAGTCGTGTATAAACTGCAGATTTCATCACAACAAAATTAAAATATGTTTATTTTGTAGATTGTTTTTTATTGCCAGTTCATTAATATTATATTGTGAGAAATAAATTCCAGTTCCACACTATTTTTGGTAAATATTTTAAAGATGTTTCTGGAATAAAAATAAAGTTCTAATACGTTTAGGGTTTATATAAATATAAAAAAAACATTCCCTAACGCCCAACCTTTGTTTTGTTTCTGATTTCTCTGTTTAATCTATCTATCTTATTTATTTTTATTTGTTCTGAATTTATTCCTATAAGAGTACCCCAAAATAAACTTCTTTTACAATCACATATATGTATATTTTTTCTATTTATCTTTTCCCTTGTTATGCCGAGTGTTATTATTTTTGTATTTTCATTTTTTCAGAAATTCAAGTTTCGACTACGCTATTTTTAATCTAACATTTCGTCAATGTGTACATTGATTTTTAGTATACTGTTTCTTTACAATAATGTCACCTTTTAATGTGAAATTTGAAACCAATTTGAAATTCTATGTTATTCATCGAACTAATTTATTGAAGCAAGTAGATTAGATCAGTATATTATTAATAACAGATTTTCTAAAATATAGAAAAGCATTCAAAAAGCATTTTTCCCCTTTTTTCTATTCAATATTATATTATCGTTGTTACTGCAATAGTTTCTATATCACAAAACATCATTTTTCAGAAATGTAAAACAACTGCGTCGTAGTTGCGTTAGCTGTATTGTCAATTACACCAACAAGCTGCCGCGTTACTAATGTTTTGCTGCCGCGGTGCACACAACACTTTGTAAAATCACAGGGCATAATTATTTAATTACTTGAGTGGACTTATCTTAAAAACGGAAAAAAGTGACATACGACGTATTGCATATAAACGCAGTAACGATGACGATATAGAATTGTTTTCTACGTTTTATTTTGAAGCTTTCGCTCGACAGAGTAAGTAAGACCTCATGCTATTCACACAATCAACAAGATTCACAAGGATATTTTGAGAGATTTCGTCTGAAAAAAAATATATTCCATATTCTTCTGCCAAAAAAAAACCTTCACTGTGGTGGTGGATAGCCTTAATTAACAAATGGCCACAATTTTCATTGGAAACAAACAAAATATTCAAGAAAACTACAATTAAAACCGAAGATAAAAATTCGAATTTACAGTTTTAAACCTGAATTCAACCTTTTCTTGTTTACCCACCCTTGTAAGCTCCTCGTCACAGATTTCGCTTTAATCTATAATATATGATAAATAATTAGCCTAAAAGTAAGTTACTCCATGTTCTATTAAAAAGTAGTCAAATATTTATTTGACAACTTCATTCGTTAATTTAATTAATACGTGTTTGGTCTTAATAGTATAATATATTCTTTGTCTTGATTTAGTGAGGAATAGCCAAATACGGAATTTACTATGTTATTTGGATGATTTTAGATTCAAGATAAAAAAAAGTAACTTCGAAAATTTACTTACAGATTGCCTATCAACTAGAAACACTGAAAACCTTTAATCTTGCAGCCTTCGGAACCGAGAAAAAGAGAAATTGTAACGATATTTCCTTTAATACCAATATAAATTTAAACTATTAAAACATATTAGTTGGAATAAAACATTTATTTAAAAACATAACAATATACAAATTATGTCCATTAAACTTAAAATTTTATCTAACTTTTACTCGCTTTCTTATCCGACAGCCACTTGTGGATTTCATCAGCTAGCTCCTTATTCGGTATCACCTGGTCCAGAGTTAATGGAGATCTATTAAACGGATCAGTCTGATCGCTTAATAGATGTCTGCAAACAACAACGTTAATAATTTCCTAAATCTACTTATGTTACAAATTCATCAAACCTCGCAATGGTAGTTCTATCCACTATTTGTTTAGAACTGGGTAAAATAACCGGATCAAGCATTAGAGTGGACATAATGGGATCCAAGTAATGCTCAGGCGCTTCCGCCAAAAATTCTTCGTTTGCCTCGGCTTCTGCAGCTTTCGCAGCGACTTTTCCAGCTACCACCTGTAACTCTCCAACTAGAGCGCCACCACCAATTCGAACCAAAACATCTTCAGCAAGTTCAAACAAGTGCGGACTGTACGAACGACCATCCTGGGACACGGCGAGACAAAATGATTCGCTTTCCTTTAAGTGAACGTATATTTTGCATATATCAAGTACTGTAGCTGCAGGTTCAAAATTGTATTCCTTATTATCTTTCACCTAAATAACACATTTTATAGAATATGAGGATGAACCATTTAATAAATATACCTTAAAATTCTTTTGATTGGGACCTACTAATTTCAACAAGAAATAATTTAACATCGCAGCAACACGATCGACCATTGTGGAATGTGTAAAGACTATGGTTATTTCTGAAGTTAAATTGACTAACGTACGTATTGTATCGCGCCCTAGTATATTGTTAAAGCGCGCGATCATACCGATATGTTGTAGATAACCCATATTTTGTGATCTTTCCATTATCGGCAGATTATTCCACTCCCCGTTTTCTCTAAAAAATAAAAATTAAAACTGTTTCTTTTTTCCGGATTTTACACCTAATTATTGGGAATTTTACCTTGCCGTTTGCAGTTCTTTCAATTTAGCCATGTTAGCCAAAGCTTCATCTAACAAAAACACGGCATCATTCATAAGTAAATTAATAAATCGTAAGAACAAGGGTGGAGTTACTGCTTCCATATTTTTTTCCGCATCTTCAGCAAGTTGTCTATAATATGGTAGGATGTTTATAGGAGAAACATATTAAAAACATATAAGAAAATACCCAAAGTATGCTTTGTGTTCTGGCAGCTCCCACAAGTAATCCATCACTAAATACATTGGCCTTCGATAATTGAATTTTTGTTCAAATTGAACACTTTGGCCGGTCATCTCAATGCCAACAAATACTTCCAATAGACTTCTAACTATCTAAGGTACGAGATAATAGCTTGGAGTTAATATACGCCACATCACCACAAATCCACAAAAAGATTATTGCAATGCAGGACACAAGTAGCTTGCTTGGCCAGGGGGAAAGCAAAAATCGATAAGAAGAGAAAATAGCCTACTCTCCAAATTAATAGATTAGTAAATATGTCATGTTTTCTACAATATCTTTATTATATCTTACACCTTTCAAAACGCACATGACCAGTTCATGCATACAATAATAGATATTATACAACTCCTAATTTAATCAAATGTTCACAAATTCCATGCTCATCCATTCAAACATAAAATAAAGTTTGTAATATACTTAGTAAAATCTCTCCAAAATGGACTACCTATTAATAGTAGTGAAGAATAATAAAAATCTTTTTGTTTGTTCAAAGCAAATCCTAATATTTTGTAATCGATAGATACTTTATTGATTTCCACACATTCCGAAAGGTTTTTAATGTCATCTTGAATATGTACTATGTTAAAATTACTATTACCCCTTAATTAGATGCTGTAAGTCTCAGAAAGCATTATTATGATCTCAATTGCATTAGCTGATATGCTATTAAGAATTAAAACTATAATTTTGCCCTAAACAATGGTTTGCAAGAGTAGAGTGTCTTTATTTAAGCACAGAATTTTTATGTAGTTTCTTTTTATGTAAATGAACAGGTAGAATATTGGTAACTCGTTGAACAATCGCTAATAATATGCACACCACGGTTGGACGTTTCGAAGCAACATTTTTTTTAATAGTAATTTGGCAAAGAAATGGCAAAAATCTTTTGGATAACCATCATTAAATGTCTACTTTTTAATGATTAGATATTGAAACTATTAAGAAATAATAAAAAACCACTTATAGTAATGTAACTTCTTCGTAAACAAAAAAAAATATATATTTTATTATTTTATAAGCAGCATTTTGTTTAAATGTAAATTCTTTATGCATGTTTACCTTACTATCATCAAATTTTAAACTGTGTAGATACTTTTTGTTACGTTTTGTTCCACATACTTTTTCGTCATTACTTTTTTTTTTTTCAAAGTAGAATCCTTCCTATAGCAGAGAAGTCAGGTCACTCCGAGTCACTCTTGAAGAAATTTGACCACAATATGAGAAGTATTCATCATATTATTTGTTTCAATGTCTAAATTTATTTTTTAGTCAAAATTAGAAATAGCATATCCTAGACAAGCAATTTGAATCATACATGAGCTACATTAAACACATTTTCAACCATCCAATGCAAGAGTGTCATCTGTCAGGTTCACATCCCCGTACATAGTGAAGACATGTGCATCAAATAATTAAAGAAAGTTGTCGCACTGTGAACAATTTATTCACTACTTTTCAGGCCTTTACAAGTCGTACTACTCATGATCTGCATTACATCTGTGTTGTTTTCTTAATATTATACCTGCTGACGATTTGGATGTGTTTTGAATAACATTTCCCTCTGAAAGCCACCCAATGTATTAAAACCTGGAGGATCGTCTTTATGAAATGGTAATAGCGACTCTAAAGCTTCAGCTAGACGAGCCCTTAAATGCGGATTTTTCATACGCGCAGCTGAATCCATATAAATCAATATGAAAGTCAAAATAGGGCTCAAACGTTCAAAACCTTGCTGCTCAAATACTTTAGGACTGAATCTGCGCAGGAACACTAAGTAACACACTACATTTTCTATCATAAACTCCGGAATGCATCTATAATCAAGTGAGTTTACTTTAGAAATAAATAGGCGATTCTACCGCTCAGTTCTTACCTTAACGTAGAAGGAATAGAATTGGGAAGAGGAAATTGAATTTTAGTTTCGACCAGAGGGGCATATTGGGGATTACCGTTATGCGTAAAATTTACATTTATTGCTACTTGATTTAACCACACTGTTGTACTCGATATAAAATTAAACACTAAATCGATTAATGTCGGATTTGAAAGGGTGGCCTTAATTGAAAGATATCTATAAATTTTATACTTTGTAATGGAAGTGTTACACTATAAAAAACACATACTTTTGCATTCCTGATTTCATTCTCGCCTTTATAGCATCTGCAATATCGTTTGGGCCGGTACTTTGGTTGATTGCATCGTTGTAAGTTCTTTCTATCCTAGCCATTTCCTGAGAAAATACAAATACATATATTTATTTGGCACAAATGCAAACAGTAGAATTTCTCTTAGCCGGTCGACGGTTTAATCCTTTCGCTACGCATGGTTTGAAAATCGTGTGCATTTGCCATTCGTCGCCTACGAGTATACTCGTCTGGTAGTGAAAAGGTTAACGAGGCTCTTATATTTAAAGCCTTATAAGCACTTCCGTTCATGTGTCAGAGGTTTATAATTAATTTGGTGACTTGTATACCTTACAACATAAAATGAATAAATGTATGATATCTAGATTTATTCATTTTATGTTTACTTAAACCGTAGCCGACGAATTTTAATTTTAGTACAAGGATCTTATACTATGCATAAAATGACCTTGCAATAAACGCCAATGCCAATGTTGAAATGATATTGGGCATAAGGCATGTGGTGGCAAACACTGCTATATGTCTGTTTCTATTTTAAAGCGGGGCGCTCTTTCCTACTCTCCGCTTTTCTACACTATAATTAAATTTTGACGATTGCAGTATATAAAGGAAAAAAGAAGAGAACAAGGTCCTGATCCTGACAAAATTCTTTAATGTATCGCACGACCGGTTTCGCTCTAGCCGAGCATCCTCAGGTCAGAATTTAGTTACACGTTAAAGAATTTTGTGAGGCTCAAGACCTTGTTTTCTTCTTTTTTCCTTTAGTCACAACTCACAGAGGGTCAAATTATGGATTTTATTACAGTATATGTATAATTATGCATTAATACCCTGCAATTGAAAATGTAGTATTTTTACCAATTTTTTTTTTGTTTTTGTGCCACACACTATTATTCCTTTTTTATGATGCGTGCAAAAGATAAACAAGTTGAGAGATTATGCGTTCAACAATCCAGTGAACGTGAAAAAAACAAAAGATTACAAAATTTTTCATGATTCTAAATTTGTTCCGTAAAATATTAAGCAATGGTGCAACCCCAAGATAACTGGTTAAGAGAAATTATATTGTGCTGCAATAAAATATGTTCTTACTTGATTGAGTTTAACCAATTTATCCACAGTAACTCGATACCCTAAATCAAATGCCCTGTGACCCATATAAAAACACTCTGACAAGAAACTATAACTAGGGGCGCTAGGTCTTGCAATATCTTCCGAATTTTCACCATCACCTGATATAAGACACGTTTCCTTATTTAAATCCAAGAGATGAACGCCTTTCGCCTCGCAATCCTCATTCTAAGATTCAAAAGACTGATTAAACACAAAGTTAAATGTAGATATTCTTTATTTACCTTTACTGCACAGTATGTTGGATCAACTTTCAAGATTTTTTTCTCATTCGCATGGGAACAAAAGGGCTGGCAAAATTCCATAATAACACTTAGTAAATTAATCATCATACCATCACTGACAGTATTAAACGGTCCAATATTAGGCAGTTCCATTGCTTGAGATGCCCATAACTTCCCCCTATCTGCATTGGCTTTCAAACAATTACCTAACCACATTAGAACTTGCATTTTGACTGATGAACTGTGTTTTAATAAATTTAAAATAATCATATGGATATAGTGAATTATTTTATCAGTATTTGTATGTAATAATGCTTCATGAGCAGCATTGCTGGCCTGTAAATTAAACAAATTATCAATTCAGATTATTTATATTTCTTTCTTTCATACCTGATCTAGAGGTTCTGGGAAGAAGCTATATTCTCCTTGTACTGTTTTTGGTAGTACTGAAATACTTAGTAATGCACCTAAAAGGGTGTTCGAATATTCAATCCCAACGTTTATATCTCTGATTTTACAATAATCCATAAAAACTTTGGCCAAATTCTCAGAATTTGAAAACTTAATCAAAATGCTCAAGAGATAAACATTAAATGACAAAATTGTGGCTTTTGCAATGTCGACATGTATGAGCTTCAACACTTTCATGTATATTTCCTTTGTTTCCTCAAAATTATCTATAATTTTTACTTGTTATTAATACAATGCATGCATAAAAAATGACATTAATTTACCTTCCTCTTCAAAGGCACTTACGTAAACATCATCGAAAAATGTTTCACTATTCACTTCAGCATTTTTAATAATATTGTAAAATTGAGCAAATACATCTTGTTCACTAAATAAATCTGGTTGTTTCAATGATGTTAACACATTTCTCATTATCAATTTTTTAATTTCTTTGCTTGTATGCATATCATTTGTTTGAAAGTTATTATTGTAGCAGGCAAATAAATATTTGATAATTTTGTTTTCGTACTTGAAATCATTTAGATTTTCTGGATTTGTAATAAACAGTCGTTCAAATAAAGCATGTTCTAAAATTACCAAATCTAAGTCTTGTCCTGGAAATGTATTGGCTTGATCTTCTAAATATAATAAGTTTTTCTCATTACTTCTTGTCTTATTCAAAGTGAAACCAAAAACTGTTTCAATTGTACTACATAGTCGATTTGGTTTTTCCTCATTATAGGTTAAAGAATTTTCTCCTAATAAGGCAGCAAACGGATTAGACATCTTTTTGCCGTAACTGCTTTGAATATATCTTATTTGTAATTCCGCATCAATTAAGTGTTGGCGAACATGATATAAAGCTGCTTGAAAAATTATATTACATGACACATCTTAAATCTGACAGCTAACAATTTAAAATGTGGTGAACTCTGAACTGCCATTTGTCGGTAACCCCAACGTAATAAAATAAAAGGTACATCACTTCCTTTTTTATAACTAAAGTAAATAAAAAAAACTATCATGAATTTAAAAATTTATTAAATAAAAGTTAGCAGGTTTACAAAAATAAATTCTTGTATTAACAATCTTTCCAAATAGATTTATCTTTGAGTTTATTATGCTCGAAATTAAATATAGGCCAAAAACCCACATAGCCAAATTTAAATTGCCCGCAATTATTCTTAGTAACTTCAACGTTGAAACATAAAATTACCTACTATTTTGTACTACATCCAGTTATTTTAATCTCGTTACGTTGAAGTCACTAAAAATTGTGGCGGGAAATTTAAATTTGGTTATTAGGGGACACTTCTAATTACTTATAAATACTTACAAATCAACCCAAAAAAAAAATCTCATGCTAAGGAAGACAAATAACATTGTTGCTAACTAAAATAAATAAAATCCACCCCTTCCTTTAGATTAAGTGATTTCAAATTTTCTTCGAATTGACCATTTGTTAAATTCTACAACATTTTCAATAAAATATAATTAATATAATTATAAGAACAATATCATTTACCATTTTAACACAAACAATGATAGGAGGAACGGCTTCCTTAAAATGTACTATCTTAATTGGCGGATTATTTAAATGATTTTTATTATCAAAAGGAGTATAGACATTCCCTATTTTATTAGAATCTACATCACACATTGATATTACTTTCTTCTGATTGGAAGGAGATAAGGATCTGTACAGTTTTCTTCCTTGTTTGCCAGCATTCCATATAGTAAAATGTGACCATTTGCTTATTTCATTGGCTTCTAGTCTTTTAATCCTAAGTGACCATATAGTGTCTCTAAAAATTAATGAAAACTAATGAATATCTGCACTGTTGTAGAGAGCCACAAATGTACTCATGTATGGAAAGTGTTGCAGCTTGTATGTGATAAATATAAATTAGTAGATGTTCATCTATTCGAAATATTTTTCCTCCCAAATCTAAATGCTTGTAAAAAAATATTAAATCTTCTGGTGTACCTTTTCCATCTTCTACAAATCCACCAACCCTAAAATTTTAAAACTAAAAATATTGATCAGGCAATTGAACATCTAAACAAAAACCATACTTCGTAAAGACAGATCTGTGAAAAAACCATGTAGGCATTATAACAGTGGGGCCATTTGCTGTGTATATCTGTATATTAAGTTGTTCTTTTGTCAAATTGTTAGCCCAAGATGTATATCGTGCTGTAGATTTTGCAGGAAGCCTCTCAAATTTCGTTCCGATAATGTAATTTTTACCTAAGGCAATTGCTGTACTATATTGTTTCAATATTCGATCTGGTAGCATCACATCGTCAATGTCTTGAAAACATAGGTATTCACCCTTACTGATTTCAACAGCTCTATTTTTGGCATAACCTACGCCACCCTGTTTCCCTGAGGTATTTTCAAATATACTAAAGTTAATGTGTTTTTTTGAGAACTCCTCTTTCCATTTGAGTAATAATTCTGACGTATCATCTTCACTTCGATCATTGCACACACATATTTCTAAATTTAATTTTCCAATACACGTTTGTGACAGTATATGCCTGAAACAGGTGTCTATCCACTGGGATCCATTAAAAATAGGAATAATTATTGACTGCAATATGTTTCAATTTACTTCAATCTGCTAAAAATCGTATTCATAGTTTATGTACTTCCTACCACATCGATAAGTGTCATAAGAATTTTTCAGTGATCAGTCTTCTTAATTACTTGAAATTCAAATTACTTTTTCTGATTACTGCCGAGGAAATACGTCACACCTCGCATGTTACAGCGCCATACTAGTTCGGAATATACAGGAATAATCTCGGGTAACGACATGATCATATTAATAATAGTGCTGGGCACAATCGAATAAACTGAAATTGATTCGATTATTCTTGATCATCATTCGATTATTAGCTTGTTGTTAACTGATGGTGACGAGTCACATTCAGCAGGCGAACATGCTACGATTAGTGAACTCTATTAAAACTGGGAACGGTGTCTCATATACAGGGTCCCACCGAACTGGGTCATTAGAATTTTTGGAACTTTTAGTAGGAATTTGACTTTGAAACTTACAAAGTAGTCACAACCGACTATGATCTATTTAAAGAAAATATTTTCAGTCTTATAGCACTTTTGGTGTACAGGTGTCGATACCCACTTGGCAAAATTTAAATTTCCCACAATTATTTTCAGTAACTTCAACAGAAAGACATCACAATAACTAGTAATCTAATACAAAACTATTGGTAATTTCGTGTTTCAATAGTGAAGTTACTAAGAATAATTGTGGGAAATTTAAATTTTGCCGAGTGGGTATCAACTTTCTTATTTTAAATGCAATGGTGCAATTTCTAGGGGTCCAGTGTATTGCTCACATCATTTGTAATGTGTTTGTATTAATGTGTCCTATTCCTAAAGCTAATCGTTTTTGAGATATTTGTAATTTTGTCAAAATTTTGACGTTTGCAGTCTTTCCAATAAAATTGAATTTCTCATAGGCTATTAGACATTAAGATATTCTACCGATGTGGACAGCGGTAACTGCAATATCATATACAGAGTGTTCAGAAACTCATGTCCAATATGGTTATCTTTAAAGTAAAAAAAACTGTTTTCTTCAAATGGAACGTTGTATTTTTCAGTGTAGCATTGAATGCATATGGAGATAGATGGAATGGAGATAATATATAATTGTTATTATTTTCTACATGAAATACATATTAAAAAAGGGAGATTATGAATAAAATAAAAGCAGTGTTTATACATTACAATTTTATTCAATATTAAAAACACTCTTTTTTGATTTAACTTCTTCAGTTGTATGAAAATGATCTGCTGTTCTTTTCCGAATTTGATCAACTCCCTCCTCTGTTGCCGCCCATTCCAAAACCAATCGTCTTCCATATAAATGAGTACTTTGAGAAACTTGCTCAAAGGCTTTCTGCATTAAAAACAAATTATATTTATATATATGATGATTACATCTATATTGCCTAAAATAAAATAAAAGCCCTACCTTAGCATCACTTGCAGCAACAAAGTCTACAAACGCAAACCCTCGGTGCGAACTTGAATCTGTTGTCATTTTCTTTGGTAAGCGAATCGCCTTTATTTCACCAAAAGCTCTGCAACAGAAATAATTCAAAACTAATCCAGAAAAATACAAAATAAACGTACTTAAATAGTTCTTGAATCTCTTTAAGTGTTGCTTGGAACGGAACATTCCGCACTAAGATCTTAGTACCAGTTTGTTTTGTTTTCTTCACCGATTTTCGCGTCGAAGCAACTTCATTTCTAAAAGAAATACCCGCATTATAATCATATATACATCGTAAAATTTAATAACGTACGCTAATGTCCTTTCAGATCTTTTTAGCTCAATCGACTTTCCATCTAATGTTGATTGTTGCAACGTTTTCAATGCTTTATCAATTCCAGACTTGTACATAAACTGTACAAAACCATATCCCATTGATAATTTTTTGCTACTATCGATCTTATCCTTCTTAGTTGCCACAGTGGCGTAATAAATTCTTCCGCAACTTTCGAAATGCTTTTGAAATTAAATATTTCAATGTTACATATTTTCATTTGAAATAGAAAAGATTTGGAGTTGCTACAGCCTAATAATTGTTCATTAAATTATCAACGACGAATAGTTAGTTCTATTTGTTATTTCTTATTAAGCAGTAACAACTCTAAACTTCCCACAAAGCGTTTGCATACCTTTTTCAAATCTTCATCAGTTGTAACAAAATTTAAATTCTTTACAAACAGAGTTGTGTTTGGTTCTGGCGATTCCTGTTCTTGTTCTGACTCTTCCTGATTGCTCGCCTCTGTATTTACAGCATCCTTACCTAACTTTTCAACTAATGTTCCGGAGTTTTGTTCAATTTGTTCGTTTTTGGGAAGAGTTTCATTTTTACTTGTCAAACAATTTTCTGGGGCCCATTCCAGATAGAGAGGTAAATTTTTAAACTTTGTATATGCCAAACGCGTAAATGCCTTTTTAGCTTCGAATGATTCTATAAACTCTATCAATGCTGTAAAATCATGGAATTGCAAATATTAACAATATGAAATCCTAATATCAAACGGAAGAATTACCTATAACACCTCCAGGTGATAAAATAATTCGATCAATAACTCCATGAGGTTTAAATATGTCAGCTAGCTCCTTCTTTTGTGTGTTAGCTGGAAGATTCTTTACTAATATTATGGTTTTTGATCTTTTCGTGATTGCCTATAAATAAAAATATTTTCATTTGATATTTCCAAATTTCATTAAAACGTACGCCATTAAAAGCATCCAGAACGACACCTTCTTGTTCCAAGTATTTCTTTGTCTCTCTCACGATTTGCGTTTCTCCTAAAGCCAATCTTACCGCTGCACTACTATTACCATGTGGATCCAATACAGCTTTTTTAGTTGTCCCGAAAGTGTCTGCAATCACATCTGCCACAGCATCGTGGCCTAAAAATAGGGAATTCCAATTGTGTGATGACCCCGCCTCAGCTTTCTGCTTGCTTTCCTTCTTTTTCTTGTAACTTGATGAATCTACAAAATAATATTAGTGAATTTATTTATTTAAAAACTTCCTGTAATATAAAAATGTTGTTTACCATCTTCTAACGACTGCTCATTAGCCTCCTTTGCAATTCCAGGTAACAAATGTAGCATTCTTCCGTGCAGTATTGAGCCATCCAGTTCTGAATAGGCTTTCACAGCATGTTCTGGCATCACAAAAGTTACTGTCCCGAATCCTTTTAATATTCTTGTTGTTTTATCTATTGGTAAACTTATTTCTGCTAGTGGGCCTGTGTAATAGTTTCAAATTTAACAACAATATTGAAACGCTAATTTTAATATTATTACCAAACTTTGAAAACAAGTTTTGTATATCTTCTTCTTTTGTCGTGTAGGATAAATTTCGGAAAAATATTTTACCAGACTCGGCAATATCTTCTTCGTTTTTTAATCTTTCTTCCTGTGTTTTCCATTTTTCTTTTTTCTGATCCATAACTACGTCTTTAGTCTCTGTGCTATCACATAATCTATATTCACATACTTGAATCTTCTTACCCACTAAAATTGCAGATGGGGAATAATAAAGTATAAAGATTACTATCATTTTCAACCTACTTAGAATAGAAAACAAAAATGAGGAAACGAAAAGTCGAAAGCGCAGAAAGTAGAATAAAACAGAATGAAAACGATATAAATATAATCAAACTAAATGAAACTTTGAATAAAGTAGAAAATGGAAACTAGCCAAAGTTGATAAGATTGGTGCAGAACTTGTAAAATGGATTGAAGTTGGAAAAGAAAAATAGGCATAAGCTAGTAAACCAACAAGTACAAAATGTCTACACATAGATCAATTTACTTTATCCTCTTGCGTGGAGGAGAAAACTGAATCTTAACAGAAGAGCAGGAAAACAAAATGTATGCGGTGAAAATTGAAAGGAATAGTAGCAATTTGTAAAAGGAAGTAATTGTAAGGGAGGCTGGAGCAGAGAAAATCCAGTTACTGGAAGAATCTCCAGGGAATGATGCAGAGTAAAATTCTTCTGGGAACTTATAACCAGAAGAGGTCTACAGAATGCATCAACCTGAGTAAGAACAATGTTCGCATATTAACAGGAATACTTTCAGGCCATTGTAGACTGAAAGGACACCTGACTAAGCTTGGATTGGAAAAAGATCCTGAATGCAGATTTTGTGGGGAACAGGATGAAACACCCATCCACCTCCTCTCAAACTGCGCAGCACTGTGCAACCGAGGGCATTGTACCTGGGAGCATGTGAATCGAAGAGGGAGACTTACCTAAACTGGGGCCCTCCGATATCCTACACTTTTTAAAAGGAATAGGATTGGGAGGCCAACTGTAAAGCAGCAAGAATGGGGGACACAATAGATCCTTTAGGTCGCAGTGTAACACCACCCTTCACCTACATACATACAAGGGAGGCTAAACTTCCTCATAAAAATGAAATACAAAATGATATTCATTTTATATTTCATACTTTTAACCAAAATCTTCTAAATAGAGTACATAATAATTAAATTTAACTAATAATTTGATGCAAATAATGAGAAGAAATGTTGATATAAGAGGGTAACCAGTTGTGAAATCTGGTAGAGAAGTACTAGAAAATAAAAAGTTACATCCGTTTAAATATGTAGTGAGGATGAAAGAGGATAGGCAAGCTAAGAAAGTTTGGGACGCAAGAGTAAAAGGCAAATATTATTATTACTATTTCAAACAATTCAGTGCAGGCGATAGAGGGGCAAGATAACAGAGAGAAAAAGCAGAATACAGTTAGAAAAAATTTGAACGATTTGCAAATAAATCAAAATCACAGGGTTTCCTGGCAATATTCATATTGAATGTGAAATTTAAATAAAATTGCATATGCACTTACTCATAATACTCTTGTCTTTCAACAAAGCTTTTTTGAATTGCTTCTCGTTTTTAAAACCTACATAAGCAATTCCTTTAATATTTCGTGGAATACGTATTGAAAATGGAATATTTGGACTAAAGAATTGTTTAATATCTTTTTTCTTACATTTACAATGTAAATTCCGTAACTAAAACAATTATATAAGGTACAACTTATCAAAATATTTAAATACCCAAATACCTTCAAAGTAAATAAATTAATTTTCTCCTTCACCTTTTTTGCCATTTTCTCTCTTGGTTTAACACTTGAATTTTTCATAAGCATCTTCATATACTGTAATTAATTAAAATAATTAAAACATTACAATAATATAAACCCATTATTTACTTCTAAATCTGTTATTTCTGTTGGTTTTTCAGCTTCTTCTGCATCGCTTTCAGCATCTGATACTCCAGAATCACTTTTCTCTTGATCTGTTTTACTTTTATCTTGACTACATGTATTTTTAGATTCATTACTAAGTAATTGACTCACAGGTACCTTGTGCACTTCTAAAAATTCTTCAAATAGAGGATCATCCTTATACTACAATTAATCTTTATTAATAAGAGATTATTGTTGTTTATTGTACTAGATTTACTTTATCCAAAAGTTCCTTAGTTTTATTATTAACTATGTCCTTTTCTACATCTTTCACATCATTGGTAGTAGAATTTTTTTTGTTATATTTCTTATTTACATTACTGTCTGGGGCATATTTACTCCAGGATTTTGGTTTAGAGTCATCTCCTAAAATAACCCGAAGGTTTAATTCCTAAACATTTTTAATTTAACAATAAATATTGCCATTGTATAACTTACCTAATGAAGCACAAGGTGCAACAATTATCTTCTTGGTTTGTATGCATATGTTGTTAAAGTATTTAATAGCTTCCTGAGCTTCGGATTCATTCTGGTACCCCAAAAATGCGAACTGCCGAAATTTTCCTTCAGAAGTATACTTAAGCTGCACATCTGTTAATAAACCCTTTTCACTAAATATTTGACGCAACTTCTCCTCTGTAATCTATAATGTAGTTAGGTTAACAATATTCTTGCTAGATATTAACTATCATAATATAACTTACAGATTTTGGCAAGTTTTTCACAATAATTCTTGACATTTTGCCACTGTTACAGGTTATAGATGGTTATAGGTTATGTTATAGCTGTGGTTATAGCAGATGATATAGCACACCCACGTGTTTATGTTGTCAATGCGTCAAATGTCATAGATAAGGTAGTTGGTATAGATGGGTCACTATTAAGAAATTCGTGTAACTGTGCTACTCGCGCCATCTAGCGATATGTACCCCCGCTTAACGAACATTTAGCGCGGTTACTTGAAAATTATTTAAATTTACCTCAGAGTATTAAAGGAAGACTGTGTTACCATTTTTGCGCAATTTTCAACATATGGAAATTCATATAGATGGTGCAATCTAGATCGTGTGGTTTGTCAAGTTTCCTATCTTTCTTATAGTTAATCGTTGGTTAGTGCAACCCATTAATCCACAGGATGTGGAGTAAATGTCTAAAGCAACAATCGTACAGTAAATCACTTTTATCACAACAATTTTCACTTTTTAACTTACTTGGTGCAGAAAGAAGGCTTCGTAAAATAACTTTTCAAGCCGCAAAAATTTTGATTGATAACACTCAATACGTTATCAGAACCAAAAATGACACAAAAACAACAATGGCGGTAACACAGGATTTATTCCAGCATTCGGCGCCGCCTGGTGGATTGTACCCCACAACAAATCGTGACGTCACGCTGATATAAACAAATCGTATTTAGTGCGCCCCCCCTGGTCAAATGTCAAACCAACCAGGGTAATCAGGGTAGACAATCTTTTAAAATGCTGTACTTTTAAATCAAAGTTTTAAGGCCGTTTTACACCTAACTATTTATTGCGCAATAAATAGCTAGGCGTAAAACGGCCTTTATAGATAGCAAGAACATAGCATATTCTGGGCATATTCCAAGTTGCACCAAATATCGCACTAGTATATCCAGTGTTCGTATATGGGAAGGAAATTCCCTTTTTAGAGGGAATTTTGAACGTTAGAGGGAAAAAGTTTTGTTTTAGAGGGAATTATTGTATAAAATATTATTAATGCATCAATAAAAATAGATTTAAGTGTTTATTATTTTTGTATTTTGTTTTTCAATTGCTTTAGTTAAAATGAATCTGTTATTGTATCGGTACATTTATTTTAATTTAGTAAGTAATTTTTTAAAAAAAAGTTGATAAGTTTGTATTTGCCACCAAAAAAAGGGAATTGCAGTCAAAACAGGAATTTTTCGTGTCGGCGCCGGGAATTGCCGATTAAGGTATATACGAACACCATACGAACACTGACTATATCACATATTATTATGTTGTACTGAGGCGCATTGAGTGCTGCTGACAACGAACATCTCAATAAGAATGGAGAATGGAGAAACAGCGTCAGCACCTGTGAACTCAGGATGGAAAAATTCGTGTGTTTCAATCTGCTTATTACAAAAACTGCTGGTAATATGAAGAATAGCCCGACTGCTCTGAAGATCGTAATTTTGGGCTGTTTGTGTTGGTGTAGAATGACTCCAGAATAACGATAGAGTGCTTATTTTTCGTCGGAAACCACATTTTCCACACTTTTTCTTAAAAAATGCGATTTTCAGGTTATGTCACCACACAAAACTCGTCAAAATCTTGAAAATTACGATCTTCAGAGCGGTCGGGCTATTCTTCATATTGTCCCAAACTGCTATTGGCTAGAACAAACTCAAAAAAGATGGCGATTGAGTACGGAAATTAAACAATTGCTAACTGTCGGGTTGACTTATTTCTTTTGTTTCTTTATCACAGCTCTTACTCGTTTGAATGTGCGTTTATAAGTTATAAAAACCTCGAAAACTGTCAAATGATTGTCAAGAACTATTTTGACAAGAGCCGAGCTTGGGAGAGCTTAACATCCTATCGGCTAAAAAGAACTAAAAAAAATGACGCTTCCGCGATAACAAAACTTTGCGTTTTTGGCTACATGTTCCCTGGCGTTGATGTGTTCTACTGGTAAAGTCAGTGTGCACTGATACCACTAGCGTTTTGCATTCACTGGCACACTGGAGCCTAAAAAAGGCGCACTGAGCGCAAAAAACTGACCCTCACTATGGGTTACGGGACCAATGCAGTGCAGAAAAAGGGCGGGTAATTTTTGGGAATTTATGTTATTAGACACGGCTTATTTGTTGAATGAAATTTCATTGTAGTTTAACGAAGGTAAAATAAATATTCTCACTAGAATTTCCGAGAAACTATGAAACATCATTAATTTTACAAAATACATTTTTTTGCTATTCGTAAACTTTCCTTTTGTTTGTTTTATAAATTCATAACATAAACTCCAATTTTTGTGAGTCGCTACTTTCAACATGAACTTATCTTCATAACGTGTATTCCACCGGAGGCGCGATATTGGGGCAACTATAAGATGAGAAGATTTTTTTATGTCAAAACTTATGAATTGATTTTACTATTAAAATTAAAATTTTAAAATCTCATAATTTTAACAATCGAAGGAGTTTTTAGTTTTAATTTAAAGTATATAAATTGAAATTAAAATTGAAAAATTCAAAACCTGTTTTATTTTTTTTTTAGATATTACTCTTAAATTTGCAGGAAAAATAAATAACATTTTATGGATAATACTCACTAAACGTCAATATTCGTTTTTATAAATAATAATAAATAAATATTATTATTATTATTATAAAATGATTTATTGTAATCTAGTATATATGAATATCTAATAAATGGAGAGAAGAAAAAAGAGCTACTAAATGTTATTCTTAACGATATTTAACTACAAAATGCTAGATCTAGACGATGCATAAACCAGTTTCAGCTTTGGGTTACCGTCATGAAATACATTTGAACGGTGTAAAATTAATTAAAATGTAACCGATTTGGCGCGATTTTAAACGATTCATCATGTTAGCACGGTATGAGATCGACGGATCCATACGCACTAGACGTTCGCGGACTGGGCTTGGTCGAATATCGCGTTCTGCCGAGATTCTCCTGAAATATTGCAATGAGACCGCGATGCGAACGAGCCCAGCTCGTGAATGCCTAGTGGACAGTGTTCGTATATACTTTGATCGGCAATTCCCGTTGCCGATACGAAAAATTCCCGTTTTGATACTGCAATTCCCTTTTTTTGGCGGCAAATACAAAATTATTAACTTTTTTTAATAAATTACTTGCTAAATTAAAATAAATGTATCGATACAATGACAGATTCATTTTAACTAAAGCAAATGGAAAAGAAAATACAAAAATAATAAAAATTTAAATTTATTTTTATTGATGCAATAATAATATTTTATCCAATAATTCCCTCTTAAACAAAACTTTTTCCCTCTAACGTTCAAAATTCCCTCTAAAAAGAGAATTTCCCTCTCATATACGAACACTGCTAGTGGATACCATGGTACAAATAATACGGTATGCTTACGCGCATACGAAAGTTACGTCAGATAGAAGCTTAATAATATATAAATATTATTATATTAAAATCAATTTCGAGCGTGAGGGTTTTGTTAATGCGAAAGGTAAGTTTAAAAAATCCGGACGGGGTTACGGAACATATTTTAAAAACGTTAAGGTGTTTTCACGATTCAATTTTCTAGAAAAACCACGAAAACACTTTGTAAACACACACGAAATCGCTACAATTGTAGAAATAAACACGAGCGCTACTAGATGGCGACAAGATAGATAAAGTAAATTTCAACTTAAAACGGGCTTTTTTAAAGCAAAGCTGCATTTGAATTACATTAATTGGTAGTTGTGAATAATTTGGATTTTAACATTTTGCTATTTACCATACACGTATTTTATTGTTTTCGATACGCTCCTTAATTACGTCATCTGACCGGACGTGACGAATTTGAGATTCAAAACGAGCATACCGTATTATTTGTACCGTGGTGGATACCTACACCTTTAGAAACATTGAAAGAATCTCTACTAATCTGGAACGAGATTAGCATGGTCCGCGTTGCGCCTGGACCGCGAACGCCTAATGCGTTCTCTCCTTTAACATACACAAGCACAAGAACTGTGTGGTGACGAGAGAGCCAAAAACTAACTTTACAGTAACCAGTCAAATAGGCTGTGATAAAACTCGATAGGGTGATTACGATCTTAAAATTCCAATTTTACACATTACCATTTTAGAATAACATTTCAAACATGATAAATGAATGAAAAAGAATATTTTATTAAACCTATATCCACATTGTATTTTAATCTTTTCAAGTGAAATCAAACACAATGGGTTTTTTGCTTGGTAAATTAATTCAATTATCATATATAGTGTGAGATTATATAGATAATTGGAAAATAAACAATATACTACATAATTATTATCATTTCTCTAGTGATAACTCATATTTTAGATTATAATAGGACGAATTCTAATTAAAATGACACAATGTTTTCGTGTGCATATAGTGATGAAAAGTTTATTTTTGGTTTCCCTTATTTTGATTAATATATTGCAAGTTATAACCCAATGGAACTCAAATCCATCAATACATTTGGTAAAGTAAAACTGCCTTATTATTTCTTACATATAAAGCGTTTTTCGCGATTTTAAGGGTTTAAAACACGTTTTTTAAAGCGGTTTCGTGTTATACCTCATCAATTTTACGTTCGCTAAAATGTATCCTTTTGAAATTTGAAATTTTTTTAACTGTTAATTACCTTTAATAAAGGAACAGGGATACACACAGTGGGATAACCTTATAAAAACAATTTGAACGGGTAAAAAACAAAAGGAAACAAGCGTATTTCTACATGTAAATGAACTATGTGCAGACTTGAAGTAGTCTTGAAATCAAATTGTTTAGTGACATCAACATCTCCACCTCTTGCTTTTGTCGTAATTATATACTTTTGGTCTTTATCGTGTCTTATATTGTCACACAAAAAACGCTTCCCTCACTTTGAAACGTATTTCGAAGCAATCTTATACCAGTGGCGGTTTCTGTATAGGAGCACATGAGCACGTGAACCCCCTAAACAAATCCTCGATTACAAACTAATAAAATCTATTACTCGATCTTAATATATTCGTGAAATATAACGCAGCGAAACGAATAAACGACGCGACGTTCCTTTCTATCCATATGTTATGTATATCGCGAGCAAGCGACCAACGACGGAGCACGTGCGCCGAGTAGGACTACGTTGATCTTATCCAATGCCTATAGCCGCATAAAGCACGTAGCGGTGGGGGGGAGGGGTACGGCAGATTCCATATGAACGGTGCACAAATTAAGTGTGCTCCTGTGCTTGGTTTCGTTGCGTTTTCGGGTCACCTTAATAAATCCATCGACATTAACGTTTAGATATCTTGTTTTACGGATAAACTATATTATATATGTTTTGTTTATGAACGACTCACCGTTCACAGGTCGTAACTACCATAAGAACTAATACTGTTTGTTGGTGACAGTTTTATAATGAAATTAAAGTAATTAATTTATTAAATAACATACTGCTGTAGTTTTTTATTTAAAAAAAAACAATTATCGGAATAAATTTCTTAATTTAATATTATTTTCATTTGAAAGTTGTTTTGATAATTTAGGATAACGGTGTATTTCTTTATGTATTTTATTTATTTATTTATTTATTTTTAAGGGTTTTTTTTATACTTTAAGTTTTAACAGAATTTTCGTGACTATGTATAACACTATTCATTCATTCATTCATTCATTCAAATTTAGGGTGGGCACTTGAGCTAGGTGCTCATTGTACCATACCTATTGATTCTGTTATTTCCACTCGAGCAGCTTGGTGTTCTCTATAAAGCCCAGTATCTTGCCCAGTGGAAACTTGAGGACCTTCGAGGGCTCCAATAGATCTCTCCCGAAATATTTCTGCCTGAGTACCTTCAGTTCCTCACATGTGCAGATTACATGTAAACTCGTTTCCTCCTGTAGTTCGTATCTTCTACACCACGGTTCGCTTACACGGCCTGTGTTGTATAGATGCTTTTTCAGAAGGTGTCCAGTTACCATCCCAGTAATGGTTTTAATTTCTTTCTTACTGCGCCTGAGTAGGTTATCAGAGAAACTACACCATCCCCATCCCCTATCAACGTTTTGGTATGGAGTTGACCTTCAGTCGACCTCCATTTTTTTATCTAACCAGGTCCAGATCTCCCTTCTTGCGGAATCCTTAGTAATCCTACATACGGGCTCTGGACCCATGAAGTGTTTCTTAGAGCCCTCCTTGGCTAGTTCATCGGCTATTACGTTGCCCTTTTTATATCCTCATGTCCCGGCACCCAAATCAGAGACACCGTGTTGTCTAGTGCCAGTGCATTGAGGGATTGTTTGCAGTCCCTAACTAGTTTTGACCTAGTTACAGGGTTCGAGACTGCCTTATTAATGACAGCCTGGCTGTCAGTCATTATATTAATTTTTCTCCTCATGTAGCCCCCTTTTGCAATAATTTCTGCACAGGCTGCAAGGGCGAATACCTCTGTCTGGAAGACCGTTGTATGTTTCCCCAGGCTTGTGGATATCCTTTGATTAGGACTGGGCCCACAAATACCGGCTCCTATCCCCTGGCTGGATTTGGATCCATCCGTGTACCAGTTTTCGTTAGCAGTGATCTCACTACGTGCCTGGTCTCTGTTCGGTATGGAGATTTTCACATTTTCAGCGAAGATAATTTCGGGTGCCATGCTGTCCTTGGGCATTTGTAGCAATGGCCTGTCCAGCAACGTGCTCATAGTATAAGTGTGTTCTCCCACCCTGAAGTTGGGATGCCACAGGTTGTTGGCTTTCAGTCTAAGGATCGCATTCATTGCCTCCGCTCTCACAGAGTTCCAGCGAGGGGGAGGCCCACAATGGTCTCCAAAGAGGCGGTCCCTGTACTGTTAGTTGCACCACTGATACCCAGCAATGCCTGTCTCTGGACAGAGGTTAGCAGTTTCGCTGCGGAGGACACTTCTGTCTTCCTCCACCAGACTACTGCCCCCTATGTTATCGCTGGTCTTATCACGGCAGTATATAGCCAATGGATCACCTTCGGCTTTAATCCCCAGGTTTTGCCAGCAACTCCCCTGCAGCGCCAGAATAGTTGCGTGGCCCTGGTCGTTGTTTTAACTAAGTGATTTTTCCAGCTCAGTTTCGCATCAAGGGTGACACCCAGATACTTTACTTCCTTGGTTAATTGTAACTCCTGCCCAAACAGTCTAATGTCGCTTAGGTCATTGAGTTTTCTCATGTTGGTAAAGGCAACCAACTTTGTTTTTTGTGGATTAACTAAGAGTCCTTGTGAAAGGCACCATTCCTCCACCATTCGCAGTGCATTACGCATGACGCCCACCACCGCGCCTTGCCCCTAGCTACGATGACAATGTCATCAGCGTACCCCTGCGTCCATATTCCTTTGTCGTTTAATGATCTGACGAGATCATCCACGACCAAGCTCCACAGCAGTGGTGACAGTACTCCCCCTTGAGGACACCCTCTAGTGGTCCTCATGGCGATATTTTTATCTAGCATATTGGCATAAACCACTCTGCCTCTTAGCATGCAGTCAACCCATCTGCTAGTCGTGTGGTCAATGTTCCATTAGTGATCGGTTGATCGAGGGCGTTGATGTGTTATCAAAGGCGCCCTCGATGTCTAAAAATACTGCAAGGGCAACTTCCTTTTGATGTAGGCTCCTTTCGAGTCCTTCCACCAAACTATGCAGGGCAGCCTCTCCTAATTTGCCCTTTTGGTATGCCCATTGCAGAGGATGCAGAGGATATCTCGCAAGTGTTCCTTCTGTAATGTTTAGGTGTATAATTTTTTCCATAGTCTTCAGCATAAAAGATGTGAGACTAATTGGTCTGAATGATTTCGGATGGTAGCATGTGTCCTTTCCAGGTTTCGGAATGAAGACAACCCTAATATCTCTCCAAGCCTTGGGAATGTAGCCCAACGCGTGGCTAGCTCTCAATATTTACAAGAGGGGCCCCATGACGTCTCGTATAACACTATATTATTTATTTCACTATTGCTATATTTTTCCGTATTGAACGGATTTGTTTCCAGGTTTTTTTTTTTTGATTGTTTTCTCGCTCTCTGCTTCGTACGTGCGAGCGATAGAGCCAGTGTGATATAAATATCGGGGAGGCTCACATGTGTTGTTTTCTTTCGCTTGGAATTTAAAAATTTTAATATATTAATCTATTAATTTGTTTCTGATATTAAGCCAGTGCTCAATGTTTAATCACACTCGTGCAATTTGGATGAGTAATTAATACAGATCTGTATTAAATTTAATTTTATATTTTAGTTTTAGGTATAAGAACATTAGAAGTCACATTTTTTTTTCGGTTTTGTACTTTTCAAAGAATTGTAGATGAGAAAAGTTGATATAATTAACACAATAATCACGGTTTAAACAATTTAAATACTTAGTGTTAATTTATAAACATCTTAAATTTAAATTTGTAAAAAAATGGAAATTAGACAATATATTTGTTAAAAAAAAAACTGTCTATTTTATTTAAAACACTGTGATTTAAATTTTCGTTTGAGGTACTTCATCTACAGCAATACGTCTATTAAACCCGCGCACATAAAACCACAAACTTAAACTCGTAAATCTTTAATTGTTCCCAAAAAATGTACATTTCCCTCAAAGATACAAATAATAATTGATTTTTTTAGAAAAACAAAAATAAATTAGCAACAGCGCAGCCGCAGTTAAACCCCTCTGCAAAAAGCCGACAAAGCGAAGCCGCCACTAATGCGCTTGGTGCAGTCGACAAACAAAAAAGAATATATATAGTACGTAAAAAAAGTAATGAAATGAAATATACAGTACGTAAAAAAGATAATGAAATGCACACAAAACAAACAAAGTAGTATTGTAAGTAAACACTAAACAATATATAAATAAGAACTATGGATGCGAACAGTTTTACTGTGCAATATTTGAAAGACAATTGTCAGAGAATGAGTAAATCCGTCATGTTGGCAATGAATGCGAGAGGCGAAAGTACGTCAAGTATGTTGTAAGGGAATATATAGTATCAGTGTTAAGAAGTATTGAAGTGACTAATAAAGAGTGTTTAGACATTAAAATAGAACTGTGTGTGTTTTAAATGAATAACTTTACATATCAGAAGTGAGATTAGTTGGATGTAAACGTTTGTTTTTTCGGTGACAGTGTTTGTGTATACGGTTGACGAGTTGTTCAGGTTAGAGGCAGTTACAGTGTTGATTGAAATCATTTCAAACTCCGTGTGTGGATATTAGGAAGTGAAACCGTAAAATTTAATCTACAATAAAGGTAGGAATTATCTTAGAAAATGTCTAAAGTAACAATAGAGAATGTAGAAGGAGAAAGCGCGCCAAGATTGGCAGATGCAAACGCGCCAAATACAGAAGAAACCGCGCGAGATTTGAATGTAGTTAGATGTCAAAGAAATATGGAAATAATGATGGCATAGGTGACTATATCCATAGGATACAGCAAAAGGATCAGAATGATCAAAATGAAACAGATGAAATTGATGCAGATGAATGGATAAAAAGGGTTGACACTATTAAAGAAATTTACCAATTAGATGACAAAGTTATTAAGGTGTTAGCTACGAACAAATTGGGCAAGAATATCAAGAAATGGTATGAATCGGATGAACAAAATTATAGAAAAGGATGGACTGTATTTGTGAAAGACTTACGAGAAATGTTTAGAAAACAGGAGGATATTGGAAAACTAATGGACAGGATCAGAAATAGAAAATGGAAAAGAAACGAAAATGTAGAAGATTATTATCATGAAAAATGTTCTTTTGCAAAGAGGATGAAAATGACGGATGCTGAATGTATACACCAACTAATACATGGAATTGATAACTTCACAATAAGAGCACAGTTAGTGACGGCACAGTGCGCAACCCCTATGGAATTATTTAAATTATTAAGACTTTTAACGAATGAAATTGAGTCGACAAATGACAGGAAAGATAAAAAGTACAGTGTTTGTGGTCGAAAAGGGCACGAAGCGGAGAAGTGTTACTTTAAGAAAGATGTTAAGGAAGAAAATAAGGTAACAACACCAACAACTAGAACAAAAGCTGTTTGCTATTCATGTAATCAAGCTGGTCATATAGCTAAGTTTTGTAAAGAAATGAAAGAAGTTACCTGCTTCCAGTGTAAAGGTAAGGGTCATATAGCACGACAAAGTACGAAGGAAACAGATTCAACAGTTGCAGTGATTGATAGTAAAACTCAGACAAATACAAATTGTTTATTAAATTGAACTTTGATATTAATTTGAAAGGACTTTTTGACCCAGGTAGTTCTGACTGTACCATTAAGGCAACTATTGCGTTAATAAATGGACTGGAAATCGTCAGAGAGAGAGTGGATCTCAAAAGTTTTGGACCATCAGAATTTAAAGTAACATCACCAGGGTATGTAGTTGCTAATGTTGTTATCGATAATGTTGAGGCGGAAAATGTTATGTTTCGAGTGGTTCCGGATGATAGTCAATCTACTGATGTGCTTATTGGGCGCAGTTATTCTGAACTTCCTCACATTGTTTACGTAAAAATGGATGAAAATTTAAACTTTTACTATCGGAATGAACAATTTCAGCAAATACTACCAAATTTAAATATCGAACAACCGACTACTGTGAAGATGATAGAAGAGAATTCAATTACGAAACCATTTTCGATCAATTTTATCCAAGTTATGAACAAGAAAGAAGAAGACGAAACCGAAGAAGACAACGAAGAAGGCAAGAAAGAAACTTCAGTGAAAGAGTCACACAACCCTACCGAAAGGCGACAAAAGAAGACCCCTAAATATTTAGCAAATTATGAACTGTATAAAACTCAAATTATTTGTTAATAAATTTTAAATATCTCGAGGGCGAGATATATATAGGATGGCCGAATGTCAGAGAATGAGTAAATCCGCCATGTTGGCAATGAATGCAAGAGTACGTCAAGTATGTTGTAAGGGAATATATAGTATCAGTGTTAAGAAGTATTGAAGTGACTAATAAAGAGTGTTTAGACTTTAAAATAGAACTGTGTGTGTGTTTTAAATTAATAACTTTACATATCAGAAGTGAGATTAGTTGGATGTAAACGTTTGTTTTTCGATGACAGTGTTTGTGTATACGGTTGACGAATTGTTCAAGTTAGAGGCAGTTACAGTGTTGATTGATAGAACTGTGTGTGTTTTAAATTAATAACTTTACACAATTTTAATTCGTTTAGTTATGAACAAAAAATTCAAGTTAAAAGTATGGGCAGATCAAAACCAGAACTTAATTTGACGCAAACTACAAAGGATCAAATTTAGAAACTTTAGAAACTCTTTAGAAACAAGAAAATTTAAGAAGGACACGTGCGAAAAAAATGATTGGATTTTTGTTAAAAATTTACATGTTCTTGATTTTGTGAACACCCTGCGCTTCCAACCACGAGCCGCCACTGTCTTGTACTGGTTCAAAAACCCTTGAACCAGTTTCAATATTGACGTCACTACCGCATTTATCGCCAAAATGACACGTTTTGAAATGCTACGCAGCGCTTTTATATCGCTGCATTGTGAAAAAACGCCTATAGCGTTAAGGTGGATTATGCGCATGTAGGCTAAAAGAAAGGAATAAATTCGATAAAAATAAAAAAATCCAAGACGGCTCAATTTTTATTTTCATTTTCTACGTTTTTTTTTATATATGTAGGATTTTAACAACGACATGCTGAATTATAACTAACAGCTTCTTGCGGGTTTCGCCGTGTGTCAAAACTTTCGCTCGACGTTTCGCTGTTCATACTGACAGCTTCTTCAGGATAACTGAACTGATTCTCCATGGTCCGACATTCTTCTTATATACGCCCCTGGTGCATCCAACCGTGTAGTTTCCGCTCCATTTACCGTGACGGTTCGTAGTAGGCTCTTCCACGTGTTGCTAAGGTGGTACCCTTCTTCTCTGTTAACGGTTTTATTCTTTTCTATTTCTGTGGCTTCTCTGATGAGTCTTTTCCCGTAGTTCTTGGTGGTAGTTATTACTTTTACATTTTTGAAATCCATTTTGTGTCCGGTGTCGTGCATGTGTTCTGCCACCGCTGATTGCTCGGTCCTTCTTAATCTTGCGTCCCTCTCGTGTTCTTTTATTAGTGAAACTGTGCTTATCCACGACATACTTTTTGTATGAAGGAAAATACTACGAGCAGAAGAACGGAACAGCAATGGGAAGTCCTTTATCACCTGTAATAGCCAACTTGTTTATGGAAGCATTTGAAGAAGAAGCCCTAAGTTCCAGCGATATGAAACCCAAGTGTTGGCTGCGATATGTCGACGATACTTTTGTAATATGGCAACACGGAGAAGAAAAACTACAACAGTTCTTGGAACACATAAACTCACAGCACCCAGCCATCAAGTTTACTATAGAGAAAGAACAAATGGAAATCTCCTTTCCTTGGATGTTATGGTCAAGAAAACAAAAGAGGGAATGCTACAGCACGCAGTATTTAGAAAGAAGACGCACACCGATAGATATCTGCATGCAAGATCTCACCATCATCCGATACAGAAGAAGACATTAATACAAACTTTGCTATCCACCCCTTGAAATTAACCTAATAGTTTGAAAATTTTCCAAAAAAGGAATAAATATTTTTTATTTCCTATTATATTTCTTTCTTGCATTGTAATGCAAAAAAAACAGTAATTCATCAGTCAGTTCAAATTTTTTTTATCAGAAAAGTATAGATCGTATTCCGATTTAAATATTACATTTTTCTTAACAACAAAAAAATATAATTATTGCAATTTATCACATTTCTGAACTTGAAACTGTATAAAAATATCAATAGAATAATGCAGAAATATAATGTAAATTATTGCTTAAAATGACTATATATTATATATTCCAGGTTGGAATCCTTAAGCAAACAGATGGATTCGAATATGTGTGTGCTGGAACATTGCTTACAAATAATTTTGTAATAACTGCCGCTCACTGTGTTAGAGGACACATTTTGTAAGTATAGCTTTTTTGACGATTGCATAATTTGAATTTTGGAAATTAAATGTTTCTTGAATCACTTACTTAATTATATGATTTTTTATTGAGATATAAAATTATATACCGAACAAAATATATCATTTATATTTTGCAGTCTTGAAGATGGACGATATTTAGTAATTTACGGTACTAATTTTAGTAGTGATTTTGGTAAATATGTAAATAATGGGATGCCAGTGACACATATAGATGTTCATCCTAATTACAATCACACGTACAACGGATGTAATAAATATGATATCGCATTGTTAAAGGTATCCTCGACTTCATTATGAGATACGGACAAATCTAACTTTCAAAGATCTTGCTTATGATCTCCCATGCATAAACAGATCAATTGAAACACTTGTATCGTTACGTCCCGTGAAGCGATCCCACTTGGCAAAATTTAAATTTCCCGCAAGTATTTTTAGTAACTTCAACAGAAAAACATCGAAATAACTAATAATCTAATACAAAACTATTGGTAATTTCGTGCTTCAATGATAAAGTTACTAAGAGTAATTTTGGGAAATTTAAATTTTGCCAAGTGAGACCATAATCGGTCTACTTATGCATGTGCGATCCACGCCCTCGACAACTAGATTTTTTCGTCTCTATATATATAATAATTAGAAAGAAATTAAATCAGAATCTGTTAGAAACATATGTATAATATTTTAGTTGCAATACCTGTATTTAATTACCTACATTTTTCTATTGCTATGGATAAATCGTTTGTGAATGCTGAAGAAGCCGTAATGATATTTTGGAAAAGAAGCAACGTAAGTTATTGTTTTTTATAATATACATAGGACCTTCATTTAATCTTACAAGCCAGGTGATCAGTGAAACCCTATAAGAAATTTAATTTTAATGTTAACTATATAACTATATATAGAATATAATTTGTCGTTCGAAAATTCGAATGTAGATCACTAAATTGCTTTAAATTTACGGTGCACCTTTCTTTAGCCAAAATTCAAAAGTTTTGTAATGATATTTCATAAGTAGGTAATAGTGGGTAGTGGGAGCAGGCGTACATTTAGCGTAGCCTTTATTATAATTTATAATTTTTGATGGGAGGCGTTCCTATGTTCGGTAATTGGGGACAAGTTTTTGCCGATATTAACTGACGATCAGCTGATTATGCCTTATACCATAACTAAATTATCCTATATAACAAATAAGTTCGCAATTTTGTGTATTGCGTGCAATACAAATAGCGCATGCGCATTCAATGGATTTCGATCAGCTGTGTGCAATCTTATTGGTATTGCACGGAATAGAACGTGTTCTATTTCATTGCGCGCAATACCAAAAATTGCGAATTGTAAAGCGGCCTTAATGCAAGTAAATTGCACTCAGCTGATCTAAATCCACTAAACGGGCATGCGAGCAATTTTTATTGCACACAAGAAAAATTGCAAACTGTAAAGCGGCTCTGAAGCGCCTAGTTGAGGCGCTGGACGCTAGTTTCGAGAGCGGCTCCGTACGACTTCAATAATTCAAGAATATATTCTGAATGTAGTCGCAAGCTCACCAGCGCCAAGGTCATAAAAATCCCAGTAAACCAAATTTAATTTTCCCACAATTATATATAGTAACTTCAATTTAAAGGCATTCAAATAACTATTAATCTAATACAAAATCGTAGGTAATTTTATGCTTGAATGTTGAAGTTACAGAAAATAATTGCGGGAAATTTGAATTTGGTTTACTGTGATAGAACGAAGAATTTCATTCGTAAATTCATTGTTATGCGTCTATACTGTAATAGTTACCTTATATTAGATACTTGAATTTTTAATTTTCAGTACTTATTACTTCCATTACCTATTTCTAACTATTTAAAAGTACTCTTTACTCATTACTTTTTACAAAAATAATCTTTACATTATACTTACATTAATTATTGCACTATTGCAACCTCGCTGATTGAAACTAGTTCCAACTTTGATGATTCAAACCATCGAAATAGCGTTATTTGGGTTGCCTATTTTTGTGAGTACCTAACTTTTGACACGAAATGAAGGTTGTATACTACAATACAGAGCGTGTTGGCTAACTTCTACGGGGTTCGTCTTGGGTCGGACTCTGCATGAATAAACAGCCAGGGGAAGTTGCCAAATCATTCGTTTGTACCCGTATGTGGATAACACGATCCATGACGGCACCCATAGGAAAATCTTGCGAGCACGTTGTGTAGGTATACATATAATATATAAATTTCAGCTTTCTTGTAGGGTGGGGAGTACGCATTGGAGTTCGTATCGCTACAAATTTTTAATCGTACAATATGTGAGATTATTGATAATGGTGTTAAGAAACCATTTATTCAAGGCAACATTTGCGCCGCGCCAAATGACCATGAGATTTCTTTAGAATCCGTAAGTATATAAATTATATCACTACGCACTTGCAACTTTCCAATTGTACGACATGGTTTCCTATCGTCAAGCCATAATTTTGCAGCTGGAAGTTAAGGGAAATGCACATTTCGTGGCGCTAAGTCCATTACTTCCGCGTGCAAAATTCAAATTTTCCAAAATTTGTTTGGGCTTACTTTTTAGGACAATTTTTTAAGCGTTTTTGGTAAGAGGTATGCCTTCCATTGTCATTCATTGTTCGTGCCTTCTCAGTGAACCAAATTCAAATTTCCCGCAATTATTTTTAGTAACTTCAACATTAAAGCATGAAATTACCTACGATTTTCTATTAGATTAATATAGTTATTTGAATACCTTCAAGTTGAAGTTACTAAATATATTTGCGGGAAATTTGAATTTGGTTTACTGGGTTATTTATATAACTTTTGTATAAACAAGTCTTTAGAGTGTCCCATCAAAATTGAGCACACGTCTAAGGATAAATTACTATACATATTTGTGAAATATCAACTTGCAAGTTTGACAAAAAATACATAGAGTCGCATAATTGGAAAGTGTTACTAACAGTGCCCTTGGAAGTTAGGTTCGGGGTGAAGTTATATGCATAAACCGCCCAATCAGAACACTTATTTACTTTTTGTTTTGAAACATCAATTGTATGCCTTGTAGCATTGCACCAATCTTAACACTACAAGTTTTCACGCGACCTAACTATTCAAGGTTCTCATGCAGTTTATTATCTGCAGATATTTATTCAGTTATTGTTTAAATAGGGAGATTGTGGAAGTCCATTGATAACAGGTAGAGGAGCTCTTAGCGGCGTATTGCATTGTGCATTAGGCAATCGGAAAATAGGATACAAAGTAAATAAAGTACATCCAGCTGTATTTCTCAGAATTTCGGATTTCTATAATTGGATTCTGCGTGTTGTTGAGGCAAGAGGAGGAACTGAATATAATTTATTTAAGTTAAACTTCACGGAACCTTATGATAAATCAACTGGCGATAACAAGGAAATTGAAATTATGTGCTTATTAGTATCAATACTTTTTATTAGTTTTTATCGTAGTTTTCTTTCTATTTTAATCCATTAATAATCAAATTTAAATTTCCCATAATTATTTCGAGTTGTTTCAACATAAAAGCATACCAAATTATACATACCACTGTGTTTAAATATATGTATATAAACAAAAGGCCTACGATTTTTAGTACAGTAATGGTTATTGTAATATCATTATGTTGAAGTTACTAAAAATAATTGTGGTATATTTAGATTGGACTATTAGAGTGTTATATTTATCTTGTGAATTTTAATTAAAAAATATGTATATACTTATATAACCAATGCAAAATACATTAAAACAACCAAAAAGGATTGATAAATGCAACAAATACTGCAATAAACCCCCCACTTTGTGTTAGAACACAATAGCATTTTGAATTCTAACGCTAAGAGACAAAATCAAGAAAACTATTGTATACCATTTTATATGTATATATTCATTAACCACTTTACATGATTTAATGATCAAGCTGTAAAACTGATTTTTTGCTTTTAAAAGTCTTCGATAGCAAAAACAAAGGAGGTGTGTCAAGGTAGAAGTTGCTACGTTTTACAACGACTAGACAAATTCGTCTTCTGTCAACTCTTGGGTTAGCCGGTAATTAAACAGCAATATATGATAAATGACGACTGTTTAGAGTCATTGCAAAAAAGCAACTTTCCTCACATTATCCATTAAGTACTAAAATACAATAATAAAAACTTTGAGTTAGACGAGTTTTATTACATATACCACTCTAACCAGGGCAATGTCATATTGTTTATTACAGACATTAATATGCGATTATAACAACGATAAAAAGAGCATGATTTATAATTATCAACTAAAGAATCGCTATTACACAAAGGATTCATTTCTGAACAATGAACGAATGAAATCTATTTTATATGAATGTTTTAAATAATTGAAGTGCAGATATTGAAAAAAAAACAGAATCATTTGATTTAAAGCAATTTAAAGAATCACCTACTTTTCTCTGTAAAATGGCTCTTTTGCTTCCTAGTGAAAATTAATTAATAATAATAATAACATTGAATTGATTTTTCAATTTAAATATGGTAATTTTTCAATCGACATTCATTTTCGTTGTGACAATGCATAGAAAAAAAAAATAATTCGAAAAAAACGCACTTTTTCTAAAAATTTATGTAAAACCCCAGGAATTTCAAGCTTAAATAAATAAGACAAAGAAGCGAGTGGCAAAAAAAAAACATAATTTTACAAGTTTTGTCTCGTTAGAATCGGATGGAAGAGATTTCTCGACGTTTAGCTTGCTCCATAGACCTCAGAAATAGGCTTGAAGTTTAAAATGTTTGCTATTTAACATTAATTGTTCAATAAATATTAAAATTTTTCTTCTTTGCTATATACTTAATTGTAAGTTAAATACTTGACTATCTTTACGTTAAATATAAATAACTCAAAACTTACTTATGATTCAATTGGCGGCTACTTTAAGGAAATGCAATACAACATAATTAATTAAAAATGTATGAATTATATCAAATAAATGTGATTAAAATCAAAATGTTTTTTTTATTTAAAAAAATTGGATTTTTTTTTATAAATCTGCAAGTTAGTTATTTTTCATGAAATAAGCCCTTATTGTAATAGTCTTTGATATTCAATGAGAACCATGGATCACACTGCGTCATATCTACAATATGCAAAGGAATTATATAATTTTAAAGAATAATTAATGTAACTACATTTAATAAAATTTAAATATATTTAGCATGTAGTTTCTTTAAGTTAATAATGTAGCAAGTATGCGCATATCTAAGCGAGACTTGACTAGTTTCAAACATGCATGTTACTTATGATATTGATTATCATAAGCAACACACAAATGTGAAGGTCAACCAACTAGCATATTAACTAAATAGATATATGAGAAACTATTTAGTTATAAACAATTCCCAACAGTGTGCTGTGCATGAAATCATACTGGTTGGTCAATCTTCAATTTATATCCTACAGTAACACAGATTCAGGTTCGAGATGCAAAATTCAAAGTCCTCGCAATTATTTTGACTAATGTAATATGCAACAGTTGGTAATTTCATGTGTCAAATATTTCAGTTATTAAAAATAATGAGTTATTTTAACTTTGCCGCTTGAAAAGCTAATAAAGCCATTTAAATATGTGCATACTATATAATATTTCTGAGTTCCAAGTTAAGTAACTTAACTAAACTGTTGCTGCCTTCTTCTAGCTCTCTGCTTATCGAATCTCATTTCCATTTCTTCCAAAACCTTAGGAGTGTATCGAACAACAAGTTTTACAGAACCATGAGCTTGTTTCAATAATTCAACTGCTTTTTCGTGATTCTCTCCTTCGACTGACTATAAACGAAATCTCCATGGTAAATTTTAGTATCAAATTTTTTTATTATATTCATACCACTCCATTTACACTCAATAATTGATCTCCCCTTTTCAATCCGCCATGTCGATCAGCTACACCACCTGGGATAATTCGAGATATGTATATAGGTGAATTTTGCTCTTTGCCACCCATGACATTAAATCCCAATCCTTCTTCTGTTTTGGGTAGTTCAACTACACGCGGATGAGCATGACCTTCACTAGCTGCAAATGCTGCCACAGTCGCCTTGGCCGTTGCGGATGCTCTAACATCTTGAGAGCCTTGTATGTCAACAGTTTCGTATACATGTTCATAAACTTCTCGAACAGCATTCAGAAAGTCACTTTGTAACACCTTTTGCAGTGCAGCTAATTTAGTAGCTGGGACTTCTCCATTTTTCTGTAATTTTTCCAATAATTCAATGGAACGCTTTATATCTAGAACAGTGAAATTTAAAAGTGGTGTTAAATTTAGTTGAATATATACCTCTTGACAGGGTCAATGGCTCTCCTATTTGAGCCATGTTTTCACTGCTCTTGTATTACAAAAACGATAATAGGGTAACTTACTAAATTATGTCAAATATTCAGGAGCGGAGTATACACCTAAATCAATTCACTTTATAGAAAATATATACGTACGAGCCGGTAAGAGCACAGAATGGCACAGAACTGGCACAGAATAAAGAATTCTGTGGTACGAGTAGCAATCGATATCTGTATAACCTATTTTTTTACAAAATATTTTGTTCTGAGTCATCTGTTGGATAATAGTAGAATTTATATTTCTGGTATTCTCCCACAGACCTGTATCAGCCTGTATTCTCCGTATTCTCAAGGTCGCTGTCCCTACAAAATTGCCTCTCGCTTTTGCATTTTCCACTAAAGATATAGATAGCATCGATTTCAAAGTTATGATCTTTATGATTTCACAAATATGTAAACGTTAATATCTAGTAATCTAGTAAATGACGCTCTAATATTAATTTTCATATTTTTCGATTTCCCAAGTAATAAAATTTAAAATTTCCCGAAATTAGTTTCAGTAATTTCAGCCTTGAGGTATGCAAATTACCTAGATTCCGTATTTCTGAACTTTCCGCTGAATTGCTGAAAATTTAAATTTGGTTATGGATACTAATTAGGTATCATACTGATCATTGTAATCATGAGATTACAATTGCCTAATAGCTAAATTTAAATTTTCCGCCTCTATTTTTAGTGACTTCAACGTAAACCTATTAAATTAACTATTAGGGCTTTCTATTTGGCTCAAGGAGTTGCTCCGAAACAACTCTTATGCAAAGTAAAACCACAGATTATCCAGATAGTTCACTTGCAGTCGGCACCTTTGATGTTCGTGGCACGAACGGTACATCGCGCAGACTACCACGCGCATTTCGACAGACCCGGATTAATAAAAATGTCAGGAACGGATCTAATATAATTGAACAAAATTAAAGTTTAATGTGTCTTTCATTGTGTTTATGTTATGAATTTAATGTTGGCAATATATCATTACAGAACTATAAGGAAGTAATTTTTAAGAAAATATAAACAAACATAATCTAGAAAAGATTGTAAGATTGCCTTCGATATTAATTTATCCAAGATTAATAAAAACTAAGTGTAAGAAAATTATAAACGTTTATTCGTATGTGTAAAGTGGTGTAACAATAAGGCGAATGCTATTACATATAAAAAATATATCAAATAAGAAATTGTAATGTAGCAAAATTAAAACAAAAAAAAGTATCGTCATTATTATATCGTTTTAGCATTTAGCTTATAAAAATAAGCAATTGAAGTTTTGAAACATTTACTAGTTAGTGGGTTAAGAAATAAAAAGTAAAATGAAATAAATATGAATATATTTCCAATTTTCAATGTTTTCAAGATTGCTGTGGTAAAGGTTGGCCTATTTGTTGTTCGCTTATGGTGATCTCCTGAGGTGCATTCATAGTGATCTCAGAATGTTCTTCTACAAAGAAAAGACATCCATATATGTACAATTTTTAATTAGTTAATATTAATAATTAGAATTGTTAAGTCGATTCACTTAAGAATTCTCTTTTCAGATATATTCATAATTGAACCCGCATTATATTGTTGCTGCACATATAACTTATGTATATAAATACAAGGTTTACAGTTTTCATACAAAGTAGTTCCAAGGTGCAAACATCTTTACATGTAAACCTTATTATGTGTATTTTTAAAAATGGTACACTGCTTAAATTTTCTACGTTATGTATGAAAGACATATGTACTTACTTTCAAAAATTTTTGTAGGAACTGCATTTTTCTTTAACCGACTCTTTGCTCTGTTCCGCACAAACCTTAAAAGATCGGTACAGATCTTCTGGTGAAATTGTTTCTAAATCCCCACGACCAATATTCTTCACCCACAATGCACATCTTAAAAAATATACATAAAATACATATTAAAATATATATATATATACTTATTTGTAATATAATCTATATATGAAAACTTAATAGCTTACCTTTCTGGTTTTATTGGAAACCTGAAGAAACATTGTCGGAATATTAAAGCTATATTTATTGCGACAATCAGGAACACAACAATACTACATTATCACACATTGTATAAAAATCACTAAACAGCTAGTTGAAGTGGTTCAATCAACACAATAATCTCTGCTACAACGCGTATATCAATTACAACTGCTTGCTGCTTTATAACCTATAAACGAAAATTCATGAGCAAGATATAAACAAAGCTGGAGTGAGTGCGCATGCGCAAGCATGGATGCGCACTGCAAACCAGAAACAGTGACTACCACGCACATGTTAAAAAAAACAAAATCCGACCAAGAAATGTATACAAGTGAACTATCTGCTGGATAATCTGTGGTAAAACGAACTAACTTGTGCGTGCCTGTGCTAACGGGGTGCAAACGGGTGTACAGTCTAGTTTTAAAAGAAGTATTATTCTTATGGGCTATATGCATTCCTTTTTATTTTATACCTACTCATATGTGTCTATTTCCTTCTATCATGGGAATTGTTGCCAGATTTATTTCATGACTGTCGGTAATGATAATGTCTGCATTATTCGCTGTTTCCTGTCATTTCCCGATTTCGAATATATCTCTGTGTCACTTACATTTATCCCAGTTTTTTTTTTCCTAACATTACTTATTAATTTTAAATTAATCTGAATTTATAAAAACTACTGATACCGTCATTTGTGTTGTCTATTGTTTGTAAGCACAATTAAAACAGCTGTTATAATTACATATAAGTAACCTAATTTTTCGAAAAGTATGTTGTAATAGACATTGGTTTTATATTTGAGAATATTTATTTATGGTGTTATGATAGCATAAGGATTATTAATGTACTATTAAAAGATATCATAGCGAAAGGGAAACATTCTTTTCACTGATAAATCGTGGGTAAATAACATTTTGTAGCAAAATGGACTGATAGCACAGCAAGTACATCTAGACGAGCATTTGTGCAAGATTTAAGTATCGATCCCTAAGAGCATCAAAGGATAATGGCCAACATTATGTATTAGTTGATGGTGGCAACAAAAATGGCTTCATTCTGAGTGCTAAGATATGCCTCTGCCTTTCCAGCAAAGATATGACACTGTTTCTATCGAGAATTGGAAAAACTTCACTAAACACGTTATCAAAGGTATAATAATTATATAATATTTAACACATTGTGGTTTTAAGTTTATTCATTTATTTCGTTGAAGAAGCCATGTGGAACTTGGGCCACGAACTAATTTAACATCGATCTGATTATCATCTCCATATTGATCATTCGATATAAGTTAATCATATACTTATGGCTATAGAAATGATCTTTAGTTTTTGTAAGCATACTGCTGTAAATATTTATAAATTTATTATGACATACTTATGCATCTAATCTATGTATGTTTCCCTGAAAATAAACACAAGAACAGGAAACAGAACACCTTATTTGTGTTGTATATTTTGATGTAGAATAAATATTAATAGAATCAACACAGTGGTACATAACAAATAAATACAAACAAAATTCACAGGGCTGGCATTTATAAGCGCCCACATGAAATTCGTTAAGTTGTTCAGGGCGACAACATACGAAAAATTAAGTACTTAAATAGATTTGGCATCGTTGGATACTATCTCCATAAGAGTAATACTTCCTTCTCAACGTGAACCAGACTATAGATTGTAGATAAAAATAAGATGGCAGTTGATGCAACATAACCTATGTAGATTTCATAAACTCATATAAACTGTATATTATCGTATGTCGCATCAAATATCAAGTTGAATTTGAACTTATGTGATTTGAACGAGTTTGTAAAAAGGTTAAAAAGAAGAATATGAGTGATCACATAGAATTAAACTTATTTGACGCGATCACAAGCAACAGTTTATTGTATAAATGTTTTAAGAGAGGAATATGAACAAGTTATTAACAATAATGGTTAACAATATTTGATTTTGTTTTCTGTCCATTATTCCTCTACAACGTTTTCAAAATATTGAAGGCTTAAGTATGGCGGCATAAATTTAATCAATTTTCGTAATTACCTGGTAACTTCGGTTATATACTAGGTACTTTTATTTAAAATTTTTACCGTTTTTATGAAAATGCGCATGCGGGAACAGTTCACCCCTTGTAAATAGCAGGTGCAGTAGGGGAAAGGAGAGAGGAAAATAGAGCTCTTCCGTTACAAAATGCACCTTGCAAAAAGAACGCTCAAAAACTGTGCTGGTGCAACTCGGAGCAGTTCTGATCATTGTTCGTATATACCTTGATCGGCAATTCCCGGCGCCGACACGAAGAATTCCCGTTTTGACACTGCAATTCCTTTTTTTGGCGGCAAATACAAACTTATCAACTTTTTTTTAATAAATTATTTATTAAATTAAAATAAATGTACCGATACAATAACAGATTCATTTTAACTAAAGCAAATGAAAAACAAAATACAAAAATAATAAAAATTTAAATTTATTTTTATTGATGCAATAATAATATTTTACCCAATAATTCCCTCTAAAACAATTTTTTTTCCCTCTAACGTTCAAAATTCCCTCTAAAAAGAAATTTCCCTCCCATATACGAACACTGGTTCTGATACAGCTCCACCGACAAATAGAAAGCCCTATATTAATGTGGTACAAAATGGTAGGTAATTTCATGTTTCAAGGTTGAAGTTACTAAGAATAATTGCGGGCAGTTTAAATTTGGCTATGTAGGAACTGTAGCTAATTCAAACTCTGCTCATTTAACTTTTGTATTAGAAAGCATTTTTTTGTACAAGAAAGACTGGCAATTTTTTTTCAGAAAATCCTATATTATATAAATTAAATACTATAGATCTAAATACTGAGAAAAAGTAGCTGTTATACAATGCCACAAATGGAAAAAAGAAAAAAAGGGTGACGAAAGCCGATGAAAGGATGAACACAAAACAACCGATATGAGAGTATTCACATTGGACCAACGCCTCTCTTTTATATAAATCTCATTTAGGGTTTCTAGTGTCGTCATAGCATTTTTACTTTTTTTCGTGACAGTGACAGTGAACCTACAACTCAACTAGGGTGTGAACCTGAGGTTCTGTACCCTTTCATCTCTGATAGAAGCGGCACGATCAAGCCGCTGGGGGTGGGTGTTTTGAAGTAACTTAAATTAAGTTACTCTGCGGGGAAGTTGGTGATCGTCATTTTTAAATCTAAGCCGAACCTAACTTTGAAATGTTTGAAGTTTTACCTCACTAGAAGGTGTCGAAGGCGGTCGTCAGGGTCTTTTTTTCGTTGAAAAGGACCAATGGGTAATTCCCATGTAACTCCGCACCTCGGACATTGTTAGATGTGCTGCCATCTACCGATATTTTAATACTTGCTTTAAATTCAAACACTCATGTAAATTCTTTCATCCAATGTTCACAATAGACCGACGAAATTCGAACAACTCAGAGAAAAGTGATCAAATAATTATAGTTTATTAGTAACAATTTACAACCGGAAAATATAAAAACATAATTGTCCGCAATGAAGATTGTATAAAAGAAAGTAGAATACATATTCCTTGGTATTTAAAAGTAATAAGTAATTACATATATTATATAATGTCTTTAGTACTCAGAAAATAAATAGAGACATAAAGGAACAGTTGAAATAGTAGGGTCTTGTCGAAAGCTTCGCTATTTATTCGGTCCTTCGGAGGGTGGTTTCTCAACTGTGTAATTTTTAATCATGTCATAGAATACGAGAACTAACGCGGCTCCAGTTCCTCTGATGATATTGGAAAATGCTCCTTTAAAAAATGCAGTTGGCCCCTCATTCTTCAATATCTTGAACCAACAATCCATTGTGTTTTTGTAAAGGACATCACCTTTAGCACGGCCTGATTGCATCATCATACGTCTCCTGACCGTGTCTAAAGGATATGATATAAAACCAGATACTGTAGTCACGGTCTAAAATAATCAATGGGAACACATACAACATAAAAAAATAAATTATATATTTTAGTAGTGAGAAGAATAAAATAACATACCAAAGCAAACAAAAATGAAACAATAAAAGGGGTTTCTTGTGGCCTAGGTAGAAACATTTTTCCCGTATCAAAAAAACCAAAATAGGCTGCTCTGTAAATAATAATTCCTTGAACAGAGACAATAAATCCTCGATAAAGACCAACTGGACCATCAGACTTGAAAGTTTTTACAATACAATCCAACAAGCCAAGTATTGACGTTCAGATGATTTCCGTCCAACATCAGCTCCTAACTAAAATGCCGGATTGTGGGTGGTTAAAATACATCTATCTCAATTAAATACGCACCTTGTTCGAGCGTAATCTAGTGGATATACGAAACACATGGACGTGGCACCAGCAGCTCCACCAGATGCGAGATTACCAGCAAAATACCTCCAAAATTGCGTCTTTTTATCAATTCCGTAGAGAAAGAAGTGTTTATAATGATCCTTGAAAGCGAAATTTAAAGCTTGTGTAGGAAAATATCGAATGACATTAGCCAAGTTTCCTCGCCAATAGCTTAAAAATCCTTGCTCTTTGGGTATACGAATGAAACAATCAACCATACCTATATGAAGATTATTAATTAAAAGCCTATTGTAATAAGTTGAACTCTTGCCTTTGTATCGCTTAGCTTCTATCAATCTGTTTGGAAGCATGTTGAATTTGTAGTAACAGTTTTACCCTTTCGATAGGTGCGACAGCCGTTTTCGCTACAGCGGCGGAGACACCGCCAGCTAAAAAATCTTTTAAAAAGCTTATCAGATCACCTTGTTCTCTTTTTCCCGACATTTTAAGCGTTTATCGTTAAGCTTTTTTTAACAATACGTTTTTTACAAAATTAGATTTTAAAAGTCAAATTTTGAAATAGTCAAAAACTGACCAATCAAATTCAAATTTTTTAATAGGAAACGTCTACATCGAGCGGGAAATTTGATATTAGCGAAATACTGAAAAAATATTTAAATATTCTAGAACAGCTTATATTTTTGAAGTACTCATAGAATTAACTACTGAAAGAAAAAGTATCTACGAATATATCGGAAGTTTCTACTTGTACCTTTCAGGTACTTGCAGCATGTTTCCGATGGTATTTTATATTTAAATTACAAAAAGGGGTGCACTGGCATTTCAGAATAATCAGAGAATCGGAAGGAATTTACGTTCGTAAGCTGCTATAGCATACCGAGAGATGCCTAATTGAAGCAGTAGTAGTTTGCGATAATTTTAAATACAGGAATACTAGGAAAACCGAATTCATTGGAATTCTTATGTAAAATTAAAACTATGCTAAAATATCAATCATTTTCTTTTAAGTAAATTACATTATGTTTATAATTTATTGCATCTTTTCATATTTCTACAGCACAGTGGTCATCTCTCTTACGAGCAGAAGAGTGCGCTTTATACCCAATAACGATTATGCCTGTATGTAACTGTTTGCATTTGGGACGGCTGGTGCGATATATTATCTATCCAAATATCAAAAACAATCGTATACAACCAATTTAATTGTTTCCGCAATTATTTTTGTAACTTCAACAGAAAACTATCAAAATAACTAATAATGCCATAACAAAATTGTTGGTAATTTCAAGTTTTGTGGTTGCGAAAAATTTGATTTTTTCTCTTTGAGAATCTCAGTCTTGCCGCAACTATTTTCAGCAACTATTTAAAAAAAAAATGTTTTTGTAAAATCGATTTTTTTTTATTATTTAAAATCTCACTGGAAATTGTAACTCAATTTTATTTATAAAAAGAAAATATTGAATTATTTTATTTATACTTATAAGTCGAATAATACAGTTAAATCTTAAATAGCTACACATAATTACAATCGTAAATGTACATCTTTTATATTTATATTATCACATAATTATATTACAATAGAGACTATCTTAGTTTAACATTGTATGTCTATCATAGATATTTCTACGTTGTTCTTTGACTTGTTTCTTCCATTTATCTTGTTCGTGCCCGACTCTGTTAAAAACGTTGCCCCTAACACTCATATTATGTGACATAGGGCCACCAATTCCTGCGGCAGTTTCATCCTGGAGTAAAAGATAGGTCTAAATAATAGAAAAAGTGTAACTGTTTGAACAGAAGATGAAGGAAAGCAAAATAAACATGAGAACTAATATACGACATAGGAAAATGCATGAAAAATGATTCTAAAAAAAAAAAAATAACGGAAAGCCAAAGTGTACACTAAAGGAAACCGTAGCACACATACCACCAATCATTTCACTGTATACTACTAAAACGTTAAACATGTTAAGTGCAGAGTAGTAAAGCATAGGATGGTACGTTTACATAATACCTCTGGTGATCCTAGTTTAACAGGTTTAACTTCTTTGCTCAAATCTTCAGTATCAGTCAAAGGGTTTTCATATGAAAGGAAAAGCTGGAAAGTTTGAAAAGAAGTTTAGAGGTATGTATTTATTTTTTGCTTCAATAGGTTAGTGAAAGTAGAGAAAATGAAATGAAAAAAAGACGATATTATTTCATGGAGAAAAGCGGAAGATCAACTAGTTTAGCAGTTTTCTGAACATTACATAATCCCAATAGCAATTCAGAAAAATAAAAATATTTTAAAAAGCATAGCTGTAAGTTCTGCTGAAATTGAAAAAGGCTAGTGCGTCATGAATTCAAGTTGCACAGAAAAGAGGAATACATGGACAATATAGAATATTTTCAGCCTAATGATTATCAATTTGCTTGGTTCGCTTCCAAAAAATTGTTACCCGAACCCAGTAGTTACAAAATGGTTAAAAAATAGTCATAACACTGTGAAAACAAAGAAAATGGAAGATAGTAGTGGAAACCAAACAGCTATTCGGAAATAAATATTTTTTTTTATATACATGGACTTTTTTATATTTAACTATAACACTTTCCTTTTTTATAATTATAATTAAATATACCAGTTTGAATGATTTGATTCCCATCACTAATCATGTGTGCTGTATAGAAATGTTAGTACACCAATGAAATGATCAGTGTATATAGAAATATAAGTCACATGCTAAAAATTAAATGTTGAATAAAGAAGAAAATTCATGGAAGAAATAAAAATTTAAAAACTCTTGATTACTTACACACTCTTGATGATCTTGTTTGAAAATCTGATTTTAGTTCTTTTTAGCAGTATAATTTTGATAGTAATATATAGTCTTAGATGCATTTCCTGGCAATAGCCAATTTCTTTACAGATTTAACTATCACTCAACAAATATTAAATATAATTTACATTACCTCTTCATTCGTGTGCTCCTGATAATTTCCTTTCACACGTTTGTTTAAAAGTGGATCTAATATAATTAGAAACGCCATGTATATCACCAATACAGATATGACCCATATAACAATAATAACCACCACTTTTATGATGGTGATATTCCTATATTCATATTTACACTCACATCGTGGACAGAATTCTTGTTCCTTGCCCCTTATTGCTTCTCCTAATTTTGGTATAATAACACCGTCACAATTACTGTAAAAGGATGTATGGTTTATGTTAATTATAACTTGGAAAAATGCTACATACCATTTATTCGGCGGTACATTAACTATGAAAAGATTATTTGACGTGTCAGATTGTATTGAAGTGTGTACAGACGCCACACTAGGACAAACACATTTACACCTATTGTTTTCATAAATTTGCCCCTACAAATGAATTTTGGTATTAGTTTATTAGTAGTTATCATATTTAATAATTACCTTTGTTAAAGCAATGCATACTGTTAGAAATAAAGCCAGATGTATTGCTGTCATAGTGAAAGCAAGAACCCTTGAAAAAAGAATTTGTTTTATAATTTTATTTTGTTATAAATACCAGTCAGTGATAAGGAGAAAAGAATTCAACGAATCCTAACCTAAATTCTTATTGATAAAATAGAAATCTACATCTAAGGTGTGTATAAAAAGAGTATTTGTATACATGGCAAATTGCAATCATTTTCAATTCTAATACGTGTTAGATTATCAAAGGATTGTTATTTTCTTTTTCAACAGTATATACGATAGAAAAATATAAAAAAATGGAACCACAGGAAAGGAAAATTGCGTTCATTACCGGTATATCTGGACAGGTAAACAAACAAATATACTACTAGAAAATAAAGGAAATATAGTAGAATTCAATTACGTATAAAGTGCTTACGTTCAAAAATTTATTGCTACTATTCCAAAAGTATATCGTGAAAAACACTGTTTACAACATATTTGCTCAATTTGATTTGACACTTGACACGACTTGACAGCTGTCTCATGTGATAATATGGAAAACTATATTATCGTCAAATTATGTTTCTGGGAAATTCAAGTTTTTCGAATTTTCATTCGAATTATCGCGTATTATTTGTTTACGTGGCTTTTGTGCAGTATTTTACATACTTGAGTTATTTATTAATTGGACGCAATCATCTTGTTTTGAATATACTTATTATTTTATTGTAGGATGGTTCATATCTATCAGAATTACTGCTTCAAAAAGGATATATCGTGCATGGGATTATTAGGCGCGCAAGTACGTTTAATACCGCAAGAATTAATCACTTGTATGAAGACAAATATACTCATCAAGGAGGTCGTATGCATTTACATTATGGTGATATGACCGATTCAAGTTGTTTGGTAAAGCTAATTTCAACGATTAGGCCAACAGAAATATATAATTTAGCTGCTCAAAGCCACGTTAAAGTTTCTTTTGATTTAAGTGAATATACGGCAGAAGTTGACGCTGTTGGTACATTGCGGTTACTGGATGCTATTAGGACTTGTGGCTTAGAAAAGAGCGTGAAATTCTATCAAGCTTCCACTTCTGAATTGTATGGTAAAGTTGCGGAAATACCACAAAGCGAAACTACACCTTTTTATCCTCGTTCGCCTTATGGTAAATCTCTTATTACTGTAATTTTGTTTCTTCAAAGCCTCCTGATCACCAGGACGATCAGCATATTTGGAGAAACGGGACTTCTCTATCTCTTGCGCTTTAGTTTATTATTAAATTATTTGCAGCTTGCGCAAAATTGTATGCTTATTGGATTGTGGTAAACTATAGAGAGGCCTATCAAATGTTTGCCTGCAATGGCATCCTTTTTAATCATGAAAGTCCAAGGCGCGGAGAAACTTTCGTCACTAGAAAAATTACTAGAGGCGTCGCCAAAATTTATTTAGGGCAGGCCGGATGCATAGAATTAGGAAATTTGGATTCTAAACGTGATTGGGGTCACGCGAAGGATTATGTAGAGGTTTGTTAATAGTCATTGTTTAATTTGGAATTGCATAGTGTGAAGGTACCTAACAACAGAAAAAATAAATGTGTATGCATAGGCAATGTGGTTAATGCTGCAGCAAGCAACGCCCGAAGATTATGTTATTGCGTCCGGTCAGACGCACAGCGTACGCGAATTTGTGGAAGCAGCTTTCAATTGTATCAATAAGAAAATTGTATGGGAAGGTAAGTGCACTGAAGAGGTTGGAAAGGAAGAAGACACTGGAATCGTACGCGTCAAAGTCAATCCGAAATACTTCAGGCCGACGGAAGTGGTGAGCTTTTAATTAGTGATGGATTTATTAATATTTTAAATACGTGTATATTATGACTTTGTTTGATAGGATCTGTTGTTGGGTGACGCAACAAAAGCAAAGAAAATGTTTGGGTGGGCACCAAAGGTAACCTTTTCCGAACTGGTTGAAGATATGGTGTCGGCAGATATAGAATTAATGAAGAAAAATCCTCAAGCTTAATTATGCTATGCTTGTGGTTAATATAGACATGTAACAAGGATATATGCTTTCAGAATGAGCGTTATATACATGTTTTAACGAAGACTCGACCTTTGCTGGTATTGTAATTTTTCGTATTAGATGTTTTCCAGGAAAGTGTTACAGAATTTCGAATTTTCAAATTTTATAACATAAATTCCATAAAATTTCGTTTGGAAAACATCTTTTTCAAAGATAAAAAATAGCCCAGGTAGCACTAACACGTCATTATGACGTACAATTTTGGTCACACCTTACGTCATAATGACTTATTATTGTACGTAAAGACACGTTATATAAAGTGTCACAGCCCAGTAACGTCTTTTTTCAACTTAAAAGAGACGTCACAGTTTCACGTCTAAGTGACGTCATATATTTAAGTTAAAGAAACGTGTTTTTTGGAGGATATTTTATGGGACAAAAAATAAAACAAAAAATTAAATTTGTTAAATCACGTTATATGATCGTCTCTTATTGTTTACTTGCCGTCATTTTGACCAATATGACTTAACGACAGCTTGCTATCTGGGAGATCTACAATCAAAAGGTTTACGTTTCGCTAGAGCACTCTACCTCTAAATACTTGTTGTTGGAAAGATATTAATTTTTCATTGAAACAATGTTAGAAGTGCACAAGTTCAATAATGGTAGGAATATAAATCTATGTGAATATGTTTTTTTTTAGTACTCTTGATTATGTTCTTTATGTGTCTTATGTTTAGATGTTTTGAGTCACATACATATTAAGTTAGCGTTTTTAAGTTCACGCACTTTTTTTAGAGTAGTATAGCTATCTTGGAGTTTTAAATGCGCTTATTATACATCTTATATGCATTTTTATAATTATTGTATAAATTATTTCACATTGTTGACAGTTGTACATTCCTTTATTGATTTCGTAAATAAAGAGATATGTTTTTTTTACATTTTAATTTCTTTGTTTTAATGTTAATTGAAAATATTCCGTGTTTTTATCTAGAGTTAATTCAACTGCGGAATATTGTAATGTTACGTAGATGCGCCTATTCGTATTGAATCATCTTCAACATATGTTTTCTAGTTCTATAACAAAATAAGATAATAATATTTGGTACCTATAGGCTAAAGGATAACATGTGTGCATTACTTCTAGTTTTTATTTGCAAGCAACTATTTATTGATGTATGTTTGGTTGTGTGTCTATAATGGTTTGTAAGGTTGTATTTTCTTCTAAGCCTTCGTCCTTTTTCTATTTTTTTTTTTTGTAATTTCTCAATTGTGGAAATGATATTTCCCTGCTGCGTCCACTGCTTTAGATTCATTTCAGTCTTTGATATCGTTCTATTGGAAAACGCAACAAATTTTGCAATGTAATAATAGGTTTACAAAAATACTCACAAATGTGCCACTGATTACATACTTAATACTCATTAGACGTGATAGACATCCTATGGATGTCTCATAGATCTCTGAATGTCCGCCTATTAGATATCCAAATAGCATATCTAATGGATATCCTAAGTAACACATCAAATACCCCACAGGACACAAAATGTCTACCATACATCCATTAGATATTATTTGTAGATATCTATAATATCCATTAGACGTTACCGACGAAGTGTGCTGTTGGGAACAGCTGTCATCATCAGCAGCACACTGAACTTTACCTACTGCTTGATGATCATATCTTTGTCATTGAAACATGCGTCCATTGCAGTAAAATTTGTGGTAATAAGTATTTTAAATCGTGTAATGTAATTATTTTGTCAAAAAACTTTAAAAGTCGTTTTAACGGTGTTTAACATTAATAAAATAAAGGCTATTTTCTGATATGTTGAAGTTATTCTTTAAAAGTTAAATAAATCGTAGGTACGTATCTATATCCACTCTTATTCTGCTTGTTTCGAACTTAAGTGAAGATTATAAGATTTCAATTCAAACATATATCTTTGGTAATATAATGTATCTTAATTAGTCAATTTAGTTTCCACCCCATGTTTATTAAACACAAAATAAGGAAGAAATGTTCTTCGGCGTGTAGGCTTCGATATGCTTAGTATTCTTTCATTCGTATCATACCAAGTTAGTTTATTAGCAGTCAAATGCTGCCGATCTACAAGTTTGTGTTCTACTGATGGTAATAATTTTTGTTGAATTCTTACAGAGACGAATCATTTTGAATCGCGAAAATAGAGTTAGCAGAACCTCAATAAAGGCACATATTTCTGTGCTGCCCTATGAATTTTCAACTGTTCGAAACAAATGGTACTTGATGTCTATTTGCTTTTTTTAGTGATTATTTTCGAATGTTAAGATTTCTTAAAACGTCATAGTAGGATAAATGTGGCCAAGTTTAGCAACTTCTTATTGTCCTCAGCCTCCTTGTTATATAATTCGTAATAATAAGAATCTACTGGATATATATTTAACAATAAATTAAAGTTTTTCGTAGACATTTTCCCTGCAAACAGCTGAAAAGAAATCACAATTATATAAGAGCAACTATATACATTAAGACATACTCCAAATCTCAACTCTTTGCTGGCCCTATTTACGACGTTGGAAGTGACATAAAATGACGAAATTTTATTCTAATTTAATTGCATTTTCTGCCGCCTTACAAAATAATTTGTTTAATAGCGTTTTTAATGTTTGCTTAAAACTATACCCAACATCTTTAAAGACGTTTTGTTATATTGTGAAGTTCAAATGACAACTTCTTACGGTTAAAAAATTATCACTTCTTGTTATTTACTTAATTAATCTTTTAAATCACTGGAGCGGCTAACCACTGGAATTACAGCGGCTGACATTAGATCTTTAGGCCTTTTTCAGACGAAGCGGTTTGATTGATTCAACTAAGTTGCCTGGTTCACTTTCAATTAGTTGATTGTCATTAAAGACTTATTCTCCTCGAAGCGGACAAGTTGACTCCGTGTGCAATGGTTCAGACGGTTCCCGATTATTTGCTATATCAATATACTCCTTGACAACTGTCCGTGTGGAATCAACTAATCGCCTCGTCTGAAAGAGATCTTAGTGGCTATCTACAGGAGTTTTAGACTTTTCGCATAATCAAATTTTGGTATTTTTTCAAACAATAGTTTTTCAAAAATAATAATCAATCTTGAGTTTTAAAAGGTTAGCTACATATATATTCTTATAAAATACTCGAGAGAAACTGAGGTATTTAACAATGGCACATTTTGTGTTAATATGATAAGTTAGGTGGCTAACTTTTGGCTCAATATCTTGAATCACAACAATCAAAAACAAAATTATTACCAGTTTTGAAGTTAGTACGCAATTTTACAGGATATGATTATTCCCAATAGCATTCTTCACGAAAATTGATTTTAATTCTCATTTCATTGTCCCCGTTTACCCGCTCTACTTTGTATTTCTATCAGCTTTCAAATCTATAGCAGTCGCAATTGTAATTCCCTGAAGATTTTTAATTTCCTTTCGCCAGATAAACAGCTCGTCAGGCGGAAAGGAGTAGTCGCCGGCAAAAGAAGACCGCGGTATAAACAAGAACGTGGATCGGTGGCTTTGTGGTGGACATAAAAATCCGATTCGCATATCCGGCGAGTTTTATGGGGTGTTGAGACCACCCGCGACGGCGGAGCGCCAATCGGCATCTAGGCGTGGCCACGGGGGCGACCGAAATAGAACACATCGAAGGCAATAAAGCGATACCGTAAATAAGTAAATACAAACGTCCTAGAAATTCGAGTGTTTATTTATCATTCTGTGTGTGAACATTAAATCTTACACAAACATAAAACCATACAAAGGTATCACTGTGTATTTGATTGCGATGTCGTTATTACAGATATGTGGAAGCTTGATGGCTTACAGTTTTTTTCAGTGAAATACTTCTGCATGATTTGTAGGTATCTCGATAGATAATCAAACAGCTTACATAAAGTTATAGAAAAAAGATAATTGTAGTAAGGAAATAAGAATAATTAGAAATATTAGCCTTTGAGACGAATATATCATTTTGTCTATTCGTTTGTTCCAATACTATGGTTATTAATCTATTCTCTATACTAACAGCTAGCAAGCGACCTGTGTATAGATGAGTGTCAATTATTCGAGCTAATTCTTCTCTTCTTCTTCCTCGTTAGTGACACCGTGATCTGTGGCAAAGATCTACTCAGCTATCCACCATTATGTACTGGAGATTGAGCCAAATAACTCGTCTGGATCAAATCCGTATCTCCAATATTTAAATACTAAATACTACTAAAACTCTATGCACTACAAAAGTTATGCAAAGCAGAATATATTTGCCCAACACAAAAACAAAAACACAAAAAAGTAAACATAAAGAGTACTTGAGCTTCAGTTTTAAACACTAACATAAAAAACATATGTATGTACAAAAGAAAATTAACAAATTATGACAACGCTTATTTGCTATTGACAATATTCCTCCAGAGGTGTAAAATGTATGTCACAGAGCGATGATATTAAATTAAAGATACGTGACATTGATACTATAGGAGAATTCAGAGAAGAGTTAGACGTGCATATGGTGCATAGAACGTGCTTGTGCATTTTGGGGAACGCGACGAACAAAGAATTGTAGGCGTGATAAAGGTAAGGAGGATCAATATGTTATTACTAGATATAGACAAAACTTAATTGGACTGTAATTGTCGTCTAACTTCTAACGACTCAACATCGAATTGCTGAAGTAAAAGCTGGTAGTCATAACCAAACTCAGGGTAAGAGCCTTCCTGTATAAAGTACAAATACTTTAGCAGCTTTCTTTGAACTTTTTTCAGTGCTTCTTTATGCGAAGAGTAGAATTGATTCCAGATCAAGGAGCCATATTCCAACTTAGATCTGACAAATGAGTAGTAAAGTAATTTAATTGTATCAGGTACATTTATCAATATTAATGCAATCCATCAAATCATTAATAAACACAATAAACATGAGCGGTCCAAGATTGGAACCTTGTGGGACCCCTCAGCTAGCGTGAAATATTTGAGATTTGTAGCCGTTGTAAGTTACATATTGGACATCATTTTGCAGCAATACTTTGTGTTGAATTCGATCAAAAGCTTTCGATATGTTTGTGTAAATAGTATCCACTGGTCCACAAGAGTCGAACTGATCAAGTGTATATTGGTAAAACGTCCAACTTGGTTACTGGTAGATCGTTTTCCATGAATCGTGTTGGTCTGGAGATATAAAGTTTTTCACTAATGGATATATTGTAGAATAAAGAACAGATTCAAAAGTTTTAGCAAAATTATTAAGAATCGATATTTTGGGCTGTAATTCCGCACATTTTCCGAAGATCCTCCTACAACTGGACACACCTTGGACCATTTCCATAAGTCAGGGAATGTTGATGATGACAGTGCCAAAAAGATCTTTGTAAGAGGATATACCAGAACTATCCAGCAGTCACGGACTAGAAAGCTCGGGATATCATCTGGTTCAGCTGGTTCATCTAATCTAGTAGTAAGTATAGATTAGGTTAATTTTCGTAAGCTAATAAAGTGCTGACGCTTAAAAGGCGGATCACACCACATCGGTATAAGCTTTGAATTAGAATGTTAGACTGAAAAAGTTCTTCTATTGCACCCGAAAAAGATGTGATCGGGATCTTCAATTTCAAATCAATCAAGTTTAATCTATACAAATGACATTTGCACTGGTTGTTGTTGAATTTTAATCTACATAATATAGTTATGAATTCGCTTCCTCCATAATTTAACTTACTAAACCACGGATTTTGCAAACGGTTGCCAATTGCAGCTTTGTACCTTCGTGCTAATGCCGAAGTTCTGAACTCGTCTTCCTACTTTTCCTTTACTAACTGAGCACTCAATCTTCTACAATCCAGGGAGAATATCTTGATATAACGAATTTCCTCACTTGACCCAGCCTTCGCTAAAACGTCAGCCTTTTCGTTTCCAGAGATACCTTTATGTCCAGGAACCCAAACCAAAGTTAAATCACCAGTTTCCTTAATTTGCGAAGCAATTCTTCTGCATTCAGCAATCTGCGGAGGTAGACCAGCTGAACATTCCAACCCGCATGGACCTCTAATAGCTGCTTGTGAGTCCAAAAATATCACTGCGCTAGCAATATGGAAACCACAAAGATAGAGCTCTATAAACAGCAAAGATCTCAGTGACAAATATGGTAGTGAGTCCAGGGAGTGCACCCTTCTCTAAGATGTTCAACTTAGGGCAGAAAACACTGTATCCAACACGTGAGGGATCGTGAAAAAAAGAGCCATCGGTAAAAAATTCAATGCAGTGCGAATAATTGGTTCTAAGTCCTGAAAAATTTGCTGATATCTGCATTATAATAATAATAATAAATATAATAATAACTTATTCACTTACACAATAATACAAAAAACGTCAACAGCAGCAAAAAACAAAACTAACAGAGCTAAATAGTTAGGGCCGAACAGCAGCCAATTAATTATATAACTTATAGCTTTGACAGAAATTTATAGTAATCATCAACACAATAACAATTTATGTTTAAAAGTAGGTTTTTAACACGATTTTTAAATCTACCAAATCGTGTTATTGTTTTTATATCATTTGGTAGAACATTGAAAAGCTTAAACCGATAAATTGGACACTTTTTGAAAGATTGATTTTTTATGTGCAGGAGGCAGTAAATAACAAAAAGATCTTGTGCCGTACACGTGGTTAGTATGACTTTTAAAATCCTCTGTATTTTTATACACAAAGCTCAATACTTCAAGGATGTAAATATTATAAAAGGTGAGATATCTTTCATTCCTAAAAATAGGCCTACATGAGTCTCTAGGTTACAAAATACGTAGAGCACGTTTTTGCAGAATAAAAATTCTTTGAGCACTGTTGGAAGAGCAATTTGACCAATTAGCGACAGAATTTAAAGTAAGTTTTATATCATTTAAAAGACTCGCTACGTTATTAGATGCTGAAACAATATTAATATCATCAGCATACAAGATTACGTCCTCGATGTTTATAACGTTTGGAAAATCGTTTATGTAAATTAGAAACAACATAGGCCCGAGAATTGAACCTTGCGCAATTCCCGTCCCATTATTTAGAGCCTTTGAAGTAACATTATTGCAGCTGAGTTTTTGTATGCGATTGCTTAAGTAACTTACAATCCAGTCGTTCCCAATCCCCATATCACCATATTTATTTAGCTTATGTGACAATATTGAGTGGTTCACGCAGTCAGAAGCCTTCTGAAGGTCAATTGACGAATTTACACAAATTAGGGACTGATCAATACTGGAGTAAACTTTCTTCGTGATATTATTTAAGGCCACATCAGTGCATAGACTGACACGTACACAACAGGCGGCAGATTTCTGGGGGTGTAAACTCTATAATCACCTTCCGCAACATCTGAAGAGTCTACCTCTTGGAGCCTTCAAACACAGACTTAAGCGCATGCTAATCGAGGGAGAATACTACGCAATCGAGGATTTTTTGGCACATCCCTGCATCTAAATTTTATATATACACACATACTGTTTTTTTCTTTTTCTTCAATGTTTGTTTGTTTCTGTCTGTATACAGTCTAGTTTTTTTTTTATTTATATCTTTGTGTTATTTATAATTTATATATATTTTTTTTGACATCTGTAGAAACTTCTACAAACAATTTATTTCGACTTTTCTGTAATGGTTTTATTGCAAATATACGTATATTATATATATATGAAAGAAATTTAATACCATTTATTTATTTAATACCATGGTCTCTTACCACGATTTCATAAATCTTTGAAAAGACTAGTGCTAGAATGGCGTAATTATATTTATAACATCCGAATAATTTTAACAGGCTAGAAGATTCAAGTTGTCTAAATAAGGTTTGGTACTCGGTCCTCAGTGCATGTACCGTGAGCACCAGCAGTACTTAGAGTTTGATCGTTGCATCAGCTACAGCACACGTTACAGATTACAGGTGAAGACCACCCTCGCTCTATATAACCAGCCTACTGTTTTTTTTTTTTTATCATAATGTCAAGTTTCTTGACAGAACACCGTTTAGTTTTTTAGTTCTGCTGACTATATAGATGCGTACGAAACTTACGGAAGTAATTTCATTAAACCATGGCCTAACAGTCTAAAATCTATTGCTTCAAGTTGTTTTATTTAAATCTTTAATTGAATTTGGCTCCCTTATGTTAGGGTAGAATAGATTACGATAAACACAATAATTTGGATATTGTCTCTGACTTTATTATCGACCGGGAAGTAAATTAGAGATGCTTTGTGTTTATAAAAGAAAAAGCACGAAAATTCACCCATTTCTTGTGGGTGAACCACGACTTTGCTAGATAGATTTTACCAATTTTACTGATGCAAAATGTCAGGTTTGTCACCATACAAGCCTTCTCCTTGGTTATCTGACAAACTCTATAGGAAGTGATGACTTTCTTGATGTTTTGGTTGTATTTTGATTATTTAAAGATTCACCTTAAACGGTTCTGTTATAAACTTGTGGCAGCAGCGGACGTTATAAACAAAACGCCTAACTTTCTGAATCGCGCATCCATCAAATTTTCCGGCTTGAAGTGACAGTCATTATGTTATTACAGGCGTGTTACATTTGATCTATAGACCGAGACCGTGCCCACGTTCTGGAGATCGGATACGTGGTTGATACGATTAGTGCCGCGATTCTTCGAAAAAGGAGCGAGCACGGTGGCAAGCGGAGATGGGCAGGGCAAAGAACGGGCGCGCACAGAAGACAGACAGCGGCGATCGTTTTTACGGGTCCCGTTTCAAATGTGCTTAGAATCAACAAACACCGTTTACTTTAAAGATAATTACTGCCGTTACCACATGTAGTTTATGCCTTTCGCCGTGTGTGATGGCGCGCTGACGCTCTTTTGACTGCGGTTGGCCGGGGCCGCGTAAATCATTCGCGATCGTTTTATCTCGCGTAAACGCCGGGTTTTGTGGCCGCCAATAAAAAGTGCGCGCGTTTATTTCGTTTGGTTATACATATGTAAGATGAAAAAAAATCGGCCGCCATACGTAAACACGCATTCGGACGAATCACGTTCTAAAATACTTATGTATGTGTAACAGGTATATAAAATATTAAACTGTATATTCTCCTATTCGCGATTATGTCAATTACATATCAATTACATATTGGGTACACCAACGGAATAAAATAACCACGGTGTTTGCTAATAAAGACAAAGATGTCGTGAATATATTTATTTTTTTTACGGGATATACTGTAAATCGGGGGCTATTGAATATAAGAATTGAAAAGAATTTAGGTATGCATTATTTTCGTAATCCGCGCGGAGCCGACAATCGCACAGTGGTTCAGAACGCGAAAAACGAAAAAGCGATCGAAAATCATATTTTCAACTTCTTCGTACAAAGTTAAAATGGCAGTAATTTAATCTTGAATAGTTGCTCTATTTGATGATGTAAATAATATGCATCTTATTTACATAAGTTTTCTATATTTGCTTTTAAAGTTCAGTAAAATTGACACGTTTCTGCGTATAGAAATTAGGGTGTAATTAAAAAGACTGTACCATAAGCAAATGCGCTTATTTATTGATGTCATTATACCCTAACAACCAGAAATATTACATAGATGTTTATAAAAATATATTTTATAAATATTTTTCGTGAGAGGTTTTTGAATATATTTTTCATATTTTTTTCTAAATATAGATAAAATATTCAATTAAAATATTTATTCCATATTTTAAAATTAATGTAAGCGCAATATTTTTTTTAAAATATTTGTAAAATATTATTTATATGAAAATTGAGATTTTTTATGCAATCTATTTAATTTGTCAAAATGAACTAAAATTGTTCTTGGTTATTTAGAATGTATAACGTCGATAACGAAAAGTTGAAACATACATAGAGTTGCCTAAAAGGCAAGCACTTGTTTTTTCATACTCACCATACAAGTTAATAGTCAATAATTCTGGCATCTTTTAAGACATACTGAAGGTTTATCAAATTAATCACTATTTTTTAATTTAAGTGTTCTAAATAAAAAATAAACGTATTTATTATCATTTTATTTGAATAAGCTAATAAAAAATGAAAAATACTCATTTTTATGTCTATCTTCGGTAGTGGCGTTCTCATGGCGTTTCCTTGTGGCCTCTAAAACAATGCCAATTGTATTAGATCATACCATGAATAAAACATCGTACAACATTATCAATACCTACTAATACATTTGGAGCATTTACAATAATTGGAGTGGTAGCTACATTCTAATACTTACGATACTTATTTTTACTTTATTTCATAATATTTGAAAACATTCTACGTACAAACAATAAAACAACACAACGTATTCTAACCTCTATTTGAGGTTATGACGCTTATCTACCGGAGATGAATCTCTTAAGCAAATCAACTAGCAATTTATCTGGTAGATGCAGTACATATATGATGCATAAAATTCCGACAATTATATTATTAAACGATTTCTGTACATAGCGATATTGGGCATTCCAATTATCTTATAAATGCCATGACATGTTCAAAGTTTTGCTTACCTCGTAGTCACCACAAAAATAAAACGCACCCCGCAACAATTAATTACGCAGTTAACCCTAATCTGCCCTAATCGTATACTATTATAAACTATAACATGTAACGGACAAACGAATGAAAACGTTGATGATACGCACGTTCGCATATGCATTCTGTGTACCTAACCCATAGACGCATAAACAATACTAAATCATATAACACCGGCACCGTAATGAATAGAGGTGTTGTGTTGACGTTCGCAACTTACAAATATTACAAATAATATAATACAAAACGCAGATATATTAATAGAAAAGTTACAGCGCTCAACTTAGATACTAATTAAATCATATTAGATATATATATCTAATTTAATCTTTAACTATCATTTTAAATGATACATACCTACTTAATATGTATGCATATTTTACCCATTTTATATTATCCGTCCTACGCACCAAATGTACAAAAGCAAAATTCAATCTTTTTTTATATGAAAAAAATATTTACAGAAATACAAAGCAAATTATTCTTGCAGAGTTATGAAAAATATATTGAGAAAACATTGCAATAAAATATTATTAATGCTACATAACATATATATTTTTTAAATGTTTTCTAATATGTTTTCTATAATATATTTATGCATATTATATTAATATAACTAATATTCAAGAATGATTTAATATTTTTTAAATATTTATAAAATATGAAATAAATATAGTTGGTCACTGGGGTAATATTGTTACACATTGCCAATTATTAAGTCGCATTACTTATTATTGGATAATGTTTACCTGGTACAAGAAAATTAATAGTTTCTAACAGGTAACCGGATTATAAAAATTTGCCTTAAGTAGAGGATTAAGTTTAGTTCTACACAACCCTACACGGTAATTACCTCATTTATGCGTAAATTGGCTATTTGGCTTTGTAAATTCAAGAAAATTAGCTGCCAATATTTGCCTATTCAGAACATATAAAAGACAACCCCGTTTGGTACCCGATCAGTTGAAACTCAACTTTGAGTCGAAACTCTATGCAGATTATTCTGTGCGCTATTTTCGAAATTTCTGACGTTAGGGTGGTTGTAAAAGATTGTGTTTTGTTGCAATAGTTTTTTTGAAAAGTTGTAACAAAGTAGACGCGAAGAAAATAAGTCGATTGGTATTACACGAAGTCGTTATGAAGAATGATGATAAATGGACTGAAAGTAAAAAACGAGCAATGTATCGGTTTATACTTGATACATACGGGCTTGCCGAAGAAGATAAATCAAGTAAAAATATTTTGTATTGGCTTGAACATATGTTTTTTCCAAGATATTTTCAATATTGGAAATCGCCCATCAACTGTTTTTATGAAAAAGCATAATGTTTGGCTACAAGAGAAATTATTTTTCCTGATCTGTTTACTGCGATCGACCATCAACTTCGTATTCGAGATCGTCCTTCAAAGAGTTTTGCTGAAAGTTCTGTTGTTATAAAAAGGCGTAAAATCGAGGAGCTCAGAAAAAGTACTTCCGTAGAAGAACTTGTGAAAGTCGAGATAAAAGTACTTCCGATTTGATAATTAAAAGTACTTCAACTACACCAACTAGAGGTAAACGTATAATGGAAAAATGGAGGAGTCCCGAACAAGAAGAAGATGACATGACACATGAAGAGGCTTTATCATTTATTTATTATCTCGGGTGGTTTCACGAAGCAGCAGTATATGCTTATTAGAGCAACAGCTTTAAAACGTGGTTGCAAATTATATCCAAGTTACCACGATATATCACCTGAATATTTTTCCGATTCTGATTAATTATTCACACAATATAAAATGTAACTGTTTCTTTTCAATTTTCGTTTTGACTAAAGGTGTTGCTGTTCATGAATAAAAACATTTTACTGAAGCAAAAAGGCTTAATTTTGTATTTTGGACAAATATTTCTACATTATAATTTGAAGATGTTTTAAGGATTGTTTTTTTATTAACCAAGTACAAACTGCTAAACATATCAAATTGAATGCATTAAGGGGTGCTTTTGACAAACAAATACTTCGAATTTGCAAACTAAACTGTATAATTTGTATAAAAAATAAAGTGGTATCAATTTTTCGCATTTAAGGGTTGTATTTTAGGGTAGGGGATAGGTTTTACAAATACGGGTTTTTTATGCATAATTTCAGATTCAGCATACCCAAAAACATATACTTACTTAACTTTTAATGTAAAATTTGTTAAAACTAAAGAGTAAACAATTTCGATCGTGTTTTTCGCGTTCTGAACCACTGTGAATCGCCAAACGTCACTTTCAACTCAACGGAAACACTTCATCCAGTAATGACTTTAGCTAGTGCCTGTAGAAGATCTTTTGATACTGATGCTGTTTGCAGCTTCGAAACTGCTTTGAGATCTGACTCTTGGGACTCTGTATATTGACACGATAATATCGATGATGCGTGTGAGAATTTCTTTGATACTTTTTGCTATTATTTTAATATTTACTTTCCTTTTAGAAGGCATTACTATAACAAGAGTTGTCACTCCAAAAACTAGGTGACTGATGATGTTAAACGCTTTAGCATAAATTTAAGAGATTTCAATATTTTTAGAAATAGGTATCCCGCGCTAAATGAAATCTAGAAAGCTGCCAAACACAAACGCAAAATTTAAATTGCTAGTTCCAAGCAGACTTGTTATCAGAACAGAATTGCAAGGTCAAATAATCCAGCTAAAACTTCTTGAAAATAGATTCTGAACTTTCTGGTATTCTGGTAATACCACGCGCGCAAATAATATTGCTTTATCTGTTAACAATTCTAAAATAGATAATGCTTTTGAATTGGCAGATTTATTCAATAATTATTTCATTAATGAATCGCTGAATGTTCGGAATAATACTAAAACTTCTAAAGCTACGGGGGTGTCCTTCCAGCGGGAGTTCTGTCAGGATCTTTTCCAGCATAATCTTTTGTAATCTGAGTAGGGTTTTCGACAGCGTCGATCACTCGATTTTGTTTAGTAAACTGTATGATTATCGCTTTAAGAAGTGTTTTATAATTGGGTTTCGTCTTTTTTTTGCGATACAGAAACAGTATATGACAACTATTTATCATACCAACGGATCACCCTGGATTGTTAATTCTAATAGTAGTGTGAGCAACATAGAGTTCCGCAAGGGTTCCGTTTTGGGACCAATCCTTTTTCTTCTTTTCATTAGCGACCGTGGCGTGTTATTTCAGGATAACTTTCTGGTAATGTATGCGGATGTCATTCCTTTGGATTTTGCCAGCTCCGATATTTCCCTTAAGGAGAACTGTAATAAAATTTTTAAGCTTTTTTCTCAGCAATTCGATTTTTTTAAATTTAAATATATCAAAAGCTGTTAGCCTGGGGTATCATAACTGACAGAAGCATTATAATACGATCAAACTGAACATAGATAATGAATCTTTAACTAACTTAGATAATACTGCTTTACTGGGTCTACAAATTGATCAACATCTTAGTTGGAACATACACTGCGAGAACTTTGTTCATAAATTAAGTTCTTTAACCTTCTGTTTAGAAATCTGGCAAATGTACTGAGTGCAGACCAAATGTTGGCTCTGTATCACGCTCAGCTCGATTTGAGGGTTAGGTATGGGGTTTGTTTGTGCGGATTGTCCAACTTGGCGCCGACATCTTTTACGTCATTACGTCCAAAAGAGGATTCTGCGCAATACTCTCGGTTTTTTAAATCGAGCGAGTTGTTGAGATGCGTTTACTGAACCACAAATGGGTCCTAAAACAATGAAAGAAACCATTGTTCACGCGTTAAAATTGGTCCAAAGAACGAAAAAGATTTTTATTAAATAATGATGAAGTTTATTGAGTAATAAATCATTCATTGTATTAATGAAATCAAAATCATTAAAAATGAAATGGTTGATTGGCTCAATGAAATATTGTTGTAACGAACACCATCTTTGTTTTAACAACTTTATTTGGTTCATTCGGATGACCGTGAGTTATTAATTTTATGTGTAAACTCCAGTAGAAGAATGAAGAAAGGTATCAATAATAATGAACGGTATTTGTTGATATGCTAATCGCAAATGGTTGACTTAATGTATGTTATTCATAATCCTAATAAATTTTAGTTATTTTAGTTATAGCCTAACCTTCTAATTAAAATAACGAACTTAAGTCATTGATGCAATAATCGCATTGCGTTCATTCAATAGAAAAGACAGTTTTCAGAGGGTCGGACAAGGGCAAAGAGCTAGTACTAGACAACAGAATGATTTTTACGTACCGTTTTATAGATATGATATAACCATGAAATCGCCCTCATGCATCGGTCTCAAAATCTATAATTCCTTCAGGATATCAAAAATATAGGAAGTTTTTTCCTTTTAAGCGTGCTTTGAAAGCAAACTTACTTAATCTAGCCGAATATTTTAATGCACCGCACCTGTGATCTTAATTTTCATTCTTGACAGTGAGCTGCTAATGTTATGTATTTTTATGTTTTTTGACAATTCCTTAAAAAGTAACATTTTATATAGGAAATATATTATTATTATTATCATTATTAATTGCCACTGGTTTCAGTAGTGTGAGTAAATCTGGTCAATATGACAAATACCCATTACTTTTAGCAAGTTTTGCAAGAAAATATTTTATTAATTATAACTCAAAATTTTGCTCAGACATCTCATTTAAATGTATAAATAAATGTTCATGTTTGTATGTATTTTTGGTAAACATCCTACGTGGCGGCTAAATTTTCCTTGCAATTATTTTTACACACAATAAACTTTCGTTTTATTACAAGTTTTATGCTATGCATTACATAAATACATAAATCTCTTCGGACGTATTACCGGTTTTTTTTTTTAATATAGGTATTCGTAAATATAGTTTCTTCAAATGTTTAGTAAAAATACGCCCAGTTTCGAAATTATTTAAAGAAACATGTTCCAGGCGCGTTTATTATGCGTTAAATAAAAACAAGGTATGGCGTTACCATTTGTGTGCAGCTATATATGTAGACGGTATTAAAACTAAAAAAAAAAAACCATTTATATTTTCGAACATTAAAGAGATGTAAACTACGTACTTATCACTCGCATACATCCTGGTACTACATTTAATAATAATTCCCTGCAGTTGGTGCTATATTAATCTATTTAATAGTCGCTCATCTTTGGAAAATGAAAATATGTAATGAAAACAGAAAACATTTATCTATAATATATGGCAATTAACTACCCACTAATATGATAAATTTACAGACGACTTGACAAATTTATATTCCACACCTTTGAATTTCTGAGACGTTACATGCAATTCGTAAAATGCGTCGCATTTAGACCACACGCATTTACTGCCTTCACGCAGGCACACTTAATCATTCCGCGTTCTTACAGAGTTTTCGCCGCATTAAAAATAATAATACGTTTGACAGGCCTTTGCCGTAATTTGTTTTAGGAACGTCTCTGGACGAAATATATTTGTTGTGAATGTTTAAAAATGTTTTATAGACTTGGTAGGTATTCGTTATTATAGATAAGTAAAATAGAAAAAGTTAATGGGAGCGCAAGGAATTTGGTAGAGATCTTTAAGTATTTAGGACGTGCGCGGCAAAAAAAAGTATACAAATTACAGCAATACCTGCAATATAAGTGCTGTTACTGGTCAACAAAAACGCTACAATTATAAGAATCTGTACTATTTGAGAAAAGCATATTACTGTACGCTATTAATAACAGATGTGGTATAAATTAATAAAAAAATAAAATTTACTTATACAACATTGTAAAATTATATTGTAAATATTTAACAATAATTGTGTGATTATTGACAAAATTAGTATCTGGTTTTTATTTTTAGTTTGAAACTTTAATTGTTGGTTTGATATAAAGATTGCTAAAAATGTGTTTTGACTTTTTTTTCCGTAATATGGAAAACGGCAAATTTTCCGCAAAAGATTTAAAAAACATGTATTATTTGTGTTTTATTTAGTTATCGGAATAAGTTATCGCATTTAGTGAAATATCTCTTTCGTCGTTAATTGATTTTTTTTATTTATAAATTTGAATTTGGTTGATATTATAAAATCAAATGTACCATATTGTTTTTTTAAATGTGTCAGATTTTATTTGGATTACTCAATTCAAGCTAATAACTTTAAAAAGACACGAAATAACTTAAAATATATCATACATTCGATTTAACAACATATTAATTTTTAATAGAGGAACAAATTTAAAAGCGTCCAACATACTCAAAATAATTCATTTTTATAAACATAAACACAATATTTCATTACATTATACAACATAATATAATTAAATAAAACAAAAATATATGCTTTAGAACTTCACAAAATTAAAAACGACATACATTTTACATCTTACTAAAATTTCAAATAAAAACAAAAAATACTGACTTTCAATGAAACAATTTCTTTTTTATTTACATACATAAATGTATCTTTTTTTTTATATTTTTTTTTGGTATGACGGCCTCTTTGTATAAGAAATAATCATTCATTCTTTTGTGAATCATTCTTAAAATCTATAAATAACATTTTTGTTCTTAATTGTAGATATAATTATTTTTTTTTATTGTGTCTTACCTTAGTTTTTTTTAACATATTTATGTTTTTAACATTATTTATAAAGTCATCATTTACGATGTAGGTCAATTTGCATTATATAAACAACATATTTTAACATTGGAACATACCGGGTGTCCAGCCTAAAATGCAATGGCCCTAGCTGATTTATTATTGTCTTTTTGAAAAAATGTTTCAAATAAATGTTGCCTCGAATCATATTCTACACATGTTAAAATTAGTTTCAGTAATTTCGGACTTCCAGTTGCACCGGAAGTCTAATACTAACTTTATTATTTTAAATGGAACACCTGTATATTATTGCACTTTTGGATTCCTTGTTAAATTTAATAACAATATGTTGGGCATACTTGAGGCTAAGGTTGTACCGTTTCCGAATTACATGACGTTTTTCGAAAAAAAAATGACATTTGTAGTGTCTTCGGTGTTTGGAAATACTCAGGAAATACGAAAGTCAGAAAAATGCGGTTTTCAGTTTTCGCTTAACCATGAAATAGTACACGTCTTTTATTTTAAAATTGTTGCGTTTAAATTACAGCGTTATTAAATAGGAATCTGTAATTTTCGAACTATAAAATCATGGATAACTTGATTTTTTTTAAATTGAACAGTATAGCAATTTTTACATAAATGGATGTAAAATTTAATTTTCTTTCGATTTTATACCGGTATCCTTGCATCTATCTTCAACGGTTTTGGAGATATTCGCGATTTTTCAATTTCTTACGTATTGCGAAGCGCCGCCGGCTACCTTCCCTCGAATTTCACTAGTTTGGGACTGGCAGCAAGGCATGCTTAGAAAGTGGCCAACAGAAACAATAGGACTATTTGAAACAAACAAAATCGTCTAAAAGATACTTTGTTGTTTAGAGCGGCATCTTTAAAGTTAAAGTAGGTTTGAAAACAAACTAGGTATCTAACTGTTATTAGTGTTCCAGTGTCAGAACTGACATTCAGAGTACTGTTTGGTAACATAACAATTAAATATGTCGCTTTCTCGAGGAGAATTAGTAGATATGGTTTTCGTTCTCGGTGATTGTAACAGAAACGCTTTGTTAACATCAAGAGTTTACGCACAGTATTACCATGTAGAAGGCATCCAGATAGGAGAGCATTTCTGTCGCTACTGGGTAGATTTGTAAGTACTGGATCCGTAGCACGTACAAAACTGAACCGCAATAACTCCGTACTTACGGATAAAAATCAGTTGCAAGTATTGTTAGTAGTACAAGAAATGCAGAATCCAGTGTGTGCAGAATAAGTAAAATAACCATATCAGTAAATCTTCGGACACAACACTTTAAGAATACATACATAAGTATCATCCGTATCGGATTCAGTTGCACCAGGAAATTACTGCAGGTGACTTCGAAAGCAGACTATTATTTTGTCAGTGGGCAATTGAAAGAACTGATCATGATACGAACTTTTTCGAGAAAGTGATGTTTTCAGACGAAGCTACCTTCCACCAAATAAAAAAAATTGTGAATCGACACAATTGTCATTATTATGACACACAAAATCCCATTGATTTATTGCAGTACATAGTCAATACAGATGGTCAGTCAGGTGTGGGTAGGTATCACTGGACAACATATCATAGGCCCGTTCTTCATAACCAACGCCTAAGGGTAGGGTTTATAAGGATTTCTTCAGAATAATTTAAGCGTTCTGTCAGAAAATATTCCGTTAGCTACTCGTCAACTGATGTGGTTCCAGCACGATGGTGCTCCATTTCACAATACTGCCGAAGTTCGTCAGTTTTTGGATGTATCTTTTCCGGACCGCTGGATTGGACGTGGGGTACCTGTCAGATGGCCTCCGAGATCGCCAGATCTTACAAGCCGCGATTTCTTCTTATGGGTTTCATTAAAAATAAACTTCTAATGAACGCCTCGCTGAACACCCTGTATAACTAAGTTTTTATAAATTGTGGAATTATTTTTTTTAACATAGAATTATCGGCATTTATACAAGGCGTTTCGTAACATGGATACAGCTTTCAATTTAGTTTTCTTAATGTAGTACCACTACTATTATTGCATTTTTGGAAATTCTAGTAAATTTAAATAAATATGGTATGAATATTTAAGTTTAAACTTGTTAATTTTCGAATGTGCTTGGTGTTCTAAAAATTACGTCACACTGTTTCAGAAGGGGGTAATAATTTAATTACCGTTTAGAATAAATATGTGAACCAAATTTTAAATATCTTAATACTGACCTACTTAACGTTTTATGTTAAGGGTGTTAACTAACTAAAGTGAAAACCCAAACACTTCATTTGGGAATATCTCATATTTGTAAATAGAACATCCTGTATATGTTTACATCATTGTATTCCCATTAATAAGTGCTTTATTTTTTGCTAAGCGTATTCTTATGGTTTTTATTATTTTCTCGCATTCCGCCGTCGTATTTACAATTTTAGTAATTGACGAATTCATAATCGTAAGTTTTATCAATATAAAAGCAATTAAACATTCCTATAAAACAAAGTTTTCCAAGAGAGGATTAATTACATATGGTATAATGTGGCAGAAGGCAGAAGCTGTTTTCTGATCCCACGAATATATCCAAAACAGGAAAAGAAACTTTTTGTATTAGTTCGAAAGACTAAAAGTGAGAAAAGTAAAGAATCAAAAGACTGTTTATGAATTATAGAGAAATTTAGCCCCAATGAAACATTCTAATATGATAATGTAGTGTATACTGTATGCGTCTCAGAACATACCAAAATAACCGTTCATACATATTAAATAAAGGGTATGATGCTATAATATAAAATGACTGAACAATTTAGTTTCTTTACTGTCGAATTTTGAATCGAAAAATTTAATGGCATAGATTTTATAATTTAGTAATTGTCATTATCACTGGCATTCAAACCCTATAGTCAAAGAATATAGATTACAAACAGTTTACGATTTCCAATCCATTCTGATTGTGATTACCAATTTCGTTTGTCAAGTGAAAACCTGAAAAATAATGTGGACATAGAGAAATGTAATTTACCCAACTAATGCTTTTAAATTTGTGATAAAGATTAAAATCTCGTTGTAACCATTTCACATCAAATAGATTGTTGGTGTAAGTAGGCGTTAGCATTACAAGAACAAAGGATGTTTATTTTTAAAGCCGACATCAAATGTTTTCAATGGATACGTAAAATGACATTCTTATTTTAACAAAACTAGAGTGCCTACTTTTAATAACTTAAGGCGAGCGATAACTTTTATTAAGTTTGTTATAATTGGTGGTCCACCTATATAATATTCAAAATAGTGGAATTATGAGGAATTTTTCTTTGTTGTTAGCTTTTAGAAAGTGTTATTCTTTACAAGAGGTTTTACAGAGTCTGCAGCCTAAACCGCAATCATCATAGATAACCTATCACAATAACTGTCATATTTCCGTTTCCCTGGATGTTTTCTAACGCTTAGCCAATGCCAAGTAACTGCAATCAGTTAAATTATTGTTGAAGTCATTTAATTTGCAAATCCGATGTTACAGATATCAAATTTCCAAGCAAATTCGTCTATTTTATAACGTAGAATGTTACCGACATACATGTTAAAAAACCCTTTGTTCTTGCTTTATACTTACACTATGACAAGTAACTGAAATATAATTTTATCATAGAAAAAACTTCAAATTTTTCTCAAGTGCTTTCGGAAATTATAGTTCCATTGCAATCCCTAATTTTCCCTATCATATTTGCGAACGCGCCGTCATTAAAGATTCTAACATACCATTATACTGCAGTTGGTTCGTCTACTGGAAGCATTTGCACTGCAAATTAAGTTTCCGTTAACCATTATCGAAATTTACCTATATTTGCACAACGATATTTCAATAAAAAATAAATACCGCAGTAGGTTGCATATTAAAAAAAAAATTAATGAGTATTTATGAATATTGAAATCATTCATTGATTTTCGTTTTCATAGAGTTTAATATGTATAAGATACAGATGTATGTTTCATGATCATATGCGAGCTTGAACAAATATTAAAGAACGTGCTTAAAAATGTAATTAATAAACCACGGTCTTGGACAAGTTTAAAAATACACACATAGTTTGCTTCCCACAATATCAAAACGGATTGTTTTCTTAAAGGGGAAAAACAAACAACTCGGCCGAGACATTCCCCGTATAACGTTTTCGTAGACAAAAACGTGCTGCCACATCACAAGTTAATAAATACACAATATTTATTTAAGACTGGTATATTATTACACCCGGGTTGAACTGAGGAATTCTCTAATGCCCACGTCTCTTCGCGTTCACGACGACTTCTCATTTAGCAAAGTAAAAAATAACAAACGCGTAAGCCCTTACGACTGATATATAACTTATTAGGATCTCCTCTTAACGACCAACTGAGCCTATTTATTGCTCCCGGTTGTTTATAAAATTGTCACGGTTATTATATAGGTACAAACGAATGTTTTGTCCAGCATGTGTAGCGCTAGACTTTAGGGCGGCTAGAAATCGGACCGTGGTGGGGATGGAAATGACTTAAAGTTAAGATGTGTGTCTCAAGACTTTTAGTTTAATGAATTTCTTCACCATCGCTGCTATACTCACAACATATCATGGTGATTGTTTACTTAATAAATGTTACTGAATCGAAAACGTCAGTATTGAAATCTAAATGAATAGCGAGTTCGCGGCGTTTCTCCATCAACCGCGATGTTCTCCTTACAAGGTTTAGAGACGGTGTTATCCTCTGGAGCAACTAACCGAGTATTTCCGCACACCACTAATCCCTATATACACCCGCGTTTTTTCATCCCTATTTTCCGCACCTGTGTTCCCGTTTCATCTGAATTACAACATCCCCGGCCCGAGAAGCCCCTATTCGTAACATAGCGCTGATCGCGATGGCTATCAGTTCTTCGCCGAAGCAACGATTAACGTTGAGCGGCATCTATAGATTTATAATGGACAATTTCCCGTACTATCGGGAGAACAAGCAGGGTTGGCAGAATTCGATACGGCACAATCTAAGTTTGAACGACTGCTTCGTGAAAGTGGCCAGGGATAAGGTAACCCCCGGCGGACCTGAACAGGCCGGCGGCAAGGGTAGCTATTGGATGCTGGATCCTAAGGCGGCGAATATGTTCGAAAAGGGGAATTATCGCAGAAGGAAAACGAGAAGACAACGTATAACGATTGCAGTAATAGTGTTTTTCAGGTAATTGGTTTGGCAATAACTACTTTGAAGAGCGTGCATGTTTATTTTACTCTATTTTGTAATAAAAACAATTAATAGTTTGTGTCTAGTTTTACTAATTCTGCAGAATCCTTAGCTTTTCTAAAGTTTTTTTTTTTGTTCCCATATTAATGTTCCAATTTTTGATAACAACGTGGAGGATAACAGATGTCAAGTTCACGAAACACGTTTGTCAACAAATACTGTTGAGGCTAACCAAAGAAAAAACCTAGTGAAGACAATCATATTATTTTATTAGTTCTATTTTATTAATTTAACAAATCCAATGAATTTATTTGATCAATAATGTTGCTCAATTAACATACTGAGCCTTATTGACAAATAAGGTTCAGATTAACTAAAACTGCAGTTAATTTAATACAACTATTGCTATGTACGAGAAAAGTGGTATAACTCAAAAAGTTTGCACTTTGAATTAGTTTACTATATGGAGTTCTGCTATGGGATTCCAGGTACCTGAAATACATATTTTGATTTGAAAGCAAAGCGAATCTAACAATAAACAAGAAAACGCCAGGAACGGTAATAATAAAAAAAATACTTGCTTAAAAAACACTTTTTTTGTAAACATTAACGTAAAATTCTTCATTTGTTTTCTTGTAGCCATTTTTTAATTATTATCCCTTTGGTTTATATATAATCAAACCTTTAATAATATTTATAAGACGGTTCGACTTTATTGTAAGCCCTTTTCAATTGATTAATTTCAAACTTAATTGAAAACATATCTTTAGAAGAACACCATGTTCTATTGTCTTTTTTTAATTTTTAATGTAATGGTTGTACACATTTTAAAAAGTTATTTTAAAATACGTATATATAAGACATAACAACCGAACAATTATTAACTTAAAGTGCTTGTTTTGTTTATCCAAAAAAAGTATAACAAAAATATTTTTGTCCGGGTAACAAAATCTGCTTCATTTAGCATCTGTCACTTTCTGAGTGTATACTCTGAGTGAAGAAATCCCTTTAACAAAAATCAAAATATTATTGCATTAACAACATTTTTTAATCAAGTTGAACAAAATATAAGGTTATTGTATTAAAAATAAATTAAATGGAAATGTTGAATGGTAGGCCTTCAAACACATTTTTAATTACTTTAACAAAATTTTCTTTATTGATTAAGTTTGATTAAGTGTAAGATATTGCATTAAAACTGGAAAAAGTAACCGTTTATTTTTGTAACACATCATTTTTTGTGGTGATAATTAGGTACATTCATTAGTTTAAATAGGTAAAATAAATATTTCTTAATTATTAATTTGATATGTTAATTTTTTATATACCACATTCTTCAACTCCTATACGGCCGGTTTCCGGCATGATATGCCTTTCTCAGGTGCTTAATCTAAATTAAATAAATACATACAATAGTCATCAAGAAAACTAAAAATTCATCTTAAATTTAAAATTAATTAGTGTAGACCCGCGGGCGAACCTTCTCCGGAAGCTGCCCTCTTCAAACACTAGTGTAACCATATTTTATCTATTTAAACTAACATCATTTTTGTTTATATAAGATTTAGAATATTTAGTGGTGAAATTAAAATATTCTTATTATAACTAAAATTATAAAAGTTTTTATTGTAGTATCTTTAGAATACAAATACAAATAAAAGTTACGGTAACCGTTTTTTTCGGAGTCGACTGATGATTAGGAGGGAGATTTGGCATCGCGGGGGTGTCAATTCCTTAAGTTGCTTGTGCTTTATACACCCCAATAAAAAAGTACATAAACATATAGATAGGCATGTATTTAATATATATATTATAATTAATATAATTATTATAAATATATTAAATGATACCTAAATAATTAATAATTAATACACAATGAGGGAACAACAATTTTTTTTTTAAGGGCGTTGTAACGCATAAGCTATATTTTTAGCTTATCATGGCCCCGCAGAGTCTAATCTCCCTCCTAATCAACATTACGACCCCGGAAAAAAACCGATTATCGTAATTGACCAGAGCGAGATTTGAACCCCGGACTCCGAACTGATAGCCAAGCGTTAATTTAAATATTGTTGAGTTAACCAAACTTTCAGTCAACCCAATTCGAAAAACGTATAGCGGAGGCAACTATATTATGTTATTAATTCAAACCAAATGACTTCATGTGAACAGCAGTTTCCTTCCACCTACGTTTTACAGAAATCACTGTGAAGATGGTGTTTCTTCTATTTCACACCTGTAATGGTGCATATTGGATATTGATCATAAAAAGTACAGCAGTCGGACTTATAAAATATTTACAACTCATTTTTATCATTTGCTGTGATATGATTTTTTTGCTGTATTTACCAATGATCGTATTTCAAACGATTAAGATTGTATAAGGTGTTTTGTTAACCATCAAACATGTGTAACTCTTAGCAAAATAATTTCGTTTGTTTGGATATATTTACTTGATCGAAGTGTGTATTTAATATCCTCGTGGAAGGAGATGCAATGTCTGCAAAGATACTTCCATAATGTATTGCTTACAATTTCTTGTAATCCCATTATCAAGACTATTTGGGTATATTTTCAATCGGTATTAATACATAAGGTATTTGTTTTTACATTTCTGAAAATGCATTTTTTAGAGTAGATTTTCGGCCATGTTAGATGGCTGTAAATTTACAAGGTTTTTTTGTTTTTTTGTTGAAGAGAAACTGAAAGCCAAACGGTGTATAGTATAAAATTAACCAATCTAGTGTTTATTTGAGATAAAGAAATGATTATGTCAACATTTTTCAATAAGAGATTAACAATTAGAAAATCTTTAGTATTTTTTTCTAATTCTATTACAAAATATGAATGTTTGAAATTCCGTTTGAGTTATGAAAAGTCATTATTTTAGTCCTTAATAATAGCTCGGCATGAAAAGTAACAAATTATACGCACGAATGGGAATTTGTATTTACATCTGTTTTCCGACAACTCTTTTACAATATTCATTTTCATTTATTATAGTATTATTTTGATAGTAATTATAAAAAAATGGCAGGTATTTTAGGCCGCTTCCATTGAACAATACAATGAATAGTGAATGTAAAGAACTAGTATCCTCCCAATGAGAACAAGTGGTTACATTTACGTGAATTTAACGTTGTTTCAACCAATACAACGTTAAATACACGTAAATGTAACCGACTTGTTCTCATTGGGCTAAGGCTCTAAGGTTTTTGATGCACTAATTCAAGCTTAAAAACACTTAAAAGCTTAAAAGCTGTAACTTGGAAACTAGATGGTGGCAGATCTGTAAGCTAGTTGAATGGTTTACTATCAAATCAAATTGAATAAAAAAAATATTTTTTAAAGTTCAGTACAATGAAACTTTTGAAATATTCCTATTAGTAGTCAAGTGAGTAAATATTTTTATTTGGCGTGAAACCTGTACATTTTTAATAGCACTAATGTTAAAAAAGAAGGAAGAAAAAGAAATGTTATTTATAAAATAAAATGTAAAAACTGTGACAAACGCTATACTGGTCAGAGTTCCCAACATCTCAAAAGCGCCTTTAGGAGCATAATTATGGTGTCAGTATTAACAATTGCCGTACGTGTCTTTTCGCATTATCAAGACTGACTATCCTGTTTATTTAAAGAAACCCTCGCATTTTCGATTACGACATTCATAAACATTTACTATATTGTTATTTGCAATTTTAAGAACAATATAGGTATGTAATTTAAGTAATCTAATATGTCTGTCTTTTTTCCTGCAGTACCTATTGTATTCGCTGTTATAGATAAACAAACCTTGTTGATTTTATTTCTGTCACATCTTAGCTTTTAAGGTTTCAACTCTTCAAAAAATGTTTGTTTTTTTTTCTCTTTGAGCCCAAGTGTATTAATGTCTTTTCAGCTGCCATCGAGGGAAAAATCCTGACATATATATAACAAATTTAGTGTTTATATTCCTTTATTCAAATATTTTAATTTGTTTAACAACATATTTACAATTATTCGCTGTTTTTTTTTTGAAAGTTAATCATTTTTACATAATGTTTAAAACAGTATTGTTTTTTGAAAGTTTTTTGTTTTAAATTTGAGTGCTTCTAATTGCCTTTTGATGTGTAACTTATACCTAAAGTAATTTATATACAATACTTGAAATGACATGTTCACACAATAAAATTATTGTTATTTTGCTTATTTATTATATTTTCATTACACTGTATAGTTTTGACAAAGACTCTTGACAGACGAAACGTCTGAAAACCAAATTAGGATTTACGAGAAGAAATATTAACTGGAATTCAATTCAAATAATCACTCACGAGCGAAGATTTTTTTTATTTATTTCAGTTATTTTGCACGGTCAAAACCATCAAAACCATTTAAAAATAATTTGTTAGATATTCGTCATGTCAAATTGCTTGAGATGTAGATTATTGTTTCAAAAATCTGCGCTTAAATTCTTAAATAGATCCTTATTTGTTCCAATTTTCAAAATTCAAGTTTATCTACAGGCATCAAGGTGTCAGTTTATACTTCACGAAAGTAATAATTTCAGCAGTTCATTCCTGAAAGACAATTCAATATTTTTTTTTTTACTCGAAAGCCTGTCTTCTAGGATTATTTATCATGACGTTTGTTTATGCTCTGGGCGTAATTTATTACCATTAGTAAGTTTAACTAGGTTATTAATATTAACTTTATATTTACGAATCCATACTTTTCAATCCTTACAGGAAATTTTTGAAAGGAAAAAAAAAATTGAGTTTCATTGAGTTGAGTTTATTAGCTAGAAGTTGCTCAGAAAACTTGATTTTCACACATTTCTTTGTTTACATAGAGACTACTGCTGTATACATGCACTCATTGTCCGATAACAATCCTTTAGAAGTGTCTGCTGAACTATTTATATGTGAAAACGTATTATATAAACTGTAAGATAAGAAAAGCGCCATCTTTGTGACAATATATCTTTTCTTTTATGGGAGTCGTCTGACGTGGATTCTTCGAAAACACTGCAGCTTCTCTAGCTTTTTGTATTCAATCTATTTTTTACCCATTAAAGTATACCAGTCATATCCTGGTACCATGTACTAATCTGTACATTTCCCTGGCGGTTGATGGAAGTACACTATGGGCTTATTTGTGGCTTGCCAAAAATTGCCTGTTTTGCGTCCAGAACCTCGCATTCACACAGAAAATGGTAAGCGGTCTCTGCCATCCTATTACATAGTTTGCACTTGGTACTGCCAATGGCGATGCCCAGTTTTCCGTGCCTTACTTCAAGCGAATTTCCTATTAGGTATTGCCAGTGTTTCCATCTTTGTTTTGTATATAGCTGAAAGCGATCTCTTCCTGTTACTCATCGGCTTTTTCTTTTCTTTTTTCGATTGCCGAGTGTTCGGGCACCCACAGTAAAGTCATTTAGTTGCGGTCCATCAGGCTACTTAGTTCTCGAATACATTCCCAACCTTAGTCTGGTTATATGGTAAGTAAATCTGGAGTCAAGAGCGACTACAGGATTTTTATTTCCTTAGACGGTTATTTCTTCACTGCGCAGTTTTAGCGGTCATGCAATATATTTAAAGTTTTCTATGATGGGTAGTATGAAACTGTAGCAATAAGAGTTCAGAAAAATCAACAAATATTTGTATTGGATGTTTTAAATATATTGTATTATACAGACAATTAACTAGATCGAATTAGGTTCCTTGTATATAGCAAAATGATGATACAAGTGATAATTAAATCTAAAAATGATATGCTTTCTAATTTACATATTATAATTTTTTTTAGATCTAATACTTGAGTTAAAGTGTTGTTTATGCGCTACAAATAGATATTTAGGTGATTCTCTGTGAGGAATCAAGTAAAGATTCGGAAACTTTAATGAGTGGTTTGGATAGATTACGAAAATAAATTTTCGAGATTACAGCAGCGATGCGTAGTTAAAAGTAAGAATAAATGAGTACCTAGTATTACATAAAAACTAAATTATATTGTAAACCAAAATAAATTTAAATGATTTTTTGAAATTGTATGCAATGCAATCTTAATATATATTTTCTTTTTGTTTCAGAATCAAGCCTTGCCTCTAGTCAAAAAGAATCCATCTCCCGCGACGCATTTACAAGAACAAACAATAGATTCTTCGACGTGCAAAAATAAAAACTCCAGCCTGTTTACCATCGAAAACCTTATAAAATCGAGTAACGACAGCAATAAACTTGACCAAACAAATATTAACGGCCCTCTCGGCCTTTGATGTTACCATGTTTTTGTGATTTCAATTATTTGTATTAGGTTGCGTTCATTTAACAACAAATAAATGTGTTTTATTAAGGGTTGTTAGTTTTAGGCATAAAAAACAAATCATAAAATTATATTTCAAATAAAGTTTGTACATAGTAATATAAATAGTTTCTCTTATGTACGCCCGATTGGTAGAAATCAAAGGATCGGTATTTATTTTGGAAATGGCACCGACGTTTTATACGCAATAATAAAACACGTCATCAAGTAAGGCGGGTTTATTTATTTATCTACATTAAAGGCGCTGCTGCCTACTCCATTTTTATGTGCGCCACTGTTCCTTGAACTCGACTAATTGCAGATCGGATCTGTCATAAAATTAAACCGAGTTGGTGGAAGCAATTAAATATGGTTTTTGAAATAATTCAAGTGAGAATATTTTTAGTTGTATAACAATTCAATGAAAAAAACTAATACAAAAATTTGACAGAAAGAACTGGAAACTCAAAATCAAACAATTTTTAATTTAAGCAAGCAAGTTATTTTTTTCGGAATACGTACATTTTATTTTGGTTAATGCACTTCTATAATATCTAATCATTATTTCTTCATCTCTCTGGATATCTAAAATAATTATTAATTCCGATGAAACCAATGAAAATGTTACTTTGAAATTTTTGGGAACGCATGGATACAGAAAACAACTTTCTTCTGTCAAAGGAATATATTTAACTTACTAAATTAACTAATATTTTGCGCACTAAACAAGAATGATATCTCTACATACACTTATGTAAAATAGTAACCTCTTTTAACAATCCAGAGGTTTATGCCGGTTCAGGACGGCATTAATTCCTTAATCCATAGACTTATAAAATTCCCAATTAATAAGGTGAGATTTAACAAAGAATTACAAATCATTAAAAATGTAACGATCTGTAATAGTTAGTGTTCTAAGTGCGACGACTTAAACTTCAGAAGAAAACTTGAATAGTTTGTTAAATTAACCTCGCAAAACACACTCGCTGATCTGTTAGACAACGCGAAAGATAAACTTCATCCCAACGAAAGTTCGGACATTTATAAAATCAGCTGTAGTGGATGTGATAAAATTTACATTGGACAAACAAAGTGTGAGGTCGGAACCCGGTTTAAAGAGCACATAGCAAGTTATCGTTATGGTAGACTTGAGTCATTCAGCGTTGTGCCACATGTAACCGATTACCGGACATAAAATCAACATAAAAAACCGTGAATTAGTGAAAAATGTACAGTCGTTCAAAGAGTTTACGCATACGAAAACATATACAGGAAAAATATTCAAATAACTTATTGAATCTGGAAGTATTGGCATCTGGCAATGGGTATCTGGCATACTACATCACTCAAGTTTGATATATTTATGGAGGTAGAGAAGAGAAAAGATTCATATTCGTCGCTAATTTTTGGCATATCGAAGAGTCAAGTAGACGTAGAAAAAGCAATTGTAAATATGTTTCCTTTTTAGAGGGAGATAGCGATGCATGTTTAGGTAATAGGTCTTTCTTATTTTTATGGAATTAATTCGGTCTTTGGTTGATAATGGTAAGCTACGCGTTCCCGAAACAATTCTTTCGAATTGATCAAATCTGATGTAGCACAGAATGATCCGATATTTATATGTCTATCCAGAGGTTCGTTGAATTAAGTGTAGAATAGAGGGATGAAAGCATTATTAGGGTTGCCACAGTTTCTTTTTTAAGGGATGAAGGAGTCAACAGTTTACTTGTATTCAAATACATATTTTCAGGCTAGGATTTAAATATACTAAAAATTTATCAAATTGTAAAGCCGTGAAATAGTGGTTTGATTAAATTGAACTAAGAAAGTATATAAGATAACTTTCTTTTTAATGTTTTTAGAAAATGATTTATGTTCAGGTTAATACACAATTACAACACATTTTATTACATGGCAAGCGTCAAACTAAAATGGAAGGAATTAATTTAAGCAATACAATGCTGTTTTTAAGCGTATACTAAGTATTTTAACAACCGATGATTTTTAGCGAAAAGAAACTAGAATATGTCGGGGAAATACCGGCTTCAACCGTAATGGAAAATGTATTTATTCCAAGGCGGCTTCAACACAATGAACGTTTTTAACGTTCTAACAAAAATAAAATAACTTTATATTTTAAAATATTAAATAAATAGATATACATATACAGTAGCAGCCGCTTAATAGTCACATCAGATATATTGACTAAGTCTTTGTTGCTTTGTTTTTGAACTTAAAGTTTTTAATAGTAGTAAATGAATTAATTAACCAAGCATAATAAAATAACAAATAATATTTATTTAAACTAAAAAGTAATTCATAATAAAAAATATGAAAAAATAAAACAAAATAAGGTATCTATATAGAATAAACTAATTGTGAATTAATTTATCCATTGTCTATTGTCTACTTTGTCTTAATTTCACTATATCATATCAAAATTTGCTAAAATAGGTGATTTTATTCTTATAAATATCTAAACGCAGCTGTTGTTTGTAAATAAAAAATAAAATGCATCGCCTACCGTTTATGAATCATCCATAGGTGATCATACAAACATAAGCCAAAAACGTTTTGTTTGAAGAGAATTGATGTCTTTTTTTTTAACAGTATTCAGAAAAAAAAAATACATAAACCCATGGTTTGATTATAATAAAGTTTCTTTTTCCGTTAGTTAATACATTATTACATATATATACGATGGGAACCTCCTATAACTGATACCTATTAATTTTGTATTAATTTATTGCAATATTGACAATTCAGATATAATACACCTGCATTAAAAATGTAGAGTTTTCCAATTCGTGACGTGTAGAAAGAGGTAAGAAATAGATTTTAAATTCAGGCAAGTACTTCCTCTGATTTAATACATATAAATAAATTACTTAATGTTAGTTGCTATTAATACAAATCATTACACATCTGCGTCTTCCTCATTTTGATTTATTAACAGATTTCTTTTATTTATAAAGGCCGTTTTACACCTAGCTATTTATTGCGCAATTTATTGGCCAATTTACAATTTTACATGTGTAACACGGATTAAATACGTGTTATACACGTAAAATTTTAAATTGGCCAATAAATTGCGCAATAAATAGCTAGGTGTAAAACGGCCTTAACATACACTTGCATAAAAATTTCTTTATAAAGTGTAAATCCACATAATATATAAGCTACGGCTTGTATATGTAAATAAAAACGTGGTAAAGGGCTCGTGGTTCTGTTGCATTTTTTTTAGAACTCGCACCCTTGTATAAGACGCCCCTCCAGGAATATAAAATCGTCGCGGATTATATGAACGAAAATACGGTTTTACATATTTGCTATCTTAGTTACCAAACAATTCAGCAGAACAAATAGTTTGCAAAAGTGTATACATACGTGCATAAAGAGAGCATTTTCTAGACAGATACATTACTTATTTCAAATCGTCTTACTACTAAAGGATAAAACAAAAAGATAAATGCAAATGAGAAAAAAAGATTTAAGATTTATTTAAGATACGTTAAGCGGGAATATCCGGGTCTTAGCGTTCGTAAATTATTTTCTCAATACTAGATGCCATATCATACATCCTAATTTACTAGCTAATGCGACCGCTAGATCGCAGCATTTTACGGGTAATTCTCGTCGTGAAATCGTAAAAACATTTTTCCCTATCTCGTGGGCTCTATATAATATACATTCTTGGTAAAATATTAACTTTAACACTAGAAAGACAGTAACGGTCATTTTCACCGTTTGCAATTATAAATTTTTATAGCGGACACTGTGCTTTTATGGTTCTTCCTAAAATTGGATTTGCTACGCGCTCATATAACTTTCTTTTTTGTAAATTTTATCAGTGCAATGCGACTGTCTTGCATATCTACAGCGAGTGTCTATGAATAAAAAGCAGTAACTTATACGTTCAAAGATTTTAAATTAATTGATATTTAGTGAATAATTTCCAAAACCAAACAAGTATATTTGTTGTTCGTTGTTATTCAACAAAGCCACTTGCGATTCATTAATATAAGAGCATGACCAAAATTGTATTTATATTTGTGTTAGTAATTTGTAAGCAAAAGGCAGTTGAATATAAAATTTAAGCGAGTGTGCATACGTTTCATTTTATAATATAATTACTAGGTGAAATCTAACCGTTATAATATATAATTAAATTAATTTAAAATAATGTTTGTTATTGTTGATTTATTTTATTGTTAGAACCATAAGTTATCATTTAAATATAAAAAAATGCATTCGTATATAGTTCGCTTAAAAATATCAAATATTTTGAAATAAATTAGTATTTTTTTATTATTATTTCGGATTTCAATACAGATATTCAATAAAATACTTTGAATTATTTTTCCTGGTAGATTTTTTCACCAATTGTAAGAAAAGAAAGTAAAATAGTCTCGGCTGCAGCATTTTATATTTATTAAAAAGGAAAAATGTAGCACTAAAACACATATAAATTATTTATTAGTAGACATGCAGATTAAGATTATTAAGTATTATTTATTTGTTCAATAAATAAAAAAAATTCACTGTGTATCATTTGTGTTTACACACTACTGCCCTCTGCAACAGCATTGCTGAAAATAAGAATGCACAAGAACGATGTCTAGTTGAAATTCTAGAGGTTGTAGCTATTGGCTAGCAGATGTCGCTGCAAGTTGGTATTGTGTTTTCGGATTGCATTACAATCAGAAATATTTCAAAATTCAATCGAATTTTTTAATATTATGTTTCATAATAATAATAATCATAAGCAGTAAAATTAATGGGTTCGTAAATATATAAAATATTCTTTTCGTAAAGTATTAAAGGTCTATTTATCAAATAAATAATAGTTTTTTATTTTAAAACTACTTCATTTCAAAACAGTTTGGGTATAACTAGAACACTGTTGTTCTATTAGCTACTGGCTACATGTATGCAAGTAATACATACACATGTATGCATTATCTGTGATTTACATATCCACTTGTAATAGAATCGGTATTTCAAAACACACACACACACGTACACATTAGAGATATTCAACAGTTCTGCACTACTACATAACTGTTGACTCATTTCCTTTCAGCGCTGTTCAGCTTTCACATTCAACATATTGATCGCCATTATCATGCTTGTTTGTGGCGAAATGGCTTTTCTTATACACTCGCAATCGTCAACAGAAACTTAAGATGAAGCTCCTACGACACAGACTATGGAGTCGTAAATATTATTTCTTTGAAAATCTGTGTTCAAAGATGATTGGGAAAATGAAAAAAAAATGATTTAAAGTTAATCAAACAAAGAGTGATGAAAAATATAAAATTATTTATCAGAATAGATTTATATAAATACAATACATATTTATAGGTATGATGGTTTTGTCCTTAGTTGCATTTTTTTGGTGTTGGCATTTGGACACATAGTAAAGTAGGGGAGGGTTTGGAACAAGATGGGGTCACGAGGCGTGATGGAGACATCGTCTTATCTACAAACGGCAGTAAGCATCTGTCAAATAATAGTAGTCCTAATATTGACAAGTGCTGTTTATGTTTCTTGTAATGTAGGAAACTTTACATAGTCGTAATAACAAAGTTATTGCTGTTTGTGCGTGAACTTTGCAATTTCCAGAATTTCGTTATTATTTTGATGGTGAGTTCAACGGCCAGTATCGGAAGCATAAGTAAATTATTTACAACTACACTTTTTTGTGCTTATTAATTGACATGTATTGCATGTATTTTCTATAGTGTGTTATTTGTTTATTTCAAATATTTAATATGTTATTATAACATAACCAGAAAATGTCCCAAAGAGGCAAGATGGGGCTATTGGTATGGGGCAACATGGGGACATCATTATCTCACTATTCAGTCTGGTCCGTTATGCCTGGATATGCCATTATGCTTTCTCGAAAACATAATGGTGATAAATGCTAGAAATAAAGTACAGGTTCAATCAAAGCGTAACAAGGGAAAGACAACAATCCTTACAAGCACTACGTATAAAAATCTGCTACAAGAAAATAGAAGTCTGGAGAATCCCTAAGGCAACTAGAAGTGCTGAGGGAGAGTTAAAGGAAAAAAAATGACAAAGAAGAAAACAGAAGAGATCAAGAAACCGAATTTTGTAAGGAAAGCAACGAGATAGATTTTTAGAAAACGTCAAGGAAATAATCAAGTTCCTCTGAGGAAGATGACGCTTAATGTTAGTATTGTAAAGGGAAGTATTGATACAATGCCATGGATGGCGAGGTTGGGTACATGGAGGCTGTGCGAATAACGTGGATGAGTTCGTCTTCTATTGTCTCAATTGTGAAGATTAAGTTTAATATTCTTATCGTTATTGTATTTTTTTTATTTTAAGTAGTTCCGCTCTAAGGAGTTTAAGCTTTGTTCCTGAATGTTTTTAAGAATATTTTAAGAATCCATTTTTTTTTCACCTATTACCTAGATTTATGGTACGACCCATTCTTAACTGGAACCCCATCTTGCCCCCATGGTGGGGCAAGATGGTGTATTTACACATTTCTTTTCAAAATTTTCTCACAACATCAAGAGTACCCATCGAAAAATTGTAAATTCATACATCAGCAGATAAATGTTTGAAGATTACAACAAGCGTACTTAGATCCATGTATATCAATTTGCAATCCTGATGTAGTGTTCTAAAGCTTAATGTTCCCATCTTGCCCCACCTTCCCCTACTGCAGTAGTTATTCTTTCAAGTTTTTCAATTTCTTTTTGCTATTAACATAACCACGTATACAATATCGGTTATTTAAGCGCTGATAGCTGGTATAATAAAAGAAGAAGTGACAGCAAACTTTATAATTCATGGTATAACAATGTAACATATGGATGGATGCTTGTAATTATATTACAAATACTGCTATAGACATTGCTGTCTCCTGTAATATAAATATAATACTTTTCTCTATTATTTATGTTAATAACAGGTTTTCCTTATGAATCAACAAATATGTTAATGAGTTTTTCTTTAGCTTCTTTTTTAACTCAAATACGAAGTACTTGGTGTACCTCGTCCACCAGGCCAAAATTTTCGTTTAAATTAATGTAGAGTGTACCTGTTCTACAGTTTCTTAATAATGCCGTGCGCCATCACAAACTCTGCATACGCCATATAATATTGTCTCAGCTCCTCCGAGGTTATGGTGGACTTTAGGTCTGTTTTCGTTCTCACTTGGGACGGTTCTACTACCGTTCAGAGCAGTTGACCTCACAGCACACCTTGTCGTGTAGTGGGAAACTTTTTACTACGCACGTGAGCGTTTGCTTTGAATCGTAATAGAACCATCCAAAGTTGGAACGAAAACAGACCTTTTAACCTTATCTTATAGTACGTCGGAATTAACTTTTTTTATTGTGGAATCGATGTGGTATTGCCACTCGAGCGAGGGCTGCAACCATAACCCTAAGAATTTATCTTACTCGCTTAGTTTTATTGGAATCTTGAATCACTCTTTATTATTATGGATCGCTTTGATTTTTCAAAGAAAACTGTGGCACTTTCGTCTTGCATAAGTTCAAGGGCATTCTATTTGCCGCACACCACCCAAGCATAGATTTAATCGGGATTGGTGAAGCGTGGCAATCTCGAGATGTTGTCATCGGCTAAGATCAAATTAGTGTCATCCACGAACTGATATAGGCCCTCACCCGTGAAGATGAATTTCGTAAGTCATTACTATATACTAGAAACAGTAAGGGTCCGATTACCGGGCGTTGTGGAATTCCCCTGTTAAGGACCTCATACACTTCGGTTTTTTCCATCGTGTTTAACCGACCGGTAGACAAGCGTGTGAGTCAGACGGCCGTCGAAGATCGACTATTGAAAGTAGAAACATATGTAGAGGACCATCGCATATGGACTTCGGTTTAGACAGTTTCCCGCAACAAAAAATAGAGAAGATAAGAAAAATAAAGAATATTTAATATTTATTAATTATAGTAATAGAGTGTAGTATTATTCCAGGATGACATTGTCAATTAATAACTATAGTATTTCAAATCAAAATAAACTACTATTCATATCTTCCTCATCAAATGAAATAATAAATATAATAAGGGAGTTATTTCTGAAAAATACAACATAATAGTGCTTTAAGTAAAAAAAAAACAAGCCATTTGCTTAGGTAAACAAAGAAAATAAAAATTGTGTTTCTCATTCTTTGTAAGAAATACGTCCGCTTATGCTTATAATATCCATTATATTTTACTCGACGATCTACGCTTAAATAACTCATGTGCTTCGTGTTGTGTTATGTTTTCGTGAATATAAAATCATACAAACACATGAATAATTTTGCGTTAGTTAGGTGGGGGAATGTAAACAAGTGACCAATGTACAGCTCCTACCAAAAAAAAATTTAACGACCTACGCGAAAATGTATGTGGCGAGCGCATTTAGGATGGACTATAACTTTTACTACGACGCGGCTTATCGGTGTAAACAGATGTTATGTATGATTCGTTGTGTATTTATCCAACACAGGATTTCTTGTTTTTATAATTTAGTTTTTGTTATTAAGACATAAACAAGCACGCGTTGAAATAATATTTTTATATATTTCTTGGTAAAATAGATTTTCTGTTTATGAATGTTCTTATTGATTTATTAGAATACTTTATTTCCCATATATTCGGCCAATATACAATATAGTGGATAGACAAGTTTCTTTCTTTCATTTTCGTATTTTTTTAATTTTAACATTTAGCAATAAGTGAATTTGAATATAAATAAAATATATAGTTTTCAATAGTAAATGCAAGGACATACTTTGCTAGTAACGTATCATGCATATACACATGTGATACTGTAATAACAAAATGTTCTCACTATAAATTTATTTTATTGTTTTATCTAATTATAACATTTGCATAAATTCATTTCTTCAATCTTGAAGCATCCAATGTCCTCCAGTCCCCATTATTTTCGATTACTTCCTAGAAGTTTCTCATAGTTTATCAGTATTTTCTGGGATGAAGTCTATTGTATATGTATAAATATATTTTACTTTTATTCGTGGACGAGATTAATAAGAGGCCTATTTGACTTGTATTTAAATTTTATTTTAATATCCATACATGTTTCGGCGAATTTTGCCTTTCTCAATGGAATAAAATGAGTGAAATTCCATTGAGAAAGGTAAAATTTGCCGAAACATGTATGGATATTAAAATAAAATTTAAATACAAGCCAAATAGGCCTCTTATTAATCTCGTCCACGAATAAAAGTAAAACATATGGTACAGGCCAACAAGAAAAATAGTAATATGTATAAATATACATATATTCTGCTTTAATGCAGCTCAAACATTTTGAATAGGACTTAAGTCCGGACTATTTGGAGGCTAGGTCAATACTTGTTAAATAAATGTTTGCGGAACGTATCCATTCTTGCACAATTTGCGATTTATGCACGGGACAGTTATTGTGCGGAAACACAAAATTATCCACATATTTACCGATGGCATCATCAGATTTATAAGGATGCCTTGATTTCTGCAACACCCACTGCTTTCATTTCAACTATTCAGTGTTCTAATTTTTTTACTATTAAGAATATAAGAGAGACTTAATATTAATGTCGAGATATACAATCGCAGACAAGAGTTAATTTCAATTTATTTTTCAGTATCATCTTGTAAAGAAGCAATGAAAAGCTAACTATTTAGGAAGTATTGAGAGATAATAAAAAAAATTAAAGTTATGCAAAATTTTAATTGAAATGTTTTATTAATTTTATTATGAAACAATATGCGTATGACATTTGTCCGTAACTATGTATTTTAGTTATGCGAGGTTTCAATGAAAAATATGTTTATACATATGTTATAAGAGGCGAATATCAGATAAACACAAATGTTTCCCTTTGTGGTTTTTGCCGCAAACTTGTTGCGGCTTAAACTGAATGGATACCCTTATTTGAAAACTAATAATAATAAATCAAGTCGTCAAAACAACTTTCATAGACGATTTACCAAATGATTAGCGGACATAAAATATGAATTTATCAAATACGAGTAAACATTACGTATATGGGCTACTCTTCGGCTGGCATGAATAAAATTACCTCCAATAAACACAGTTGTATGTATAGTTCAATCTGAGAATATATAATCAAAATCGCGATTCAGATTGTTAACCTTTTTGTGGGAGGAGCTGAACATACAATTTAAAAACTAAATATATGCAATTCTGAAGCAAAATGCGTTAGTATTTATATTTAGGTAAGTAATAAATATTCCTGATAAGAACTTAATTTATTTTTCATTTAAAAATGGCTTCTAAATAAGTTACATTAATTTTTTAGTATTATTTTAGTTAGCAATAAAAGAGGTAATAAATTACTACAAGCTGAGATAAACTAATTGAAAACTTTGTAAAATTAATAAAATGGGGGAAAGGGAGCGCAGAGAGTTCGTTGGCCCGTAATTGACCCCACCATTCAATGTTGTCACTGTTGTGTTATTTAAACGAAGGTTCGACCCAGAATCTCTTTATTCTAGAAATATACATACATACGAGCGTACAACATGTTACTGCACAAAAAAGGTCCTAGGTAAAAAGTAAATATATACAGCACTAGCGAAAAGTTAATATATACAGCATTGACGAAAAGTTAATACACTGAATTTACCACAATTCCTTCCCCTTAAAATTAATACAATTCAGAACATATACTCTTAAATAATTAATTGTTTCGACTCCTTAAATTATAACGACGGTTAACAGAAGATTCTGGCGAAGTACAACTAGGATTATCATCATCGCTAACAACAATAGTTTCAGCTGCCGCCTCATCAGAATTTTCTGTTTCTTGCTCTTTCAATTCCAATTGAGAGTCTAAATTTTGGGTAGGAGCAGATAAAGACTTACGAGATCTCAACTGATTAGAATGTCTCTTAATTATTTTATCTGTTCCTACTTTCACATCATAAGCAACATTTCCAGTTTTATTTACGACACTTCCAGGAAGCCAAGGAGAGTCAAAAGCTTGTAATGGATTTTTCGCATAAACTTCACTGCCAATTTCAAAGTTTGTTGGTCTACCTTTAAATTGTTCAATTTGCGCTTGTTGTTTATTATTTCTAATATTGTGGTGATTTGGTCTTATTAAATCTAATCGTGTTTTTAAATTACGACCAAACATTAGGAACGCTGGACTAGCATTTGTATAGTACAGGTGCGAAGGATTCGATAATTTAAATAGAAATATTTGCAAAAATTCGTTTATATCTTTTCTTTCATCATGAGCCTTTTTGATAGCATTTTTTACTTGTTTGACACAGTTTTCCGCTGCACCATTGCTTTGCGCATGGTAGGGCGGTGAAAACAAATGTTTGATACCGTTTAGTTGTAAATACTTCTCGAATTCACCCGAAGAAAACGGCTGTCCGTTGTCTGACACAATCGTATCGGGTAAACCAAAGCGTGCAAAACACGGTTCTTAAAAGTTTGATTACCGTTTTAGCATTTGCTTCATTTATTTTAAAAAACTTCTTAACCATTTTGTGAACGCATCTACTATTATCAAATATTTGCTATTAAATATAGGACCCAAGAAATCCACATGTATACGTGACCAAGGTCTATATGTTTGAGGCCATGGTTTTTTTTTTTTTTTTTTTTTAGGTGGATTATTTTGAAATTTGTTACAAGTTTGACAATTTTGGCAAAGTTTAACAATGTCACTGTCAATTAACGGCCAATAGCAATAAGATCTAGCAATTGATTTACACTTATTCATCCCTAAATGACTAGTATGTATTTCATCCAAAATTTGTTCTCTAAATTTTGGTGGGACCACAACTCTCACCCCCCATAAAATACATCCTTGCTCTAAATGCAATTGATGTCGACGCAAAAAATAGGGTTTAATTCCATCTGACATATTTTTAATATGTTCTGGCCAACCTGTAAAGCAATAAGAAAACACCTTACTTAATATAGGATCTTTTTGTGTTTCCACCGCAATTTGCTTGTGACTAATCGGTAAAGCTTGATTAATATACAAAATGTGACCTATATCTGGCTCTTTATTTGATTCTAGATTAAGAGGTAATCGTGATAATGCATCAGCCACACAATTGTTCTTTGAAGCGATGTATTTAATTTCATATTGATAAGCTGCCAAAATTATTGACCACCTCTGCAATCTGCTTACCGCAAACTGAGGCACACCTTTTCTTTCGCCAAAAATTGCTAAAAGCGGTTTATGATCGGTATACAAATAAAATTTTGTGCCAAATAAATATTCATGAAATTTTTTCACACCGAATATAATTGCTAAGGCTTCCTTGTCAATTTGTGAATAGCCTTTCTCCGCTTGATTTAGCGTTCGAGATGCATGAGCAATCGGTCGCAAAATACCATCGGCAAAACTATGAAAAATAACTGCTCTACACCCGTTGCACTTGCATCACAAGCTAAAACAATAGGCAATTTAGGATTATAATGAACTAGAACTTTTGATGACGCTAATTCTTTTTTAATCTCATTAAATTGTTTTAAACAATGTTCATCAAATACCCAACTAACATTGTCTTTTAATAAGAAATATAGTCTACTTAGTTTTGTGCTTAGCTGTGGAATGAACTTCCCATAAAAATTAACTAATCCTAAAAAAGATTTTAATTCTGTCTTATTATTCGGTATTTTCATATCTAAAATAGCGGAAATTTTCTCTTTACATGGATGCAATCCTTCAGCGTCCGAGTAATGACCTAAATATGTCACGGATTTTTGAAAAAAACTACATTTATTTAAATTTATTTTTAAACCACACTCTTGAATTTATTAAAAACTAATTTTAGCCTCTTCAGATGTTCAGATTCAGTAGAACCCGATATTAGGATATCGTCAATAAAAACAACCACACCCGGTATATTACTAAAGGTTAAATCCATTAATTTTTGAAAAATACTAGGACTTGATGCTATTCCATACGGCAATCTGTTGTACCTAAATAGACCCTTGTGAGTATTAATAGTAACTAATTGTTTTGAATCGTGATCCAGTTCTAATTGGGCATAGGCTTGTGAGAGATCTATTTTACTAAATAACTTACCACCGGCTAATTTAGAAAAAATATCTCCAACCTTTGGTATCGGATACTTTTGAACATGTAAATGCGGATTAACTGTAACCTTGAAATCTCCACAAATGCGTACTTCGCCGTTCTTTTTCAAAACTGGCACAATTGGACTAGCCCATTCACTGCATTCTACTGGAGTTAAAACACCATTATTTACTAACTTTTGTAACTCTAATTCAACTTTTGTCCTTAAGTTGTAAGCTAATGAACGCGCTTTGTAAAAAACTGGTACCGTACCAGGCTCTAAATATAGTTTAGCTTTAAAATTCTTATAAGTTCCTGGCTCATTATCAAATATACCCTGGTATTGCTTAATTAAATTCGATATTGATGCATTTCCAGCAACAGAACTAGTTAAAGTTTCATTTTCAGTTTTTAAATTATTTAAAGCAACATTATTAATTATGTTTATGTTTAATGCCCGCTAACCACTGACGGCCTAATAATGATGGTCCACCATTGGGTACCACATATAATTTTAAATTATCAACTACATCATTAAATTTTACCTTGACTCTTATAAAACCTTTTGACTCTATTTGGGTTCCCGTGTAAGTTGAAAGTTTAATTTTTGAACTGTTGATAGTTAATTTATTAAAATATTTCTTATAAGTAATCTCAGAAATTAAGGAAACTGGCGATCCTGTGTCTATTTCCATATTTAAATTAACATTTTCTATTTCTATATTAACTTTTATCGGCGAATCTTTATCATTCGAAATTACAGTAAACAAATTTGCAGATATATCTGAATCAGAATCATTAATATTTGAATCATTTACAGCATTTGACTTTACATTTTCATTAGTTAAATAATTATTTTGTCTTTTATTTACAATTTTTGGAATTTTTGTTTAATTTACAAACATATTTTAAATGCCCTTTCTTACCGCAATTATCGCAACCGGAATTTCGGTAAAAACATTGACTGCTGTGATGATTTCCTCTTCCACAAACTCGGCAACAATGTTTGGTTTCTTTCTCCATTTTCTGCTTGCCTGTGTAGTTCGCTCTTCTACCGGAAGTTGATCCACGCCATTCCGCTGCTTCTTTCCCAGATGACCTTGCTCTCCCGGAACCGGAAAATGGGCGACCTTGATGGCGCATGTTGAGCACGTGGGTGCGAACCATCCATGTCCGTTACATTTTCTCGGCTGCTTCCATGTCTCTTGCTAAATTATATGCTGATACACAATTTAGCTTCTTTTCGGAGAATAATCGTTGCTTAATAACTTCATTATGTAGCCCAGACACGAACTGATCTCTTAAATTGTCATCCAATGTTTCTTTAAATTCACACGTTTTCGCCAAATTTCGCAATACTACCATATACTGCGTAACAGATTCTCCTTTTTCTTGTCGCCGAAGTCGGAATTTATGCCGTTGTGATATTACGGATGGTGCCGGCTGCAAATGTTCTTGCACAATTTCCACCAATTCTTTATATGTTTTCTTTTCTGGCTTTACCGGACTGCACAAATCTCCATTAATTTCAAAAGTTTCGTCCCCAACTACCGTTAATAACGTAGCAACTTTTAAATCTTCTTCAATTTTATTACTATGAAATATTGTTCTAAACGTGCAATATAAGTACTCCATTTTTTTGATGCGGGATCAACTCGCTTATTCTTCCCACCGACATTTCCACGTAATTTAATTTTTTAAACACTACTTTTACTACTTTAACTATTTTATATTTCACTATTAATTTTCCTCGTCGCCAATATTGTTGTGTTATTTAAACGAAGGTTCGACCCAGAATCTCTTTATTCTAGAAATATACATACATACGAGCGTACAACATGTTACTGCACAAAAAAGGTCCTAGGTAAAAAGTAAATATATACAGCACTAGCGAAAAGTTAATATATACAGCATTGACGAAAAGTTAATACACTGAATTTACCACAGTCACGAGCCGCCACTGAGGAATATACATATATGTTTTACAACATTCGTACTTGTCTGCTAATCAGGAAACTGCTACAAAAAATAGTAGCTTCTTTTGATATTGAATATTAGCCGCCTACATACTGCTAACGGTTGTCAGCTGCTACAAAATAGCAGTTTGCTTCGTAGCAACCCATCTCTAATGTGTAGGTGTTGACATACTGCTGTGGACTGGCACTCCGGGTTTTGTAAAATCAGTGTTTATTTTTCGAAGATCAAGCTTTGGCTATGCCGCGCGCAAATTCTCACAGAAGTTAATTTGTTTTATTTTGTTTTTAAATTAGTTTTTTGTTAGTAGATTTGTTTGATGAATTTTAGTATTTATCTGTTCAGTCATTTATTTTATTTCATTCTTAATATGGTTAGCATTTGTTTATCTTGTAGTATTTCCTTCTTAAAAGGTATCTTCGATGATCTTTTGCGGCTGTTGCAGCGCGCGCAATTGTTATTTTGTTATATGTATGCGAGAAGTGCCTCTTAGGGACTTAGTTACTGAATTGATGTCGCCTAAGTACATGTAAATATTTAGCTCATTGCACACATTTTGCAATCTTTCCATTGTAAAGATTTGTTCGATTATATTGTTATTTGGATCATCATTCAGGCAACTCAGTTTGTATTAATTGGTGTTATATTGTTGTGCGCAATTTATATGTAAGGCCCGTTAATAATTTTTGTTCTAGAAGATACCGCGTTAAGAGTTTAAATTTTCCGTTTTTTTGTTAGTTTTCAATTTTATTGTAATTTAAACACCTCGGGTTAGGTGAAAAGAAGCTTAGAGCTTGGATGTTAATTTCATTATTTTTATACTTGTTTCTCCACGTGTGATTTAAGTTTAATTTTAGTTTGGTTTAAATTTTTGAAACCACGTGGATTTTTTGTGATTTAAGATTTTCCTTCTAGAACAAATCTTGCATTTTGTTTGCTGAAGGATTTGAATTGTCCTTCTTAAATTTTAGATTCACGCAGGGTTTGTTTTAATCCAGGACTTTCAGTCCATGGTTTTTTTACCCCTGTAAATTGTAATTAAATGTTTTTTTATATTATAAAATTAATGAATATATATAAATATCATTTTAAAATTACAGTTCTTTATTTTTTGAATCAACCATTTCAATCTTTGGGGATTTAAAAGAAAGTCAATTTATTTTTGCCCACATTTTGTTTTCAATGATTAGATCAATTCTGAAAATAACCTTGAGGTTATCTGTTCTTTTGCGCCCTTTTAAATTTTTATACGCTGAGCTAGCTAAATTAATTTTGTCATTTTTCATTTCTTTAAACATATATGCTTGTACAATCAGTTCACAGCAATACGTAAGATTTTAGGTTCATATGATGCTAACTAAAATTTCTTTCCTGTTTTTCTTCAGGTGGTTAAATGAAATGTTAGAGAAATGAATTCTGATCGTGCACATTTTCCTTTAATTACTAATTTAGAAGACGCACACAAAAAAAGAGCTAAATAATTAATAGATTTTTTTCCATCCCAATGACTTGTCGCGGACTATTGTTGTATAGCGGCAGAACGTATATTTCATTCTTTTGTGTTACGAAATTCGTTACCGTTCTCCGGGAAAGATTATTCCGAAAGCCATAAAATAATTTCTCCCTGGGAATTTCATTAGCGAAAACGACGTCGCCATACACACACACACACACAGCTATACACAAGTACGTCGAGGTAAAAGAACAATCAGGAGGAAAAAAGAAGAGATTCCTAGTTACAGGACGCCCGATAAATCTAATCAAATGCGAAAAGATATAGGGGCATCAGGAAGATAGTTCGGCCGTTGTCAGGAGGAAGGGGGGAGAGAGAGGATAGCCGGCGGTCATCCTCAAACGAGCAAGTGTCAGTGGGCAGCCACAAACTAGTTATTTATCACCGTCTTCGGAGTCCGACCATTAGCTGCAGCCGCACGGTCAACTAGCCTTAATAAAGCTATCATAGCTGAATTACTAGAGAGAGCCGCCGTTAGAGTTACTATAGAAACAGGACCGCCTCGGGCCGACAAATTGCGTTGAAAATCCGCCGTTATTATAAGGTAAGAATAAGTCGGCGACAATTTCTCCTCGACCGTGTTCGTATGTGTCTCTTGCAATTCCTCTACTCATCGTAACTTGTAATACCGTATTATGTTAGACGATGACGGTGATAATAATGGCGGTAGCGTACGCGAACTTGTTCCCTATTATAAATCACATAAAACGCTGAGGCCTGGAACGCAACAAAATACAGTGCGGGCGTGTCGTACAACCACTGCCTGCACTTTCTCATATATTCCGCGACCAGCTTTTAAATAAAATGTATGATAGCGGGTGCTGTATAACGTTTTTGGGAAAATTTATCGTCCGGTTTTTGTAACTGTGATGCATTCGAATACGTTTCTACGCGTGCAACACATGCATACGAATGTATGAACTTTTTGATCGCCCTTTTTTCTCATTTCTGCGTTCAACATTTCGTTTGTATAACTGCATTATCTCTTAGTTTATAGCTGCAATGAAAGAAATCTAATATTTTCACATCTAATGACATAATTTTTACTGTAATAACTCATCATTTTTTATGAAATTCTTAATCACGTTATGATCACGAAGAAAATACAGGACAATTCATAAAATAACGTAAAAAACAAGGCTGGACTAAAATTCCAACAGTAGATTTTTTATATTGATAAAAGTAAAATAAGATAGAAAAACACATAATAAACATATGTCGTTGAAATTTTTATTGGTGTTGCTATGTAACATCATACATTAGATATTCATGTTACGCGGCTCTGTATAGCAGATCCAATCAGAATGCACGAGTTTGGGTTGCGTGCAATACGTATACAGGTATATTACGTTATCATTTTGAATGCGAGTTCGCATAGAATACCAGCAATACGTTGCCAAATCGTACCGATCATAAGAAAATCGTACGATGCACCACCCGCTTTCTCAACGGTTGACATTTAGCCACGCTCAGTATCGCATTTACAAGTACGCTCTGACGAAGGAAACATCATTTCAGAGATTGCTACTAGGAACACTTTTATCGATATATTAGGTTTGTTCGAACTTATAGCTCGAGAATCGTTCTCGAATATGAAATTCTGGATTTAGTGTACATGACAGTTCAAGTTCCAAAATAGTTCTAAAATTGTCGTCTCGAACAGATTTAACCCTACCTAAAATCTCAAATTCGCGCTATGTTTATAGTTGATAAATAACCACAATCATATAACATAACCTGTACATCTAAGTTAAGTGTTGAATTGAGTTGTTTCGTCCTTACTACTTTTTCCTTGTTAGAATTCTGTTGTAATTTAATTATTCACCAATCTGTTTTGTGACTTTACTTATCATTTACAGAAGTATTTAGTTTTATTTTGAAAGACCATGTATTACCATTATTATGTTTATATTATATTATATATATTGTTATTATCGTGTTTTGTGAAATCATAACTTTTGTAAAGCTCTTTTTTTCGCTATGAAACTTTGTACTTCATTTACCTTGAATAATGAAAGATTTTGAGGATTAATGTTTGAAGTGGTTATTTAAATACATGCATAAATTTCAATCAATAACGAATGATATAAGTAAATACTGTAACGCTACAGAGCATACAGCCCGGTATAAAAAAATAAATTCTAAATATAATACTTTAATTAAATTATTTAATATCAAATTTTAAACATCCTAGTGTCTTCTATATTCATTACTTCTTAATCAGAAGTGTGCCCTATTAAATGCCAGATGGCATGCATAGTGAGAATTGCCGATTGAAACAGGCTAGAGCATGATACAAGAAAATAAGGTATGCTTTTGCGCATCTAGGTGTGATGTATTGGAGGGCCAAATAAGTACTACCAACCAATAATTTAATAGATATCACCAATGTAATGAAAATAACTCCATTTTTTTTAAAATCTGTCCTATTAAAATCAATGAAACTGTTTTTTTTTTCCATTTCCTTTAATCAAATTTGCATTGAAACAAAATTTTAGATAATTCACATTTTTAAATGTAATTTTCAATTGAATGCAAAACCGTTATTGCTTTGTGATTCTGTTAAAGTATTTTTTGCCTTTAGTATAACATTTCATGTTTGCTTATTTTAGTGCAATGAAGCAAATAAAGCATTAATAATTACAAGCTTTACCTTAACTGAACATGTTCTACACTTCTTTAGCTCTTACCTTCATACTTGTTTGTACTTACACGTACTAAAATTTCATTAATTATAAGTGGTTCATATTTTTTCTTAATGGCAAATGAAATATCTATTAGTCTAGTACAAACATTAATGCAGACAGTGTTGGAATAAAAAAAATGCAGATAAAAAAAAAAGAATTAATTAATGATTGTGAGTGCAGTGTTTTATTTTTCTTTTTTTACAAATTCATTTATCAAGTCTTTTTATTCTACTCCCTCAAACGAATGAAAGTCACTCAAGAATTTCCACTACAACGTTTATAAACAGTTTATCCACACAAAACCTAAAACGAACTTATAACACCTAACTAAAATCACGATACACGTAAATCGAAACTACTACAAGCATAAGCTGACACAAAACATTAAATAAAAACTAAATAAAGTGTTCTAATCGATTTAAAAATAAACTGAAACTTGTTAAATTAAATATAGTAATTTGGTAATTACATCAACAACAATGGTGACAGCCGAGTGATGACGTATCTGAGGGCCATGCGCAAAAAGAACGAGTTTTGGTTTCAGATGAGCATACCTTATTTTCTTGTATCATGCGCTAGAAGGACGCGGTGACATTAAAAAAATTATATTCTTCAGTAGGACAATAGGCGCCGTGGTAGCGTGTTGCCAGTATGTCCTCCACTCCGTGTTTAGCTGAACAGTTGCTTCTGTTTCAGTAATGTGCATGAGACTCTTACATCAATTATATGATCGATTTTGCACTATAAAAAAAACAATTAAGTGCAAACAAAAGTGATTTTATTTAATGAAAAGGTTCGAAATGTGAATCCGTGTAAAAACAACGTAAATAATGATATTATAAATCTCAGGTAAGTTAAATGAGTTCGCTTATCAAATAACAAATACGTTTTTGTCAGTAATTCCACTTTTTGCAATATAAACTCATCATGGAAAAATTAATAGGGTTAAAGTTAAATTTCAATATTCCCGCGCTTTCGGGGCGTTCATCTGAGTAGTTCTATGCCTAAAAGACGGGTGAAACAGAATGTCCAACGTATTATGGTAAAATTACTAAATTTCAGTTCATGCGGTAAACACATATCAATTAGTTTTAATATTTAGAACTACCAACTTATAAAAATTCTCCCCCAGTGGTCGCAAACTGTTCAGCGGTTATACAAAATTCCTAACCCAAAATTTGCCGAACGTATTAAAATGAAATTTCTTATAGGTATAATAAGATTTGGATTAGAACTAAAAGAATACGTTTATTTTTAGGTTGATTTTGGATGCGGAATACGTTTGGAGGGATCAAATGGCTGGCATCAGGGCGGCAGGTATAATCAGGTATCGAATGGGGTTCTCATCTCTAGTGCTTCGATTGCGGAGAATGGCTCAGTCAGGACAGGAACATATATCGGGAAAATCCTCGTTGGAGGAAATTACCCAAAGGGTATAGGTAAATTTGGATAAAATTAATGTGATGAACTTTGTTTAACAATCAACAATCATTTTTAGGTTGGAATTTGGAATAAATTGGATTTTATCAAAATAGTCGTTAAATTTTACAAAATTAATCGAGACATGTCCGTCTCTCACGGAGGTTGGTTAGTGAATCTTTTGAATTGAAATACTCTAACAGACTTCGATAGGGATTGCCTTTAGACAGGGTGGCAAACTACCTTAGAAAGTCCGTTAATTTCACCGCAGTGAGCGGTTTAATGCATGAGAATGCCCATGTGACCAAATGGAACTATGAAATGTTTACACTAATTTAAAATAAATAATTATTGGAACATTCTGGAATCACCTTACATTCATTATAAGATAAAGGCAGGTGTCTCTAGGTCATTAGAAAAATTCATTTAAGAATTTTCAGTATATGTCAAATTTATTACTGTACAAAGAGTATGCAACCTAGCACACAGGTGAATTTTGACCGAACCAAATTCCAACAATTTTTCCTGTCTTTTTGTTGACATACGTTGATCGACTGGGTTGACCATGATGTATTGCTTGATAAGCTTTTCGCATACGGAGTGCGGGGAAATGTTCATGACTTGCTACGTTCTTAATTATCTGACCGCACGCAATTTGTTGAAGTAAAGAATAATATTTCCAAATCTCGCACTATTAAATATGATGTTCCCCGAGGTTCTGTCCTTGGCCCCCTTCTTTTTATCATTTATGTAAATGACTTTTTTGAATATATTACACCTGACGCGTGTGTTATGTATGCAGATGATACCACGCTGATAGCATCTGCTGAGGACCTTAATACCCTATCTAAAATGTCGGATGAGCTGCTAGCCGATGCTGAGGATTGGTTTGCGTCAAACAGCTCGAAAGTTGAGAAGACTCGTACTCTGGATTTTGGTTCGCGTGGTGGTAATGGGGTACCTGATACGATGAAGGTCCTTGGTGTTACTATTGATAACAATCTATCGTGGGTAGATCATATAAATGAGATTTGTGCAAGGTTATCTAGCACAATCTATATCTTACGAAAACTTAAAAACGTTGTTGAACTCAATGTTATTCTATCGGTTTATTATTCAGTATTTCACAGTCACTTGGTCTACGCTGTTATACTTTGGGGAAATTCTTCACATTCTATTATTAAGGTAAAGTCAGGTAAGTGTGTAACCGGGGCAAGTGTGTAGTTTGCCTATATTTATTTTTAAAATTGAAATACGGGCATCCTCTTGTTATAATACTAATGTGCTAAACTTCATACTAGTTTTACAAACAAAAGTTCGCATCTCCTAACGTGTAATAACTTGAATATCTTGTGAATATATCATACCTTATTAAACAGGCATCAGTTTAGTATTACACTCTTGGCCGAACTAAGGATAATGCCATTACTATATAAAATGCGGAACGATTACACACTTGCCCCATTTTGCTGGGTAAGTGTGTAGTATTGACAGTGTTTAAAATTTCTTTTTTTTCTAGTAAATAGTTGATAATTATAGAAGGTGTATCTATTGAAGGCTTTCAACTGAGCATATATTACGTACTTCTATGTGTAAAATTATCAAAATGTCTTATTATGTGAACAGTGCTACATTTTTCTTCACACTATGCAATTTTTACTACACACTTACTTGACTTTACCTTAAAGTCTTTAAGTTACTAAAGCGCGCGTTGCGCGTTGCTGTGGTTGCTGGCTATAGAGATCATTGCAGGCCAATTTTTAAAGAATATCGTATACTACCATTAGCATGCATATACATCTACTTCTAGTTTTTGGAAATTCATTTAAATAAAAATAATTTTAATACAAATTCGTCGATACATGCTTATAATACTAGGACTGCATACATAATTCGAGAACCAAATTACTTGCCAATACATATCAAAGAACTGAATATGAATGACTTCAAAAGTGAAATTAAAAGCTATTTTTTAATGCACTGCTTCTACTCTATTATGGGGTACTTAGACACGCCCTTTATTATAAACATGTTTCCTAATACGTTTCTGTGAGTTGTTTTTGTTCTATATATTATTTCTCTGACATTTGTCTCTAAATATTTATTTACTGTATTTGTGTTCTTGGCCGTGTAATTATTTAATTTGAATTCTTTTTTCTTTGGTCGTAGCGGCTTAATGTAAGAATTAAATAAAATAAAACTTTCTTTTTACGTTTCGACAAATATATTTGTCTTAATCATAAAAAATCTGCAAAGAATTTATTACATTAAGAAGAGGCAAATAACGAAAATGTGTATATAATACAGTTACAAATGGTGATTGTTTTAAAGTTATCTACTTACAGTAAATGTCAATAATAAAATTAGGCCGAAATTGTTAAGTTAAATTTTGAAACAAGGTATTACATATTTGAAGACATTATTTTAAAAGATAGAAATGATTACTTGTAAGTAATATGTTAGATTTTAAATTACTATGTTTGTTTTCGTTGTTTACATGATGAGAGTTTTACAAGTAATGCTTAAATATACGAACATATTTGCCGTTCCTGTCAACAACACGGTTACTTTTTATAGGTTGAAAAAGATTTAAACTGCGAAGGTAAATAGACTGGTGAACATACAGAGGTATTGGAAAGTAACAAGTCAGGAAAATATACAGGGGTGATAAAAATAATGCTGATATAGGTGAAAAGTTGAATCAAGTTACAGGACGGAATAATATATTTTGGATAGATTTTCAATGTCCGATCTGTCATTTACAGCGTTATTATGTTTTTTTATATGTATTGATTCAATTATATTTCTGGCTTTGTTATTTCTTTCCTTATCTAAAATTTTGACTTCATTAAAGTTAAATGTGTGGCCTGTGTTCAAGGTGTGTTTTTTTAAAGCTGTGATATTTTGTTGGTATTTGTGTCCCTTTATTCGTTCGTTTAGATGTTGTGAAGTTTGTCCTATGTATGTGCCATTACAGTTATTACAAGGAATGCTATAGACTACGTGTGTTTGTTTATTTATTGGCACCTTGTCTTTTAAGTTGGTGTAGCAACATTTTAAGGTATTGAAGTTTTTATGAGCAACCCTGATATGATACGGAGCTAGAATTTTACCGATTTTTTCTGACAATTGTTGGGTGTAGGGAACAACTACATATTTATCAGACGGTTGCGTGCCGCTGTTATTGCAGTATTTTGTTCTATTGTATTGCCTGTGAAGTCTATTTTTAATAATTTTGTTAACAAAGTAATCTGGATAACTGTTTTCTTGTAATGTGGTTTTTAGCTCTTTTACAATTTTGGTCTAAAACATGGCTTGTAAGTTGTAATGCTCTGTCTATGAGAGCTATGACGACATTCTTTTTGTGCGAGAGTGGTTGAACTGAATTAAAGTTAACGAATCTTCCGGATGAAGTGGGTTTGTGGAAAATCTTTGTGAGAATTTGGTTATTTTTGCGGATTAGAGTAATATCAAGGAAGTTAATGGTGTTTCTGTTTTTCTGTTTCTAGAGTAAATTTTAATTTGGGGTGATAACTGTTAAATTGTTTGAGAAAATAATGAATTTTATGTTCTGGTATACATGCAATACAATCATCCACGTACCGTTTGAAGAATTTAGGTTTGAAATTGAGACCGTTTATGATGTTGTTTCTAAATCTTCTAATACTATTTGTGCAATGACGCTTGATATCGGTGAACCCATCGCGCAACCATCATTTTGTTTATAAAAGGTATTTCAAATTGGAAGTAGGCTGTTGACAGAGTAAGTTTTAGCGCTTCTAAAAAGCTATTTAGCGGTAATTCGGTAAAATCCTGCAAGTATCCAGTGCTTTTCTACTATTTCAAGGGCTAAATCTACGGGAATATTTGTGTACATAGAAACTACGTCTAGGGAAATTAGTTTTTCGGAGTTTTCAATGTTGATGGTGTCCACGAAGTCTTTGAATGCAAAGGAGTTTTTAATGTAGTAATCGTTTTTATTGATAATTTTAGAGACAGAGTTGGCTAAATATTTTGATAAGTTGTATAAAGGGCTTTGTACGCAGGACACAATTGGTCTAAGTGGTATATTTGGTTTATGGATTTTGGGTAATCCGTATATTTTGGGGGATTGTGCGTTGTTGATTTTTAATTGTTTTGCAATATCTGAAGTGATATATTTATTTTTTTCCCATTGTTTTACCATGTCATTGACTGTTTTTTGTAATTTTTGTGTTGGGTCCGCTTTTAATATGGCGTAGGTGTCTTTGTCATTTAGTATATCAAGGAGTTTTTTTACATAATCGGTTTTGTTCATAACAAGTGTTTTGTTGCTTTTATCAGGTTTAGTAATGATTAATTGTGGATTTTCTGCAATGAATTTTTTAGTTAGCTGTGTGTCTTTGTTTATTATTTTTTGTTCATGTGTAAGTTTTCTTTTTGAAGAATTTAAATGGTTTTTTATTACGTTGGTTATTTTTGATCTGATGTCAGTCTTTTCATTGTCAGAGAAGGGTACTAGTGAGGATTCTATATTGGCAATAATATTTTTAATGGGAATGTGATTATTGTGGGTGTACTGTAAGGCAAAGCCTTGTCCTAAACTTAAAATTCTAGTTATGTTGGCAGGAATAGCAGTGTCAGATAAATTCACAACCCAGCCATCATCAACTTCTTTAGATGTTGTATTGATTACTGCTTTTTTTTGTAAATTCCCTAACTTATTTTTTGTTATTATTTTTTGTTTTTAAAAAATGTTTTCTGATACCAATTTGAAGGTGGTTATTAAATTCAGTGAGTAGTGTGGGCGTCCAATTTGCGTTGTAAAGTATTTTTTAATTTTATATGCTATTATTTGTTTTTTTTAGCATAGTGGTATCTGTAATGAGATAGTTTATAACTGAATTTTTAAAAGCAGGATTGGCGTAAAAATTTAATTTTTAATTTATGGTCGTGAAAAATATGTTTTGTTTGAAGTTGAGAGAGCGGCTGCAAATTCCATACCTTTACATCTAAGTAGAAAAAGGTCTTCTGTTCTTCTGTTATAATTCTCTTTCTTGTAATTGTGCTTGCTGTCCATATGGAACATTCCAATTTCCTCTTCAATTGTGTAGTAATGGTACTCGTCGTTCTTGTTTCCCATTTTCACAGGATGGTACTGTATTGTGTTCTTGCCGTGTATTATTTATTGAATCTTTTTTTGTCGTGCGGCTTAATGTAAAATTAAGTAAAATAAAATCTTACGTTCGACAATATATTTGTTGTTAACATAAAAAATCTGCAAAGATTATACATAAGAAAGGGCAAATACGAAAATGTGTATTAATTCCTTACAAAGGTGATTGTTTAAAGTATATACTTACAGTAAATGTCAATAATAATATTAGCCGAAATGTTAATTAAATTTTGAACAGGTATTACATATTGAAACATTATTTTAAAAAAGAAATGATTACTGTAAGTATATTTAGATTTTAAATACAATGTTTGTTTCTTGTTTACATGATGCGAGTTTTACAATATGTAAATATACAACAATTTAGCTTTTTAAGCGTAAAACTACTCTGCAACAACCCTACTTCCAATTGAAATACTTTTATAAACAAAATTATGGTTGCGCATGGTCACAATCAAGCGTCATTGCACAAATAGTATTAGAGATGTAGAAACAAACATCATAAACGGTCTCAATTTCAAACCTAAATTCTTCAAACCGGTACGTGGATGGTTGTTATTGCATGTATACCAGAACATAAATCATTATTTTCTCTAACAATTTAACAGTTATCACCCCAAATTAAATACTCTAGAACGAGAAAACAGAACACCATAACTTCCTTGATATTACTCTAATCCGCAAAAAAACCAAATTCTCACGAAGATTTTTCCACAAACCCACTTCATCTGGAAGATTTCGTTAACTTTAATTCAGTTCAACCACTCTCGCACAAAAAGAATGTCGTTCATAGCTCTCATAGACAGAGCATTACAACTTACAAGCCCATGTTTAGACCCAAAATTGTAAAAGAGCTAAAACCACATTACAAGAAAAACAGTTATCCGATTACTTTGTTACAAATTATTAAAAATAGACTTCACAGGCAATACATAGTAACAAAATACTTGCAATAACAACGGCACGCCAACCGTCTGATAAATTGTAGTTGTTCCCTACACCCAATTGTTCAGAAAAAAATCGGTAAAATTCTTAGCTCCGTGATGTCATATCAGGTTTGCTCATAAAAACTTCAATACCTTAAAATGTGTGCTACACCAACTTTAAAAGACAGGTGTTGCATAAATAAACAAACACACGTAGTGGCTATAGCATTCCTTGTAATAACTGTTAATGGAACATACATAGGACCAAACTTCACAACATCTAAACGAACGAATAAAGGGACACACAATACCAACAAAATATCACAGCTTTAAAAAACACACTTGAACACAGGCCACACATTACTTAATGAAGTCAAAATTTTAGATAAGTAAAGCAATAACAAAGCCAGAAATATAATTGAATCAATACATTATAAAAAAACATAATAACGCTGTAAATGACAGATCGGACATTTGCAAAATCTATCCAAAATATTATTATTCGTCCTGTAACTTGATTCAACTTTTCACCTTATATCAGCATTATTTTTTACACCCCTGTATATTTTCCTGACTTGGTTACTTCCAATACCTCTGTATGGTTCACCAGTCTATTTACCTTCGCAGTTTAAATCTTTTAACCTATAAAAAGTAACCGTGTTGTTGACAGAACGGCAATATGTTCGTATATTAAGCATTACTTGTAAAACTCTCATCGATGTAAACAACGAAAAAAACATTGTAATTTAAAATCTAACATATTACTTACAAGTAATCATTTCTATTCTTTAAAAATAATGTCTTCAAATATGTAATACCTTTTTCAAATTTGAACTTAACAATTCGGCCTAATTTTGTATTGACATTTACTGTAAGTATATAACTTTAAAACAATTCACCATTTGTTAACCGTATTTATATACACATTTTCTTATTGCCTCTCTTATGTAATAATTCTTTGCAGATTTTTTTGATAAGACATATATTTGTCGAAGTAAAAGAAAGTTTTATTTTACTTAATTCTTATACATTAGCCCGCTACGACCAAGAAAAGAATTCAAATTAAAATAATTACACGGCCAAAGAACAAAATAGCAGTTTAATTATAATTTTTAACTATATAAGTTTTATTATACTTACTTTTTTTATTTGTATTGGTTCCTTGTGAGTCACGTTGGGCATCCTCGATTGCTAACGACAATCACGCGATTCGCGGCGTAGCAACCAGTAAGTGTCAGCAGACATTCTTCATACAGAGGAACTCGTGGAAATTTGCACAGGTCTGGGTCCATGGATCGATTTAGATAGGTTGTCCGACATTTCGAACGGTTGCTAATTGTAGAATGGCCCTCCCGAAGCCGTACTTTGGGTAATAGTCCTCCTGGTGTCGACGTTGGACCAGAACGCGTCTTTAGTCGCTTTCAAGCAGCTTCTCTAGCGTATCCAGCAGCAAGTGGTCTATGCGCTGTTGTGTGTTTGGGTACCTGCTTGCTAATAAGGCCGAGGCGTTGGTTGCATAACGTGGAAAACCTTCCTCAGCACTGGTTGTAAATTGCGAATGAGCTTGGCAGCGTTGCAACATCTTACGGCATAGACGAGATTCGCCCGTCCCTGGTGCTTCCCGCTCTGCGGCTACGGTCAGCGCCTTGTGTAAACGGCGTCTCGTCGATTCCACCTCATCGCACGGGTTCTCTCTCCACGGCTTTGGGAAAAGTTTCTCGACGAGCGATCCATCTGTGCTTCCAGGCTGGGAGGCGGAAACTCATGGCCAACTCTGGTAGCGATTTTGTAGGCGAGTCCCAGATCGTAACTCCTCGCAACTCCTCCCATTTAGCCCTCTTGTTGACGTTTTTCACCTTTTTCTTTATCTGGCTTTTTCTCCTCGTCTTCGCCATTGCCAGTCTGGGTTTCTCTCCTTAACTGATATTCCGCTCACCGCAGCAGTTCTCCTTAACTCAGCATTCTTCCGCCCACCAGAGGTGTTTTTCGCCTTCCACGGAGCCCGGGCATCAAACATCGCAGCTTTTTGCAACAAGAAATCGCGGCTCCTGCAACCATTCAGCGGATCCGTGTCTCTAATGATTTTCTGCCGGCGCAATGTCACGACAAGACCCTCGTTGAGCCCGACAGGTTCCATTCGCTCCGGAGGTGCTGTACTTGACCACCTTCCGGTCTTTGTAGTCGCCAATGCTCTTTATGGATTTAAACGCTGGCAAGAATAAACACCTCAAAGTTTTAACGTGACTTTGGATTGAAGTTTTTAACGTTACTGAAATGCATATTTATGAAAGGCCATAAATAATTTAGTCACTTCTTAGGGGATTATCTTATTTGACAATCTAGATTTGAGTTATGTAACAAATTAAGCCTAAATTTCTTTTCATTTTTTTTGCACATTTTTCCTACTAATTGAAAATAAAATTACTAACTCCTCTGACAGCCAAGTCTTAAGGTATGATTTTTACTAGTCAATGGTTCGAAGTCGCTCTGGCAATATAATAATCGTTTTTTCCGGAGCTAATGATAGTACGAAAGGATTTGTTTGCAGATGCGATAAGCATCACATTGTTAGATTTTTTGTATCTTGCAAAAAAAAAAAGGAATTGTTAAGTTGCTATAGTTGATGGGAGAATTATTATCTTCTTTTAAACGTAATGTGGGTGACACTGCGCGTCTCTACAAGCAATCGGTTTGAAACCCGGATTTTTTTAGTTGAAACCCAGTCATTTTTTATGAGGCGACAATTTTGTGAATACTGAAAATGCAATGGAAAATAAAGGCATTATTATGTAAGTTTGTGTCAACAATTAACAATTAAATTTGTAATTGTCAAACATTGAAACTTGAAGTTTTCTTCGAAACTAGAAAAGTCAATGTAATCAGAGGTGGTTATTTTTGCAACAGTCATGACTTCTGCATAGCTATATTGTCCAATTGTGCATCAGCTAACTGGAATCGCTCTGGACTTTAAAAAAAGTGGGTTTTTATATTATTTGTAATGTAAAGAGCATGAAATTTAATAGATTACTGATGAAAATTACCATATCTAATAACCAGAATAAACGCAATATAAATGAGATTAAAAATAATCGATTAAATTTCGCTATTATTTCTCAATAGTTGTGAATCTCGGATGCCTCAAAAATTCCCGCCGCCGTCACCAGACTCCATAAAGAGAGGCAAATCCAAAGAAACCCCGACGGATGACAGCGTTTCAGTTAATCGAGCCACCTCCAATTCCCTTATCTGCTGTGATTCATATAAAATTCCGAAATCTGTCCATTGTTATTTAATGACGGGCCGACGTTGAAAATCAATTCTGGGGATGCACTAGTTCCGGCTTTTAAATTTGAATAGAAAAAATGGTTTGTAACCACTCATTTAAAGAGTCTTTTAATTCTCTTTACGGCAACATGTATCAAATATCTACATATATCTTGCTTCAAATGCTCTCCTGACATTTCGCAACGTTTTGGAGTCATTCGTTGCATTCTTCAAAAAGTTTAAACGTAACTCATAAGGAAGCTGAACGCGTTAGCATTACACCTTAGACTTAGATGCCCCAAAGAAAGAAACACTGTAGAGCGCTATCTAGCAGGCTATTCTATGGGCCCTTCGGCAATCGCTTCATCTAAAATATTATCTCATTCTCAACTATCTGGATCTCGCTCAAATTTTTCGGTGATCAAAAAGATTGATTGAATGTATTGTCCAGCATGTTCAAATAAATTTGAGCCTTTAAAGTTTCGTCAATGAATTATCCACTTCTTCCTTACTGATACGCCCCAAGTAGGCGCCAAATTACATGTGATGCTATGAGGGTAGACACAGACCAGATAAAAAATATAGTTTAAATATAATACTTTAATTAATAATTGAAATCCGATTTTTATCATCCTAGCGTCATCTATATTCATAATAATAAATCATAAGTGTACTCTCCCCAATGCCAGAGGCATGCGGAGAATTTTTCTGATTACATAGCGGAACACGTCTAACGAAATAAGGACCCCCCTTTATCTTAGTATAACCCAGGACGCTATGGAGCTGTTGTCTGCGTCTTCTACTCGATACTCAATGTTATTGTGGTTAATTTAGTGAAATTTTGTGAAAGAGACTTATACATTAAGTACAATGTTGTTGACCGACTTTATAGGTAAAGAAAAAGGTTCGAAATTTAAGCGGTGTAAAACAACCTAAAATAAGAAAGATCTATCGTCAGGTAGTATCATGACTTCGCTTACTTAATAGCAAATACGTTTTTAATTAGTAATTCCAAGTTTGCAATATAATTTCATCATTAAAATATAAATACGTTTAGTTTTAAATTTTAAAATTCTCGTGTCTTTCTGAACTTTGTACAATGTGATTATATGCTTAAATGTGTGGTAGTAATCAGCTTATGCAACATTTGACAGCAGAAATGACTGGGTTATTCAGTTTGGGCCGTGATACATATTAAATAGTAATATCAAGCTTTTACCTTATAAAATTTTTTTTGCACTAGTTTGTCCGGAAATGGTTGGCGGTCGTATACAAAATTGTTAACACCTAAATTTGTCGAACATATAGAAATAAAATTCTTATGAAGTATACATATTAAAATTTAGATAAGAATTAAATAATACGTTTATTTTTAGTGATTGTGGGTACAGAATACTTTGGGGAAGAAATTGCGCTGAGAGTAGTTAGGTCTGTTAATGGAATCGAATGGGGTTTTGGACTTCAAATTACGGAAAAGGCTCAGGAACGTGAACATTTCTCGGGAAAATCGTCGTTGGAGAAAAATTACCCATAGATTGTGTAAGTAAAATGTGAGTAACCTTATTGTATATTTGTTTTAAATAACCATAATTTTAGTTGGAATTTGATTTTATGAGAACAAGCCGTTAAAATTCATAAAATTCGTTGAGCTCGACCGTCTCTAACGAATGTTGTGTGATGAATAAATTCGAATTAAAATTAAAAACATCGATTGCGATTATCTCGTAAGACTGCAACTGACTCGAAAAAGTCGTTAAATTCACCGACATGAGGGAAATTGAATATTTAACATATGAGTATTGCCTATGTGATATAAGGTTATTGTTGCAAAATTGAATCTATCTTACATTCATTATGAAACAGAGTGTGTGTGTGTACATCATAAGAAAATACTTTTATAAATTACAATGCATTTACTACATTTAATTAACAATTTAAAATATTAATTGTACGATGGATGTGCATACCTGCATACCTTAATTTGGCCCAAACCGAATCTCAGCAATTTTTCCAGTTTTCTTGTTTGACATATCAATGAATTTGGAATACAAATACAGTAAAATCTTATTAAACTAATTTAAGCAGAATAAATACACTGTAAAAAAGAATAGGATGTTCTTTCGAACTGAAAGCGATCCAACTTGATCTGGCAAAATCTGTTACAAATATTTAATATTCACATTCTAATATTTGATTTCGGTATGTATGTGTCTTTCCACTGATCGTCTTTACATCCTGAAGGGAAAATTCTGAAGGAAAATGCCCTTAAAGGAAGCTCTCCTACTCCACCTGGATCGTCTAGCTGTTTACTGCGACATTTTATATCATTTTTGTTATATCCTTTTTCATAAAGAAATAGATAAAATTACTTAAATCATGGCAGTACATATCCTAGATAATGTATTTATTGAATCTATTGCTACATGCGTAATATTTTTGTAACAGTAAAAATAAATCCATTATATAACATAGCATACGATTTGTATAGCACTGTTGTATTGTTATTCACAAGCGGAACTAACATTAGTAGGTTACAGAAGAGTAACTTTATTTCACCACACTGTCATTGTCGACATAAATGTATGACAGTACAAGCACGAAAGTAAATTAGTCGAAACGTGGAAACACCCAGTGACTCTGACCTGACCCGTATCCGAAATATAAATCGGCCGAATTCTATCCAACAATATGCGTTTTGCTCAATTATCGGGGACAACAATGAATTACTGGATTTCATTGCATTTGCTTTCGCGTTCAACGTATACGCAGTGCCCGCTATATTATGAAACGATACGATCAGCCTTCATCTTTATCGAAAGTACATGCAATATAGTACATACTCTTCATGAACTCGCGTCACGGAACCAAAAGAAAAATAATAAAATCGGACATTTTACAGCGTGCGGTCGCCTCATGCGAATGACAGCGTGCGCGCGTGTGCGTGCATGTCGATACGCAACCGAAGTGTATTCTCGTATCTGACGTGGGGTATTTAAATACGATTCCTAAATTGTAACATGCATAGCCTCGTATTTCCTCTAAAGACCCTTATGAGTGCAGATCTCTTTTCATACCGCTTCCAGAACGAATTTTATGATCGACTCGTTTAGGCCATTGCAATCAATATCGTTGTACCTCCAGCTGCATACATAATTGTTGCGTGGTTATGTATACACTTTACATTTACTTTTATTCGAAATAAATTAAATATTTATTTATTATTATTTTTTTGTTCTAGAGCAACTCCTCCCAAACCTTTTCATTCATCATCGATAGCGGACATACCATTTCCGTGGATATGAAATAGTTGTAGAATTTTAAAACATAGCTAAAATATGTCACTGATCTGAAAAAGATGTTACATATTTCCGAAGTAAGTGGTTTTAAAATTTCTTAAAAAACATCCTTCTTTATTTCAGAATTGCAGCCTATTACGACAAGCACTCACGCCGAAAATTAAGCATCCAAATTGGTTGATGTGTATGTTAGTACGCTCGTACATGGTGCAAGATCAACTGCTTGGTTAACTATTCGAAAAGACTAAAGGCCGTTTTACACCTAGCTATTTATTGGGCAATTTATTGGCCAATTTAAAATTGTAACGTGTATAACACGTATTTAATCCCTGTTATATACGAAACAATTTTTAAATTGGTCAATAAATTGCGCAATAAATAGCTAGATGTAAAACGGCCTTAAGAATGTGCTTTTCGTCGCATCAAATCATGGGAATCGTAACGTTCGTTCTGTACTTAAATGTGTGTGGGTGTGTGTACGTGTATATATCGGTAATTTTTTTTACAGAAAAAAACTTTTTAATGATTAATTTGTGATTTGCAATAGCGGAGCCCGTCGCTCTTTAGAACGAGCCACCCCTGCTAAATATTGTTTGACTAAGGAATGCAGCAGTCACTAAAATCTTGTGTTGCTTTAGGTAGTAATGTTTAATAATACTGGCAAGATACATTTGCGTAATACACATTACACAAACATTTTACTACTAACTGTACTAACTACAATGGTCAATAAATAAAATAAATAACTATAATCTTGTTAATATAAATGTAAAATAAATGACGCACATGTATATAAAATTTGATTCAAAAATTTCTGGTTTTGGTGGACTATGTTTAATTTTACTTGAAACAATGCAAACGTCAAAAAATCAACAATATTGCAAATATCCCAAAAACGGTTGAGTTCAGAGATAGGGAACGTAAACTAATTGCAAATGACTCGATATATTCATTGTATCGATAAAAATTGTACCATGCCATTTAAAATAAGAAAGTTGATATCAACACCCTGTATACCGAAAGTGCTATAAAGTTGAAAATATTTTCTTTAAATAGACCACAGTGGGCCATGACTGTACTGCAAGTTTCAAAATCAAATTCCTCCTCAAAAATTTGTGCCACTAGTCTCACGAGTTTTATTACTAAATTTATAATCCCAGATTTAGCCAAGAAAACAAAATTTATCAAGATTATAATCCTTATAAATGCTCAAATACAATTCATGCTTTAACACAACTTTATTTATAGATATTAAAATAGTGAAGCAATATTACTGCATATATAGCAAAAATTAAATATTAATTAAATAGTTATAATAATAATGTTAGTTTGCCCAAATGTATACATTTGCACCACGAATAGCGCACAATTGTGGGTTTATTATGAATACTATATAAAGGAGTAGCCTCTGCATCTTTGACAAAATAACCCTCTATAAGGTTTTTAAAGGACCCAGGTCTTTCATTCACGTATCCACGCTTATACGACGAGTACTTGAACGTGTCGAAGTATCTTGGAGAAGCAAACTTAGTGTGGGTTAGGGATTGCAGCGTAATGATATTATACCTTTCATGCAAATCTGTGTTAGAGCTTATGGAAACTATTATATCAGAAAAAGCTCCAACCATTTTTTTCGCAGTCTAAAATCAAGAATTTCTAAAGATTATATCGCATCACTGTACTGTAGCTGCCGTTTTTTTTTGTATATTTAAGATTTTTAAACTTTTATCTTTTGTCAACTAAGCAATTGTAGTCTAAAGAAAAGAGTTTCATTTCATTTATATACATTGATACAGGTTTAGTATTTACATTAATTTACTGATGAGCATCACTGCCAAAATGCCCACGATCGTCAGAGACTTCTTCCGGTAGGGAAATCACAGGAGTCGGATAAACAGAGAGGAATTTTCCTGTAAATAGAAAACACTCTGAGCATATCTAATCCCATCGAGGCCGCAGCTCGAATTAACTAAATTACAGGTCGATAGTAGTAAGCTAGACATAAGCAAAGTAAATGACCGACGCCTCTATCTGTATACCCAAATCCTCCCAGATCTCAAATAGCCAGCTGGTATTCTTTGAAGTGCTAGCTGTAAAAATTAAAGGGTACTACACTAGAGTAACATCTCAGTTATGGGGGCACAGCTGAATATCCCACCCACGACTAACCTCGGACGGCCTCCCGATTCCTGACTAACGTGGAAGTGCAACGGATACTCACTCCAATAACCAATACAAACAAGGGGTTATCATGGGGGCACAGCTGAATATCCCACCCACGACTAGCCTCGGGCCGCATCTCGATTCCTAGCAAACTTGGAAGTGCAATGGATACTCACCCCAAGAACTAATACAAACAAAGGGTTATCATGGGGGCAGCGCTGAATATCCCACCCACGACTAGCTTCAGGCGGCCTTCCGATTCCTGGCTAACGTGGAAGTGCAATGGATACTCACTCCAATAACCAATACAAACAAGGGGTTATCATGGGGGCACAGCTGAATATCCCACCCACGACTAGCCTCGGGCGGCCTCCCGGTTCCTGGCTAACGTGGAAGTGCAATGGATACTCGCTCCAATAACCAATACAAACAAAGGGTTATCATGGGGGCACAGCTGAATATCCCACCCACGACTAGCCTCGGGCGGCCTCCCGGTTCCTGGCTAACGTGAAGTGCAATTGATACTCACTTCAATAACCAATACAAACAAGGGGTTATCATGGGGGCACAGCTGAATATCCCACCCACGACTAGCCTCGGGCGGCCTCTCGATTCTTAGCTAACTTGGAAGTGCAATGGATACTCACCCCAATAACCAATACAAACAAGGGGTTATCATGGGGGCAGCGCTGAATATCCCACCCACGACTAGCTTCAGGCGGCCTTCCGATTCCTGGCTAACGTGGAAGTGCAGTGGATATTCACTCCAAGAACCAATACAAACAAAGGGTTATCATGGGGGCACAGCTGAATATCCCACCCACGACTAGCCTCGGGCGGCCTCCCGGTTCCTGGCTAACGTTGAAGTGCAATGGATACTCACTCCAAGAACCAATACAAACAAGGGGTTATCATGGGGGCACAACTGAATATCCCACCCACGACTAGCCTCGGGCGGCCTCCCGGTTCCTGGCTAACGTTGAAGTGCAATTGATACTCACTCCAATAACCAACACAAACAAGGGGTTATCATGGGGGCGCAGCTGAATATCCCACCCACGACTAGCCTCTGGCGGCCTCCCGGTTCCTGGCTAACGTTGAAGTGCAATTGATACTCACTCCAATAACCAATACAAACAAGAGGTTATCATGGGGCACAGCTGAATATCCCACCCACGACTAGCCTCTGGCGGCCTCCCGGTTCCTGGCTAACGTTGAAGTGCAATTGATACTCACTCCAATAACCAATACAAACAAGGGGTTATCATGGGGGCACAGCTGAATATCCCACCCACGACTAGCCTCGGGCGGCCTCCCGGTTCCTGGCTAACGTTGAAGTGCAATGGATACTCACTCCAAGAACCAATACAAACAAGGGGTTATCATGGGGGCACAGCTGAATATCCAACCCACGACTAGCCTCGGGCGGCCTCCCGGTTCCTGGCTAACGTTGAAGTGCAATTGATACTCACTCCAATAACCAATACAAACAAGGGGTTATCATGGTAGCACAGCTTAATATCCCAACCACGACTAGCCTCGGGCGGCCTCCCGGTTCCTGGCTAACGTGGAAGTGCAATGGATACTCACTCCAATAACCAATACAAACAAGGGGTTATCGTGGGGGCGCAGCTGAATATCCAACCACGACTAGCCCCAGGCGACCTCCCGGTTCCTGGCTAACGTGGAAGTACAATGGTTACTCACTCCAATAATCAATACAAACAAAGGGTTATCATGGGGGTAGCGCTGAATATCCCACCCACGACTAGCTTCAGGCGGCCTTCCGATTCCTGGCTAACGTGGAAGTGCAGTGGATACTCACTCCAAGAACCAATACAAACAAGGGGTTATCATGGGGGCACAGCTGAATATCCCACCCACGACTAGCCTCGGGCGGCCTCCCTATTCCTGGCTAACGTGGAAGTGCAATGGATACTCACTCCAATAACCACAATAAACAATCACAATAATGACGTCACATTGATTAATCAACATATAAGTAATGGCAACAGTAATATACAGTCGCGAGCAAATGTTATAAGCATCTTTGACAAAACTAATGGGTTTCATGTTTCTTGCATTTTTTTTGTGACAGTTATTTCAACGTTTATATAATCGTCTTTATGGTTACAATATTCTTTATAGATACCCTTTCTAAATGTTATTATTTTTTTTTATATATTTTCAAGTCTTCGAGATGTCACTTTCCCCCCCCCACCTAAAAAGTATTATAGCTGTACTAAAAACACTCTAATATGCAACAAATTAATAAGATCCCATAAAATACTACATATTTATAATGTATTACCTACAAGTTTTTATTTACTCATTCCTTACTGTGATATTCGCCCAAAATTTAGGGTGCCTATAACATTTGCCCGCGACTGTACATAACAGCAATGTAACATTATAAGTAAATCATATTATCACCTTCATATTTATTTAATCATGGCGCCGTATTTATCAAGCATAACAATAATGTCAATAGTAGTAAAATATACGTAATGAAACGATACAATTAGTGGCAACTTATGTTAGCATTTATTCATTCAAACATGGCATCATATTTATCAAACAAAAATTAGAATATCAACAGTGGTAAAATATACATAGTAGTAGTGAAATAAAATTACAGACAAATTATACCAAAACAGAATGTAAAGCAACTAGATGAAATTAAAAGAAATGCTCAGTGACCAACTCACCTTCTATCACACACTATATAGTCACGCACCACGTCTGTTGTTGATAACCGACTGCCGAATAGGGACAATTTCGGCCCACACCGCGTTTACCCTGTGATCGTCGCTCGGGTGCCTCTCCGTCTTATTCTGTTGGGGCGAGCGAGAACTTACCCTGGCCACTTGAACAAGGTAGACGTTTACCTAAATGTTTGTCTAGGTGTTGATTGACTCATGAATTCTTTTAAAATGCATTTATTAAAAACGCACACCAATGGGAAAAGATCTTAACATTAAAATATATTAAAACTAAAAGAAAGAAAAAACAATAAAAAAAATTATGTATATCTTACACAATCAAATATCAATTTCTGTTCAGTAAAGGCGGAATCCCACGGCGCGTGACTCGGCGAATTACGAGCTAGATTTGCCGATCCACGAGCCGTGGGAATTGCCAAGTTCGTCATTTATAGCTCGGCTTGAAGAGGTTTGTGTTTTCCCGATTGTTGTCGGTAAATTTGACGCGAGCCAAAGGAACGCGCGCATTTCCGGCCTCGGCTCGTATAATTTCGACCCGATGGTGCAAATAAATTTCAGTAGCGTCTTGTAGCTGTGGAGATTAAGAGCTATTTATTTTAAAAATGGAATGGTCAAACGACCTAGTTCTTGAATTTTTGTCAGCATACGAAGGAGAGCCGGCGATTTTGAAATCGCGAGAATCCAAGTCACAAAAACAGAAACTGCAAACGTCTCCGTTCGATCGTTCATGTTAATTACTTTTTAACCAAACTCTCCGCTGTCACTGGAGAAACTAAAACCATGATTTGCCAAGCCAACACGAATCCACACTATGAACTCACACACCTCGTGGGACCGCCTATCTACTTGTCACACTTTGTCGCGAGCCAAGCATGGGCAAGCTTCGACGAACCCAAGCCACGAGCCATGTTCGCCGAGTCACGCGCCGTGGGATTCCGGCTTAATACAATGCCCACTCGAAGTACCGGATCAAGACTACACTGTTTTTGTGCGGTATTTGGAAAAAAAACATCGGTTAACTAGGTTTTGAGATAATTTGAGGTGAGCTTGTCACGTGTCGAAGAAGAAAGGCTTAGTTTAGTTTAGTTTTAATATCTATTATAATTTTGAAGATATTCCTAAAAATTTTAAAATCGCGCAAATTTTGGAGGGAGCTAAACCCCTAAAAGGTTGCGTTTCGACAGAAAAAAAAAATTGCACAGTGCTCCCCTATACTGGTATTATTGTGTTCTAGTCTGTAAAATTTATGAAGATCGGAATTTGACAATCCCCTAAGTAATTTTCATCGTGTGAAATGTATGCACATAGATGCTGTGTAACGCAACTTGACGGAAGATGAAAGATTAAAGTCAATACAACTAAAATAAGAACTTGGTAATGCGCATCTGCATTGAAAACGAAAAAAACAAGCACAATGCAAAGTTACGATATTATTAATGGTATACCGCTCTTATATATCATTAAAAAGAAGTTAATCATTCAAGTGTAAATTACACACTTTATTTTTAGCCCATCGTATTCTGAATGCAAATGCATGTCACACAGAGAGTGAGCAGTGATATCGGCTGGACTGTAGTAGTAGTAGTTAAGATAGTAAGTACCAGTCGACCTTCGCGCCACCACGACGCCAGTATGCTCGGTACGATTCAAGGGCCACCAGACAGCCATCGGCAACAGTACGCTAGGCATGTATATAAAGAAACCATTTGAAATAAAGAATAAACATCGATTTACTTAAAAATAAAAGTACGGAGGAATGTGCAGCCTGATTGTATGTGTATGCATAAAAGTTTGTAGGTATATGCAATAAATATACGTACTTGCATATATGCATGCACACAGATATGTTGACACCAATTCAGAAGTTAGAGTGTACACAATTAAAAACGTACCACCATGAAATATTTAGAAAATTAATTAGTGTCAAAAGGATCTTCTTCTTAACGCCCTCTCTTGGGGTCGAGGAGTTGGCTGGATAACAAATTCGCCAGTTAAACTGAAAAATGTTGATATTTATGTACGCTACATAAAATTAACTATTTTTTTGTCCTAATGAATTCACTATTTAAATATGGTGAAAATTCATTGTTAGAATGCCCGCATAGTAGAGCAGATTGATCTGATTCTTCGCAAAAATTAAAATTTTATATAAAAGAACCCCTCACAAAGTTATTGCCGCCACCAAAACGAGTTTTAAAGCATCGGAACATGCGAGCCCCTTTGCAGGACAAGTAGTAGTACAATACTGAAGAAACTAATAAGTGAAGTAGAGCAAAGGAAATCTAACTATTGAAGAATCTCCAGAAAATGAGGCAAGCTAGCACTCTACTAGGAACCTATAACCAGAAGAACTTCACAAAATGGAACAATCTGAGTAAGAGCAACAGTTGTACATTAAGCGGAATCCTTTCAGGTTACTCTAAACTGGAAGAATATTGAAATAATCTGAATCTTGTGAGGAAGAGGGTGAAACACCCATTTACATTCTCTCAAATTGCGCAACACTGTGCAATTCAAAGGCGTTGCATCTGGGAGCATTTGAAATCAGACAACCATGGGCCTTCTGACATCCTGCACCTTTTCAAAGGAATAGGATAGAATGACCAGCTATAAGAGCACCAGAATAGAGGACAATAGATGCGTTTTAAGATATTACAAATTTTCATATTTTTTTTTGATTAAGCCAGCTTAAAATACAGGTGCCTAATGCCTAAGTAAAAGTTTAATATTATTGGTCTCCATTGGACTGGATAATGTGTATGAAAAATGAATGATAAATGTAGTCCTTTCCAATCGTGTTTTATTTAAATTTATCTTTTACATGTTTCGGCCTGTGGCCACCTTCAGGAAAGATACGTCCCTAAAAATATAATGTGCACGTAATGTCTTAAAGCCATCCAATATCACATTGCGTGTGTAAAAATAATAAAAGTAAAAGGCAAATGTATTTAAAACTATTTTAAAAAACTACCTTAAAATAGTTTCAAATTCATTTGCTTTTTACACATGCAGTGTGACATTGGATGGCTTTAAGAAATTACGGACTTGTTTCATTATATTTTTTAGCGATGTATTTTCTGAAGATGGTAAGAGGCCCAAACATGTAAAAGATAATTTTAAATAAAACACGATTGAAAAGGACTACATTTATCATTCATTTTTCATACAAAAGCAGGTAGTCTAGTATCATTTTAGTAGAATTACTATCTCTACTCAGCTTGTCGTTTTTTCAGGTTTTGTTCCCTTAGGATCTGTTTTGCCGGTCCTTTCTCAGATCATTCTAGCCAGCAGTTTTTGGATTTGTAATGTGCATATTAATTAATGAGCTTTTGGATTTTTGTGATTCGACAATTTCATTCGGTGGAATACTCTATAATCAGCTAGTATAGGAAGAGATATTTCCTATATATTGAAATTTTGTGTGAACACCATAAGCTCTAGACAGTTTACGATCTTGTTTTATCTTTACTAAAAATGGTATCTAATATATTATAATAACCTTCTCTTATTACACGGCCCATAAATAAAAATAAAATGTAAATTAGATCTCGCAACCTATCATTTCCTTTTTGATTAATTCCGTGCGCGTATGGTTCGTTCCTAGACCTAAAGGTTAATGGTCTGGTGCTGTTATAAATCAAACAGGACAAATAATGACTTGCACGCATATGTATAATCCCAGTTTTGCATTGTCTGGCAGGTATAAGCCGGTGTTTCAACAATAACAACCACATTGTCTTGCTAATTAGATACACACTGCACACTTACATAACAATCGCCTGTATGTAAATTGTACTTATGTACGTACGAAAAGTATTTGGGTTATTGTGCTGACATTTGCTCGCATAACGAACTAGTGTTTTGATTTATTAAGTCAGTAAACAATATTATAACACTTCCGATTTTTACACCCTATAAGTCGTACCTATACGTTGTATAATGTTTAGCATTTTCGTAACGATAAACAAATATGTTCTCCAACAATATGAACTGATGTTCCTAATCTATGTATTCTTACTCTTAATTTTACATGCTATATAGTACGTGCATATCGTATACAAACCGAGCTTGGTAGCAATTAAAACGAAATCGTATTGGAAACTATACCCTGTTAGGAGCTATCATAAATTTGCAATTGTATAAGCTAATTAATGGCATATAGCTGTCATGTTCCCCATTAAAATATGAAAATGATCCTCGCTTACGGTAGTTCACTTTAATACCCATGCAGAAGGCTGGCGCTGGGTTATGACTTCCGAGAACGCCGCAGCAGTAGGAAGTACGACGTGTGTAAGAAGCGAGCAACATAAATTCCCGCAATCACACATTAAACGGTCAACACTTACATGCACATGCCCTCAACGCATAACAAAAAAAAAAAAGAATGCGCGACCGTTGTGTTATTTCATTGAGAAACACTGACCCTTGCGGAATAAAACGAACGTCATTTCAAAATGGCAGCGATACCTCGTTACCGGATTCAATAACGACCCGAATGCTTTAGGCCTCAAAACTGTAGAAAGGTCAGCACTGAAAATATCCCGATGCGTGTCTGCGACTGAATAATTTCCATATAGACGTTTATTAACAAGAAAGTGGGATGCTAGTATGATTGTAGCTAGGTACTTGGTGTGGTTGGTAATAAGTATATCTAACTTCATCATTCAAGGTATGTTGCTTGACTTGTTTCCTGTTATTCAATTCCTTCATACTGCCCATAAAAAGAGGAAAATATTAAAAAAAATGTTGTAGCAAAATAATAACCATAAAAAAATAAAATGAAATAATAAATTAAATGGTCGAATTATATTTGCAATTGAATGGGTTTTCATCGAGCATAAGACTATTCTGTTAGCTTTTGTAACACACGCGTGCTTAAAATATGTACTATTGGGCTTTTGAGTACATAACCTCAATTTGTTTCTTTCGCTTAAGTAACTTAATATTTATATAATAAATATTTTATTTCCTTTTCGGTAAAAGAAAAAAAAATAGCTTTCATTGCTTAAATATATTCAGGCCGGAACGATGAGAAGCGCCCCCATGCCATTAGCGCCAGAGAAAGATCTATCGATGTATGGCGGAACAGATGAGATCAGGGGAAAGTGAAAGCGCAGTGGATCAAACAACTGATCACCAATTAGAAAAATGGCTAAAATAAGAAAATAAATAATTTTTTGAAACTGGTCCTGACAATTCACGGTTCTTTTCGTGCTTTTGCCAAGCGTATAGGCAAAGATCATCAGATGTATGGATATATTGCTCCAAATGTGATGATGTGGAACATACTTTATTTCAGTGGAATTTTGGCAATCCATTTTCCAAATGATTAGAAATATCATCTCTAACAAAGAAAGGAGAGATTTTGGAAACAGGCAAGGCAAAAGTGAAGACTGGATCGCTGGTATCGTGATGTTACCTCGTAAAGGTGATTTCGGAATGCCAGAGAAGATAGAAGACGGGGACACTACCAAAGAACAGTGCATCCGGGCCTGGACGCCATGCCGTTTCGCCTCGTTAAAAAAAAAATATTGACTATAATTATATTGTGCAATTTTTCGGCGAGACCATCCTTGATGTAACCTTTTCATCGGCGACTCTATTTTGCGATATTGTAAACTGGAGAGCCGTCGAATACTAGCAGTAGCGATCATCAATATACTGGGTGAGTTTTTTACCTTGAGACAACGGAATATCTCTAAAACACTGCATCAAATCAAAAAAAGATCTTAATAAGATTTGTTATAATATAGGGGGCTCACTGAATGGTGCCGAACTCGACTGTGTTTGAAACTGTGCCCCTTCACTTCGATACATTTATTTATTCGTTTGAATGCTATTCAACCATACAAAGCCGTACTTTATTCAGTACTTGATAAGCTGTGAATACTTACATATTGTCCGATCCCCATTTAGATTATTAATTATTAATCCAGTACAAATTAGTTAGTGTTGAATATTTGAACAATAATGGAGGCTATAACATTACAAGAAAGAATTCGTTGTTGAATGGCTTTTTGAAATGTTATTTAATGTTAAAATAAGAAAACACAAAATCATGGTTGCCTACTTCTCTTTTTTGTGTATTTTTTTCTAGACGTTCACAATCATGTTTTTTGTTGCAATTACAGCGCAATCTGTTACGAATCGAAAAACAATTTTCAAACAAAAACTACATACTTGATAGCCTAGAATTCGAATCTGTAATAGAAAATGGGGGTTCCCATTTAAGATTTCAAAGTTGTCCCCCCTCACACTCTCGGGGGGATCGAGTTTGGCACCATTCAGTGAGCCCCCTACATTATAACAAATCTTATTAAGATCTTTTTTTGATTTGCAGCAGTGTTTTAGAGATATTCCGTTGTCTCAAGATAAAAAACTCACCCTGTATAATCTTCGATATCACAAAAGGACAGTTCAATAGGCTTACCAACGGTACCCCCGGTACCAGGTGGAATCCCACCAGAATCGGTACGGTGAGGGTAACGCAACGGTGGGAGCTGCCCAGAGATCGAACATGGATCCGAACCTCTGGAACATCTTCTAATGACACCTACCTGGTTGGTTACACTGACGACACTGCGACCGTGATTGTCACTACTGACATTGCATTTGCTATAAATTTTTATAATTAAAAATGATTAGGTACTACGTGTACATACTTTTAATTAAGGATGTATTTTGTTGTGGTTTAATATTCATTTGTTTTTTATTATAAATAAAAGACAAACATTAAGTCTTAGTTTAATGGTTCATGAATAAAATACATACTACTTGACTAATTAAGTAAATTTATAATAAAATAAATAAGAATATAAAGAAATCATCACTGACATGTAAGAACGACAAAGTATTTATACAAAATTATTTGTTGACAAATTTGACGTCTAACTATTATGCTGGTAAAATAATTGTTATGGCTTACGCTATTAAAATAGGTATTATTATCTCTGCTAATTATTATTAAATATCAAAACAACAAAGTTAGCTTCAGGTCTTAATAGGGTTGGTGTTCTAATATAATTTATAGACTATCCTACCTTGTATTTATACCGACGTTTTTAAGACTTGAAGATGGCTTTGTTATAGGGAAATATACTATATTAAAGGATATTTAATAAATATATGAATGAATAGGATTTAATATCTCGTTTTTATTTTTATATTCCACATATATATTCCATTGAATAGGATAATACGAATAGTTTTAAAAGTATTTTCAGTTAGTCCACCGCATTGCGACCGGCTCAAGCCAGAATTAACACGTCTTTATTAAACAGAAATTCCGATGTTTATTTTTTATTAGTCAAATACGAATATACAAACACATATTAACAGAGTCTACCAGTTCCGTAACAATGCAGCTGTAATATTGCGATCTGATCTCAAACGATCTCTGCTACAAAAGGAACTCGGTTGTTGCAAGTTCTCCAGATCACTTCTGCATAACTTCTTAAGTTTGAAATATTCGTGGGCTGATGTTTGAAATACTGTATAGTTATTCAGTGAATAAAATATGCACTGGATTTTTCAAACCCCTACTATATTCCTCATTCTATGGATCAACATTGTCAGATTAAAGTGCTTTAAACTCGATTCCTGGATAAATAAAACAAGTTGCCATTTTTGAACAGCCCTTCAAGTCAGTCATGCCCGTACATGAAGTTTAACGCGGTATCTCATGCTTTTTCATGAATAACGGTTTTCTTATAAATTGCATTGGAATTTCATTGCCGATGTTTTTTTAGAAGTACTCTGTTTTTTTTACCTTATTCAATGCAATTACGTGAAATATACAAAGAACGTATAGTCAGAATGCTGTTTGTGGGTATACGAGGGGATAATGAACTTCCAAATCAGAGTATTAAAAACATACCTTTTTTATTTATATATCGAAGAAGAAATGTTTTCTGTCTGATATGTGAGTATTACTTTTTTCATTGTTTTGGAAATTTTTGAATTTCAAATAAATTAACACCATATCTCCAAATATCTCCAAATGTATTTGGAGATAAATTCATTGATTTCACCTCGCACTTGTAGTCAAACCACAAATCTAATACGATATTTAAAAAAATTCCTAGAGTGTGTCGAAGTCCCATCTATTCAGCATCTGAATTGATGGACTAATGCAGTCTCGCAACAGATTCAAAATTTGGTCAATAAGTTTATTGCTTATTATTCTAATCATCGAGTTTTTACTCTCAAAATGATTTTCAATTGCAATTCTCTAATTGCGTTCAGGTAAGGTTTTGAGCACTAGGATTTTCACGGAGCCAATCGGCTAACTGAAAGTAAATTTAGTATATTTCAATGCATAAGAGCAGGATACAAACCAAAAGTTCTGAGAGTTAACCTCGCTACTCAAAGCAAATGTAGTTTCAATAATAAAAAGTATTTCATTCAAAGTTTCTATGTTTAAATTTAACTTATTAAGCATTGTTTTGCAAAAATCCGTTCTTTTACTTTGTCTTCCACAAAAAAAAAACTCTTGCTTTGATAATTTGCATGGTTTATAATTAAAATTTTGTGTGTTATAGGATATTTTATGGACTGTCAGACTAAATCTAAAAACGATCCTGTACACTGTCCTTCCACGTAATATAGATTATTGAGTTTCATGTATTTTGCTATCATGTAATTGGTTTCATTTCTTTCTTGTGTGAACTTATAATTAAAGTGGCGACGTTGTGTGCATTTTGTCATCGGCGTTATGTTCGGTGGCAGGCTAAGTCTCGCATGTGTGTAACTCGTCACGTAGGAAACAGGCACAGAGTGACTTCAGTACTGGCCAGTACGTAGTTAGTAACTGAGGGGAGAGCACCGTATCGACATTCAACTTAAATTATCTAGATATTTCGTTAGCATTTCATTTTATAGGTGTCCCATATGGTGTATTTTGTTACTGTGCGATTTTAAGAGTGCTTTTGCCATTTATTTCATTAATACCCTACTTTAGAAGTTTTGGTTTTGGTTTATATTGTTACTGTACTGGTTTAGGAGTGTCTTTTTTCGTTTGTTCGTCACTTTCCTTTTTTAAAAGTTCCATTTTCAGTTTATTTTGTTAGATACTCTCATGTTTTTGGAGTATTCTTTCGTTTTATTTTAGTATTTTAGTAGTGTTTAATTCAATCAAATCATTTTCCAACAATGCTGAGAATGTCAAGCATTGTTTCAGAATATGACATCATTTTCACTGCCATTAAAAAAAAGAAGAGCATTGTACTATATTTTCTGCGAAATTAGAATTCGGGGCAAATATACTCTGGATCTGAAAAGTATGAGGCATATAGAATACCATAGAGGTATTACACATGATAAATTTGTAAATGATTTATGCGCAGCTTTTCTTGGTGATAATATTCCATTAAATAAATTACAGAATCCGCTTTTCGTGAATTTCTTAAAAAAATATACCAACCATGATGTTCATCATCCATGGACAATTAGAAAATATTATGCACCTAAGCAATTCCATAAAATAACAAATCAAATCAGGTCAAAGCTAGGTGAAAATTTTGTCTGGATAAGCATAGATGTAACAACAGACATTAGAGGAAGGTGCGTTGTTAATGTAATGGTTGGCACATTGCATCCAGAAACCCTCAAATTTAATTTTTAGTAGTTACAAAAATGAGATTGCGTGTCACTGCAAATGATATTACCGATATTATCATTAACAGCGTAAAAAATGTAGCTGGTGACAACTGCTTAAAAGTTCTATTATTTCTCTCAAATTCTGCAAGCGTAATGTTAGATGTTACACAACCCATGTTACATCTAACATATGTTGTGCATGGAATATCTTGCATTTGTGAACTTATTCATGAATAATTTCCTGATGTTAATTCATTAATTTGAAACTCATTTAAAAAGATTTTATTGAAAGCACCAATTAGGATAAAGTTATATAAAGAAATGTTGCCGAATATACCTTTGCCGCCAGGACCTTTATTAACACAATGGAGTACATGGTTAGAAGCCGTTTTTTCTTTGTCTCCAACGCTTTCGTATTTTAAAATCTTTTATATTAAAGGTAAAACGAGATGTTTCCGGTGTTGCACCTGCAGTCCAACCACTAATTGTAAAGGAAAATTTGCTCGGGCAATTAGAATTTATTAATAAACATTTCTTCAAGTGTAACAAAAGCGATTGTTTCTAGAAAACAAAACTTTAAAATTTACGAATTAATGCTGGCGAGGAATGTATGTAGGTTCGTCTCCTTGCTAACTCAGACGGTAGAGAGTTCATCCGATAAACGAGAGCGTGTAAGTTTGAATCCTGCGTGAGGAGTAAATTTTTCTTGGGAAAAATTCCTCTTAAAATTATTACAGTAATTAGCAGAAATACATTAATTCGTTAAATCCGATATAAATTGGGAGAGAAATTGACTCAAGGTTACAAAAAAGAAAAGACAAAACGACAGTCTTTCTTTTTATGATTTGTTCTGGGACGTGCCACACATGTTCCACACACCAAAAAATTAATAATCATACTATGTTGAACAGGAAAAAATCTTTACAAAATGACAAAATTGCGTAAGTGTACAGCATGAATTTCACCATGAACCGCCTTGTGCCCCTATTATATATGCTATTTTTGGAGTGTAATCTCTTCCAATAGAACAATTCTATGTTCAAATGCTAGAAATGCTCTTGGTCTACAACTACTTGAGTGATTTTCCGTGAACACTTTTTGTACTAACAAGGCTTAGCAATTCGTTGATCAGCTGAACCAACGATAAACCTTCAGCTAATTTAGAAGAAATGGGATTGTTAAGTGTCAACAAAATTCAGCTTTGTGAAGGAATTCACCACAAAGCTTAGTAACAAGAGCGAGTGGGATCATAACAGCATCTTGAAATTGAATAGAAATGCCATCAAATGGTACACTGTTGGCTCCAAAACAACAGAGGGAACTAAAGTAGGAATATATGGGCGTAGAACCAAGTACTTCGAAAGCTTGGAAATTACCCAAGTTTCTTCCAGGCGGAAATACACGCTATTAAAAGACGCGCTCAGCTCAATATTGACAGAAAATATTGAAAGCAGGAGATTATCACTATGTTTGTTAGTAAAGCAGGCATCAAGGCGCTGAGCTCACATAAAATCAGTTCCAAGATGGTCTGGGAATGCCTAGGGAAATTAAACTAGCTAGGCAAAAGGAATACAGTAACCCTCCTGTGGCTTCCGAATCACACAGGAGTAGGAGTAGGAAACGAGATAATGGATAATCTTCCAAAAAAAGGCCTTTTATAGGGCCTGAAGCCTTTTGCGGGATAAGTAGTAGCACAATACGGAAGAAACTGCAAAGAGAAATGGAACAGAGAAAATCTAATTATTGGGAGAATCTCCAGAAAATGAGAAAAGGTAAAATTCTTCTGGGAACCTATAACCAGAGTTTGCAGAATGTATCAACCTGAGCAAGAGCAATATTCACTAATTAACAGGAATGCTTTCACGCCATTGTAAACTGAAAGGTCATCTGAGTATGCTTGGATTCGCAAGGGAATTTGAATGTAAATGTTGTGGGGAAAGGGTGAAACAGGATTGGAAGGCCAGCTGTAAAACAGCAAGACAAGAGAAGGAGACAATAGATATCTTAGGTCGCAGTGTAACATCACCCTCCCCACATGCATACATACCTACATACATATGTGATCTCAATGACCACCTGATCTTAAGCCAAGGCTTTTTAGATTCTCCCATCAACACTGCAGTACCTAAAAGTGTTTACGAAGAAGTTTGTGCAATAACGCCCACGATACCTCGACTTTTACTGAAAATTGCGGTATAAAACCTAATCTATGTATAAAATTTTATAACCATCATTTTCTTGCTGTACTACACAAAAAGTGAAATTTTTTATTTGTTCGTTTATTAATTTTTTTGTTTTATTAATTATTATTATTTGTCCATTTCTCCATAAATGAAAGCTAAAAATAAACGTATTTCTATATACTTTTCAATAGTGCATTTTAGCTTCTCCACCCTATACACGTGGCTCATACATTGAATCCGTTTTGGCAACCGCTGTACGCGCTGTAGGTAATTCGTGGAAGTAGCGAGAATAAAAAACATTTAGAAAACAATACTACATGCAAGTAGTCCTTCATCTTTTTTGGTTCCTTCGGTTCTTTTCGCGGCAATGAACAATTTAAATTCGACCTTTGTTCGTCCTTTCAAAGGTTGAGCGGTTTTTTCGACATGCCCAAAACTAGCTTGCGTTCCGTGAATTTAGGCGCAGGAAAGGTGCAGTTAGCGAAGCCATCATCGTTCTTTTACCGATCGGACGACGACTGATTTTTAAGTAGATATCTTCCTGAAGAAGTGCGCTTCGGTATTCCAACAAGACTGGTCGACATCAATACGGAAATTATTTCGGGTGCCATGACCGTGAAATGAACCAGATTTGTCCATATCGGGATTCAGTGAAGAATTATTGGTACTTAATTTTTGCTGGTGTAAACGATTTTCTTACTAAAAAAAGACAATGAAAACGTTAAATAGAGTTGTTAATAGTATTACATGTTCCTGATCGTAACTTCCTCTCGTTGATAGTTCTAGACTAGAAAAGTGTGCTAGCCAGTACTTACATATTACTTATTATATTGGTGTGTAAACCTCGCGTTTATAAAGTTTGAAAATAATATTCCCAATTTTTAACAAGAATATTCTTATTTACATATTTAAAGGTGAAACAAATTTTACCTATTATACATTTGCATACATTAATCTCTTGGCTATCATCCAAAATTTAGATTACTAGCTGTTTCCTGTGTCTAATATTATCACTTATCACGTCGATAAGAATAAGGGATAGTTTTCTTTAGAAACAAAAATCCCACCAATGTGTTAAATGAGCTTAATAATAATATTATTTGTGAGGACAAAATTATATTTGATTATACTAAGTCTGAACGTTATTTTTTTGACATTATGGCCATTATAAAAAGACAAGATCCAATGTTAAACAAAATGTTTCTACATTTATTTATATCCTTTTCAATTGTATATCTCAAGAGAAATAAGAAGTGTTATAATTACAGCATAGTAATAATTAAGTAGAAGAAGCGATAGCTAAAATGATTACATATAATTTTCTAAGTACATTTACTTATTATTAATAATACAACAACTTTTCGAAATGAAAAGTTTTAAATTTGAACACATGTATTCTTCCTTTTTTTGTTGTTCTGAACAAATTGGTTTTTTCGTGTACAAAGTATGTATTTTTCTAGCTCCCAGTTAACAACTTCGAATTGTTATATGAACATATCCTTGTCTCCATTTCTTGTGGTGAATAATGCACACACGTTAGGTAACATTTTCCTAACACTCTCAAGGCTATTAAGAGTATTTAATTAAAATGTTTAACAATTTAATCAGATGATAAATTAATTTATGACCAGTATCGGATAACACGCGAACCCAATACTCATTTTTTCGCCGAACATCAAAAGATCCGCTTAATATATATAGGGGATCTTATAATATACTACACTTTAATTTATGTAATGAATACTGAGATTATCCGAGAGATAATGGCACGTCTCGCTTTAATTATTGTAGGTATACATTCTTGTAATTGCCTGTAATCACCCTGTATGCATATGGATACGCATGTGTTTACCTAGTAAGTACACAGTATTGAAGCATATAAGGGAGGATCGACTTATTCCTACACATTAGAAATACTACATATATGTATAATGGTATGCAGGATCAGCGCCCTCGCACACTTACAATCTCATGTACCATCTAAATGAGATGCAGTTAACACTTTCAACTGGAGAATTTTTCATTTGACCACACGGCGTACAGCCAAAATTAAATGAAATAAAAGCCAAGATTTCTGGTATTACCTCGCAGCAGGGAAGTTTTTGGAAAATTACTTTTTGCTTTTTCGACGGATGAATATTGAATAGTCCTGTACAAGATTACTCAATAAACTAGGACCCGAGATATTTTATTACGGGAACAATACAAACAAAGACGAATTCTACACATAATCTCACCTACAAATATAAAGTTGTTAATATTCATATTAAACGTCTGCTACAAGATGTTTACAAATATAAACATTCAACAGAAGATGGTCACGTTTTCAAGTATTATGCGTGAAATATTGCCTTATGGATCCCGAAAAGAATCGGTTAGGTAAATATAACAACATAAGCATAGCACATGAAGGTAAATGCGTGTATCAAAAATATTTGTCAGGATGTTTACATACGTAAATACCCACATTTATTTTCAAATATTTACCCAAACAGTGAGAATAGAAAATTGCAGATGTGTACCCATGGTAAGCTGATATTCTAATTAATTTTTCAGTTTTGATATTTAAGCTTTTATAATTTTGTTGTAAACCCATTTACAATAATAATAATTATTATACAGGTGTCCGAGCACAGAGATTGTTTACAAAATAAAAGTTAAAAACAAAATATCCATAAATTGTTTATCAAAGTTGTATTTTATCAAATGAATGTTTGCATAGACCACTTTAAAGAGGAACAAAGTGTGTCGGCGAAAACGACGCGAAAACTATATAAGTTAGGAAAGTTAGATTTTCTGTAAATATATTGTAGTATATTATTGGGCATTTTATAAAATTATTTACAAATATGCAAGGTCTTGCAAATACGGGAATTTGCCTCCTTTAACTTTTCTTATTTTAAATGGGTTGCTAGGTACATTTTTTTAGTAGTTATTATGGGTATACATTTCCAACAATTAGTTTTGGATACATCGCGAATTTTGTCAAAATATTCACGATTACAGCTTCTGAGATTTCACGTTTTATCCTAAAAGCGGATGTAGTGTCGCACGTTATTCTTTTATTTTCAATTGGGGGCTAACACTTTATATGTTTCGAGGCGATGCAACGTAAAAATATATACAGGGTGTTAAATATGTAGTGTCACATTTATCAAAATTCAAATACTTTTCCATCGATTTTTCTAAATAGAACCTATATTTTTCGATATTACCAGCATTTTGTTCCTGTTATTTTTTCCCTGTCAATTACAAAAAATGAACTTCTCGAAGGAGGAACTCATAGGCATGGTATTCGTTCTTGGCGCTTGCAACAGAAATCCACTATTAGCATCAAGAATGTATACAGCGGAATATCTTAATCGTAGAAAGCCGGATGGTAAGAGCTTTGACAATTTGTTGGTAAGGTTTTTGCAGTCGGGTCAGTGAATTACGCCAAACATAAAAAAACAAAAACTATAGCTACAGAAAATAATGAAGTGACAATCATTCAAACCGTTATGGAAGATCCACACGTGTCTACAATTCGAAAAAAAATATAGAATTACAACCACCACCACGAGTAGAATTTTAAAAAAGCATAAGGTTCACTCTTATAAAATTAGTATTCATCATGGCTTACTACAAACGGATTTTGAAAACAGACTTGTGTATTTTGAATGGCTGCTTTTACAATTGCGTCAAGATGAACATTGTCTAGATTATGTGCTTTTCACAAACCAAGCAACATTTGCTATTCTGGAATAACGAACAGGAAGAATGCACACTACTATGATACAAGAAACCCTGATTTTGTGCAGATCACTTTGTATCAACACAAGTGGAGTTTGAATACTTGGGGGGCACCTTAGGAAACATCGATGTAGGTCCATTTTTCTTTGATAATACCTTAAATTGTGAAAGCTATAGAAACTTCTTACAAAATAATTTGCCGATACTACTGGAAGGCCTTCCATGTAACTTCATGGACTGACTGTGGTACCAACACGATGGTGCACCCGCACATTATGGAGCTGTTGCAAAGAGCCCATCTAAATAGGGTATTTCCTAATAAGTGATTGGGAGAAAAGGCCCAATAAGCTGGCAACCGCGATTACCAGATCTCACCCCCTTTTTTTCTGTGGTCTGCTATAAAAATATATCGTTTATATGACACTCCCTATAACGGCAGAAGGCATGCAACAACGCATAGGAAATGCTTTTCCTCAAGTTAACGAGGACAATATGGCAGAAAATGTAAAGCAGTCGATGCATAGACGGTTGAGAATATGCATGGAGCAGAATGGATACATACATATTTGAGCATCTTTTCAATTAAAATTATATTATTAAAGAATCTAACAGTGTAAACAATAATTTTGTGTTACTCGCAGTTTTTTGTTGTTGCTTTCAATGAATAGAGGTAAATAGCTTCGCACCATTTAATATTTGACATTTTGTAGTTTTTGTTTGAAAATGATGGCCATGTAGTTATATTGGATGTACCGCATATTGAATATTGCAAACAGATTTTCCTTAAAATTGCAATATCTTCGAAAATACTGGAAATAAATGTTATGTTATTGGTACCATTTCGAAGGTAATTTCACAGGGAATTTGACGACAATATCGAAAAATATAGGTTCCATTTAAAAAAAGCGTTTGCATTTCGATAAATATGCCACGACATATTTATCGAATATCGAATATTTATATTTTTACGTTGTGTCACTTCGAAACATATAAAGTGTTAGGCTATCAATTGATAACAAAAGAATAACATGCTACACTATATTCGTTTTTAGGATAAAACTTAAAATCTCAGAAGCTGCAATCGTAGAAATTTTCACAAAATTTCAAAAATATCCAAAACCAGTTGTCGGAAATGCACATACCCATATATCATTGCAAAGGTGTTTTATGTGGCTATAAAAATAACTAGTAAAAGTATAGCAATCCGTATAAAATAAAAAGTTGTAGGTGGCTGCGGGAATTTAATAATTTAAATAATTTTATATGATGCGAAGTAATATACTATATATGTATAGAAAATCTCACTTTCTTATCTTTGATAGTTTTCGTGCTACACTAATGGTGTACCCGGTATAATAATAGTGTATTAGCATGGACACTAAGCTTGAATTATAAATAGAGAACAAAAAAATATATATATAAAAAATAATGTATTAATAAATTGAATTAAAAATTTAGTAAAGGATATTCTTGGTATTATTTTTCTCTTCACAGTAGTTACCATTGCCTGTTCCAATACGTTTTTTTTTGCCAATGAACGGCTGAAGTTGGTTTCTTTTCTTCTGTTCATACGTAGTACATAAAGTGCTCTAACAGAAATGAACAATTAATTTTTTTGTTCAATAACTTTATTTAGTTTTCCGACTGAAGTTTGTTCTTTGAATATTTAAATTGAGATAAAAAATCGGTTATTTTGAGCAATATCTTTCTATTTATATTGCATAAATCAAATCTTATCAAATAAAAAGGCTATTGCGCAAAACAGCCGCTTTACAATTATCTTTATTAAAGCTTGTTCACAAAGTAAATGTTCTTGTCGATGGAGAGAGTATACTATGGTGTTCTAGCAGCTGTCATTGCGAAATATCTTTTCCTGGATGGATCGGATCTTTTCTAAAACTAGCTAAAAAGGAAGCGTACTCTAACTTGCTGATAACGCGTTCCTGTTCATTAACTATAATTTTATTAGATATAAGGGGAGGCCGCAGATCTCTTATTTATAAACTTTGTCAAATAGTAGAATGCTATAATTAACAGTTTCAAAGACTTTGCTCTAATCAAAGAATATGCCGTCCACTTTACTTCTATCGTTTAATCATCATAACATTCCACAGCCTCAAACATTGCCTTTTCACATGATTTTCGCGGCAAAACACATACTGAGCATGTTCAACAGTTTATGTGAGTTAAGGAGATCGTACAATCGCGAATAGCTTATTTTTTGGAAAATTTTTGAAAACGAAGTTAAAGGTAAGACTGTATTAGTTTGGTAACTATACCTCTACCCCGACACGATACCTTCTCCCACTCCTTGTAGAAGGCCTGGGATATCTAGCCGGCATTAATAGTACCTATCCAATGCCTTCAACAGTTCTGCATACACAACGTCAACTTGTCCACGATTGCCCATAACGTCGCTGATAATTTGTGTGATACATGTTAAATTAGTGAGTGTTGATCGTTCAGAAGTAAAAATCCATGTTAATGCTCTAATGAAAAAGGATGTTTTCCAAAGTTAATTTATTGGAGTAGAATCGTCGTTTTGAGTATGGGACAGATTGTTTTCTTCTAACGTGCTGAATAAATGCTTGTGTGGATAGAAAGATTTCAAAGAATGCAATCTTTAATTAAAGAACTGATGATTTGGTCGTAGCCCGCAGCATGTTTGTTGGATAATGCATTTATTGTGCGAATAACAGCTTCTTCGTTTGTAGGCAGGGTCATATGAGGAGGATTGTAAGAAAAACTGTCATCGGTCTGCACAAATCTTTATGAGTACGATACAGTCCTAGCAGATCTGTAATTACAGAGCTAGGTATGCGACATTCTCATAATAGAAAATTCTTACTCAAGATATCAAATTAAGTAGTATTAATTAAAGGATAACGTCAATGACTCGAAGTTACATCCAATAACAATATGTATCGAACAATGAACTCAAGATATAATTAAGCGTATGCGATGATGAAGCAAAAGTGATCCAGTCGTTGTTACCGTATATGCAGGGCAGTAAATTTGGTTTTATATTATATAATAATCCAGGAGAAAGAGTAAAATATCCCGTTTAAGTATAATTTATTGAAGTATCAAATGTGCAATCGGAGATACAGTTGACTTGATATCGCCTAACTAGATCACGAAATGTTATATAAATTTAACGATTAATTGTAGCGTTTGCTTCAAAGGCACGAATCCACATTACAAAATTTATGAAGTTTCATTATAGGTAAAATATAAATGCATACTCACGATCTAGCGTTATATCATAATTACTCTACTACTGGGTAGCGAAGAGAGAATTATTTATGCCACAGTTATAACACAAGTCATTATAAAAATACTTTTATTACGAAACTGTACCACTGAATCCCTGTAAAGAGATTGGTTATTGTTTTGTCGTTGTTTATTATAGCTCATTACACCTCCTTATAGGAGAAATACGATTAAAATCAACACGCATGGGTTTAACTTCTTTACGAGACTCCACGCCATGCCATATTTCATAAAAGTTGTAAAAAAACGTATGATTTATGTTGCATACTTTTTATCGATAGTATTCTTTTTAACACCAGCTCCATAATTACGGAACAATATCGTATAATCAAAACAAATTCAGACCACCTAACCTTTTTTTGGAATACCGTTTCCAATGTCCAGACCTAGTTTCCTTACATGGCGCTGACTGTTTTAATTCCGAACTTAATTGCGAGGGAATCCGCCAAGTTCAGCGTAAGAGTTATTTGAATGTTTCAACGCGTGCGCCGGCTCGTGATTTATTATATTGCACCACACATTTTATATTCTCGTAATTGTATACTATTTACCCTTAGATTAGTGGTCTCATTTTGAAGGAAATAAAACCGATTGTTGGCTTATCTGCTAGTAATATGCAGGTATGCACGAATTCAAATTTGTTTCTTACATATCGCTACAAAGATATAGGTAACTTGATGAAGATATATTTACATCGCCTTTAAGACACACGGGTATTGGTTTGGATTTATAGGATTCCTTTATTCGAAATAATCGTTTTTAAAATTGAATTCATGAATTATGGGAATATGGGTATATTTTGCCTAACGCTGACGACGTAGCTGACATATGAAAACACTAAGAAAGGAATGTAAGGCCAAGAAGGTTTCACCTCAATAAATCTAGTAATATAGACCTAATGAGAAGAGTACTACCGGTTCAATAATTTCGTTTTTTCTTCATATGTACTAACTGTTCCAGTGAAGACTGGATCCTTCATTATAGCTGTGTTTTTAGTTCAGAAAAAAAAATGTACAATAGTTTTATGAAATTTAATGTTGAATGCCCCTAAAATATTTTTGGTTATGCAGCATGTTCTTAATGGTAAGCAAAAGCGTATTTACGCCGTTATAAAACCGCATAAATGTTATTCCGTTTTTTAATTTTTATGTAAAAAATGATATAAATATATAAATCACCATATGCCTAGGTATCGCAATGACGTTGTTATCTAGTGCTGTTAAGTAGTGTTTAGTGATGTTTTCTTTTACGTTTGTTTTAGGTGTCTAACTTTAGATACCGTAAATGCACATTTAGTGCAATGCAACAATAACATTTCCATCAAGGTAATTATATACAGCTGTCCATGATACACAAAAAAATAGTGAAGTGGAACGCAGGTAAATTGTCATAAACAATCTGTTAACATAGCATTAAAAAGAAATACTTTATTTTGCTCGGAAAATAATTTAAACATGTAATTTTTAGTCACAAAAAAAAAACAACAGAAATAATAATAATTAATACGTTTCAATAGTGCTCTTATTATCTTAGCATGGTACTGAGATAATCCTAACAGCGACCGGAAAATTTTTGGTGTTGACAAAAGACTTACTGAGAAATGTAGTTAATGTAACACTAAATGCTATCTAGGAAACTATTATTCAGACGATATTTTCAGAGAAAAGTGGAAGTTAATTCCTTAACCTAACCGGCGCGACGTTGTGATTTCTTTGTATCTGCATTAACTCAAATTTTATATCTGCAAGTTATTCAAAGTGAACATTTTTAAAATATCTTCATAGACGTAACGTTGCCGCTTCAACCAATCCAAGTAACAACCTTTTCATTTAAAAGTCATCATCTTTTTTAATTATTAGATTCTTTATCCAATTTTCTACACCTTTTCCATATGCTTCCCGATCCCCATCTTAAAGCGTTTTCAAGGTAAAAATTAATTTCAACATTTTGTGGAAAAATTCGATCCTTACAGAAGTACGGATGTCGTTGCTGCTTATAATGACTGATAATGCAAATTTTAAACATAGCTTGACGAAGACTTGAGTTAACTTGAAGTCACACGCAGTTTAAGTAAAATATACAGAGCGTTTCATAGGTTACGTTTACGAGATATGTATGAAGAAATGCCTTTGAATCATTTCTATAAATGAAACACCCTGTATATTTATTATTCTTTACAAAACCTGATAAATTTGCTTTTCCTAGACCTATACCTCTACAATTTTGAATTATAAGCATTTTTTTTTTAAATACGACTTTTCCTGATCTTAATTTTATTTAATGTAGGGACGCTATGAATGTTTGGCAATGACTTCAGGTGACACATATTCATTTTATACATTTTATTAATTTATTGCATCTTACTTAAGTAATAATCCCTAATAATGGAAGAACTACCACACACAGAAAAGTTTTCTATTGTCAAGTACATCTCTGTTCTTACATATTTTTACTAAGTGTAAGATAGTATTTTCTTTATTTTAGAGAATTTACTAGATCCGAGTTAATAGGTGTCCTTAAATATAATAATTATTTTCTTGAAATTTTACTAATATCAAAACAAAATTTATTTGTGGCAAATGTTATCTCTCTTAAAACAAGTACATATAATTTTTATAAGGAATAATCACACTCTTACATTTTTCTAATATTGAGTGATATTTGCTTGAGGCAAGTAACATAAGTTTCTTGTATTCAGAATAGAAAAAAAAAGTTGGAATGTGGAGGGGTTGATATACGCTGAAAGTTGGTTTTATCAAGTTTGCATTTCGGTATTAGATATTTCTAACTAACTATTTTAGAAATGTAGTCATTTTGAATAACCTGCAGATACAAAATTTGAGTAAATTCTAATGTTTGGTTCTCCACATGCGCCACAATGTTATGTTTAATGATTAGGCATATTTTTTAGCGTATAGTCGTGGTACTCTAGATTTAAAAGTAAAGATTCAATTTTGAAGTAAGCAAGGAAACGAAAACTAGCAAAGATATATAATATATATATGTCTTCGGACTCAGAAAATCACATAGAATCCGAATATGCCAAAATATACAGGTGTTAAATTTCAAATTTGGTTATATTTTCCTAAAAACCGGATAGGATAAAATTTATCAGTTAAACAGCTAAAAAGTTAATGAATAATTTCGAATTTTATTAAAAAATAATTATAAGTATTATCAATAAAAATGTATGAGCAAAGAACTATGGGGTGGGACACTCGGTATATTATATTTACATCATATCTTAACAATAAAGCCATATAAATCAGTCAGTACATAAGTTGTAGCCTTCCTGATTATTTTTAGAAGAACGACTACATATTTCCATTATGCTCACCTTCTCTTATCGTGTGGAGGCGGCTGTGTTGCACTAAGACGACCATTGAAGGAATATCTTCTTCGGTCAGTGTTCTTTCGCGGTTGCTTCCTACCTTCACTGCGATAGAGGGGATTAGCGCGGTTTATGCCATTGTTCTCCTCCGCTTCTTGCTCGGTATATCCGCGGGAACGGTATGAGAAACGTAAATCGCGAAACCATTTCAAAATGGCATTGCTGTTAAGTAGATATTCCGAAAAATCGCGCTCGTTCACGGACCTGCAATAAAAGAAAACAGCAGTTAAGAAAGTTCAGCATATACAATAGCGTGAATATGTCGACGACCACGAAGGAAGTTGTATGTAAAGCTCGCGTGAGTTAGACGATTGATGCCGCCAAAAAGCTAGAGGTAGCTCTGGTTTAGTTAGGTACCTCATTTAGCAAACTCGTTCATTTCATGTGTGTTCAGATGAAAATCTGTCTTGAAGAAGCTTAATGCGCTTAGTTATCTACAGTTTAAAAATACAGCAAATCATCACTCTGGCAAAGTGCCAGAAAAAAAATAGTTGGAAATCAGAAAATAGAGGTCGAAAAGAATAATCAGCATTTCTTAAATTAAATTTTGTGGTAACTTCATTTGCAAGTTACAGATCTGTATATACAAATGCTGTACGTTTTCGGGGTTCAAATAATTTACACAGACGATGTATTAAACGAAAAGTAATTATTTTTACACTGAAATCTAATTAAAATAAAATAACGGTAATTTAAATTTTAATATAAATAATTACTCTAACAGCCACAAATAGAAATATTTTTAAAAATATATTTGAGAAATATTTTTCGTGAGAGGTTTCTGAACATATTTTTTATATTTTATCTAAATATAGATAAAATATACAATTTAAATATTTACTCGATATTTTAAATCAATGTAAGTTTGACATTTTTAAAAATATTTCTAAAATATTTTTTATATGAAAATTGAGATTACGTTAATGGAAATGAAAGAAGGTCCAGAATCTCACAAACTCTTTATTTATTAGTAAAATACTACTAGTTACATGTTTCGAGTGTATTTAACACTCATCTTCAGGCCAAAGTTGAAAGCACACATATTCCTTTTGTGTTCTTTTCACTGTAAATATTCAAGTTTTTTTTATTCTAATCATCAATTTTTGCTCATCATTCAGCTGTTTTTAATTTAATTTAATTTCAAAATTTAATCCAACATTTTTTTTTATATATTTAGTCAAAATTTGTTATTAATCTGATCCATATTTGTAATGTCCCCATGAGTGCTTCCACCTTTGGCCTGAAGATGAGTGTTAAATACACTCGAAACATGTATATAATTAATGAAGAACGTCTAAAATAGTTCAAAGCCGTAGACTTTCCACTTATTCATTCTTCTGCGCAAGTCGATGGTGTGGGTATGTAGCAACTACAACGTCAGCAAATCTATTGGTTGAAAACCGTATGTGGTAGTGTTTGATGGTGGTCGACAACCTAAAAGGACCGCTCTCTAATAATCAACATATATTACTCTATGTGAGATGCTTTTGGCGTAGATTATTTTGTACATAGATACATGTTTAGAGCGTTGTCTTTTAACTTCAGAAGGCGTACATATTCAGAAGATTTACGTCATATTTACTTATAAATATGAGCTATATTATAACTACATGTACGAAGAATATAGTAAGGTATTGTCGAATGTAAAATTACAATGTTTGATTTGATTTATTCAAACACAAATCAACCGGACAAAAATAAATCTACTTAATCTAAGCAGCACGCTCCTTTTTAAACATTATCGAGTACGTCAAGTTCTTTATGGTAAACCATTGGAATTATTTATGTTAAGGACACATTTTCTTAATGATAACATTTGCTTTGCATGATATATGTTATATGTGGGTACACAACCGTAGCTGGGACTCGAAAGAACTAAAACGAAACAAAAGTATATGGTACATAAACAAGTACATACACACAAATGCACAGTGAACATAAACTTTTCACGTTCCGGTAAACTTGTTTAAGAAAAGAACTTGCCTGTACGTTTGAGTATAATAAATAATGTCGCCAGTAATTGATCTTGTTTATTTAAATTCCTACTTTTTTTACGAGAAAACTACATATGGCATGTATGTGTCTGTACTTATTGACTTTCAATAGCAAAATAAATGATCTCATAGAAATGTTCCAGCTTATCGTGTTGCTTTTGTGCAATAGGTTTAATACCTATAATTAAAATGTTAACTGACTCGCAGTTTTAGTTGGCTTGCAGGGTTTCTGTTAAATAAAATGTATTAGATGTTTTATCACTGCGTAGGCTTTCACGGCCGGTGTAACTATAACTAACATTCTTGCGGGTTTCGCCGTGTGTCAAAACTTTCGCTCGGAGCGAAAGTTTTGACACACGGCGAAACCCGCAAGAAGCTGTTAGTTATAGATGTTTTATCTGCGATAAAATGTATAGCATTAAAACTCTTTGATCATGCTTGATATATTTTTCAATGATAATAAAACCAAAGGATAAAAAACTCAATCAAAAGTCTAAATGTCATTACCGGCCACCATGTTTCGGCCGACTAGCCATCTTCAGAGCCGTGTTAAAGTAGAAAGAAACATTTAAAAAGTAGGTAAGTTAAAATGTTCAACTCAAAGGAATAAATGTAATTATTGGCTAACATGTTTTGGCCGACCATTTAAATTTTTATCTCAACTTTAACAAGGCTCTGAAAATGGCTAGTCGCCCATGTTAGCCAATAATTACATTTAGACTTTTGATTCAGTTTTTTAACCTTTGGTTTTATTATCATTAGACATCACTCAATTTGGACATAACCGTGTATGTAATATATCTTTCGTTACATACTGTAAAAAATTACAGTAATTTTGCCATGGTAAATCAGGAATATTACATGTAATAACGTTGTGAATTTACCACAATAAATGATGTAAATTTTGTTTTACATGTTTTTTCTAGGATATTTAACATGGAAAAAGAAATTTCGGTAAAATTTATAGCTTTTTCATGTAAGTTTAAGATGTAACAAAAATTCAAAAGGAAAATACAGGAAAAAACATGTACAATTTTGTATTTACTCTGAAAATTTACTTAAAAGTGTAAAATTGACATTTTTTTGGGGTATTTAGTGCACTTTCAAAGTAATTTTACTAGTGAACCATTAATTTTGCTGTAAAAATATGAGGATCTTTTATATTTATTTGTTTTTACTTGAATTTTCGGGTAAAACTATAGATATCATGGAAAATACGAAATTCATACGCCGCAATATGATTGGTTATTGGATTATTTATCTGTGCGCGTAGGTAATTCTATTCGTTTGTCGAACTTATTATTGGCTCAATGATATCATGTACGTCACAAACAACCGTAGGTTTCGCGTAAGCTTGTTCATTCTTGATCCCTGATTGAGCGATTCAGTATGACCTATTAGGTGCTATAAAAGAATTAGGTAAGTTGCTTGCTCTCTTTATAAAAATACATATGAAAATTACTTCAGTGTTCGGTAAATATAGAGTTCATATAAATATTACATACGAATTTTACAGTACAATCTTTGAAAAACACATAAGCATGTGAAATTTACTAGATGGTGGAAATCTTTACCTTATGAAGCAAATTTACCTGTAAAATTGTAGGCAACTTTGTTACCAACGATTTTATATGTAATTTTACTGCAACTTTTTTTACAGTGTAATAACTAATTGTATATTAAGAGCGTAAAGTGATACATTGTCGATTGATGAATTGTTATCCGCATTTGCTCAATGTGGACAGTGTACGCTTGTGTCCCGCTACACAAACAAGATTTTTTTTCTGCAATCGCTACTACTACTGCGTACACTACTTATTTCCCATTTTTATATTTTTACACAAAAAAACGCCAACACAATGACAAACTAGCACAATTCTTTTCTGTTTGTTGATCGTCACTAGGAATTTTTAACAAAGAAATTCGGAGGCGAGGGTTTTTCCGATTTTGTTCGTTTCAGGGAATCACTACATAATTTCAATATAATGGGAAATGACAGGGATCGCTAAAACAAAAGGAAACAAAGGGTCTAGCCGATTAAGCATATGGAAACTACACTCGCATCTGATGAAGGGTTATTACCTTGTTTTTAGTGTTCTTTATCTAAAATAGCCATACAATTAATATCCCATCCCTAATCCCTATTGTAAGGGAAGAATGGGGGTGACAATCCTTAACGTAATAAATATATCTTATTTGTTCATTGGTTAGCTACTACACGTTAAAATTGCAAAAGGGTCGAATTGGTGGAACATAGTTAAAAAAAATAAAAACCAACTATGAATATGTGGATATGTATCAATTATTTACCAAAAACTATTAAAATCTGTAAACCATCTCTATACCTATCGTCATAAATATATTCTTATAACAAAACATACACCTACAAATAAACTATAAACAATCAATATTTTGCAACTCGTCGGACACGATGACGACTCCTCAGTACTGTACTCGATGAAATATTGAAATTGGAACCGTCCAATATGCGATTTTACAGCATTCGATCTCACGAATTTCGAACTTGTGATCTGTGATGTAGACTCAGTACAATGTTATCCTATAATGCGCTGTAATGAGTATGTAGTGACCTATTTCCAGGACGATTCGATCTTCATACAAGTTTTGTCAAGTTATAAGAAGTTAACTAGCAAGTCAAGAGATAGTTGGCAGGACACGTTACTTAGATTCAGGCAAAAGAAAATTGTGTTAATGAAAGTTAAATTATTTTATTAAGTATTTTGCGGGAGTTTGGAATGTATTAAGTGCGATCCTGTTTTTCATTGTAACATTTGTGATAAGAAATAATGGAGAAAACAATTGAACGTCATAAAGATAATAAATGAGTTAATTGTAAAATAAATGTCCCAAAAAACAATGGAAAACTAAAGGGTATCATTATAAGTGAAGATTTAAATAGATGTCAACCTTACTGTAGAAATACTGTACACATTGGGTCTGTTTTTTGTCATAAATGTAGACTGATAATATGTAGAGATACGCAACCGACCGACAGTGTGGTGATAGTGTTAGAAATGATAATCCTGCCTTACAAGTGTTTTGGCGCAATTGCGTTCCCAAAGGCTGCCCTATTTAGCTACTACTTCTGAGTGTATGGACACGTTATATATTAGATCCCTTTCAGTTCATTTCCATAGTACATTTTCAACATTCTACCAATTATGACTTAACCTACACTAAGCGTCCTTAATATATGGATCTAACAATTAATTGAATCAGCAGGGCCCAGAAATCGTTAAAATATATATTATTTTAGGATGAAATTCTAGGGTAGCACTCATTCTCTGCTCATTCCTATTATTTTATTATTGGTACAAGAGCAGACATTTTTTTTAATTTACTCATTACTATAATAGTTTAAATTAAAAGATTTTCCAATTTAAGAAAACGAACACAGGCAAATTCGAGACACGTAATTTTAAATACTTTTTGTAGCTAGCGTCTTCACTACATTTCATTTCCGTGTGATGATTGACCGTGGTGTTATAAATTTTCCAAGTGTACTCTATAATTTACGACATTTTTAAGCTGTTTGTAACATATGCAACAATTCAGTAAGTATTTTAATATTATGATACACTTTTTTAATTTAATTCATATATCTACCGTTATTTGCCTGAGGATGGCAGTACTAACCAAAACATGTCAATAACATTATATATTAATATTTTAGTTTAGATTGGCACTTAGCATTTTTATTCCTGCTACTTTAAACAAGTATTTAATTACCTGAACCAAATTATTTGTTCATTAACTTTTGCTGATTTAAAATGAGTTCAGCCTTTTTTCAATGAGCACAGGCCTATGGCATCCATGTCCTGAAAACGAATTTTGACGGAACAAAATATATTTAGGAGAATATATTGTAGCAATGTAGAGTATAGTGTGTAATTACCAATGTTGTACAGCGTTGCCAATTTAGTTGTTTTCCGGTTTTTTATGGCGTTTAATTCTGTCATTAAATGTCAAGGAAGGAAAAAAGGGAGGAGCAAAACGACTGGAGCAGATTGGGGAACAGGATGGCATTCATCCCCTTTCAACTTGAGGCCTTCTGATATCCTACACTTTCTGAAAGGAATAGGATTGGAAGGCCAGCTGTAAAACATCAAGAACAGGGGCACAATAGATCTTTTAGGTCGCAGTGAAATAGTTCTACGTTAAAGGAATGGCCAATTTGCCAATTTTCCCCCCTTTTTTTTAGAACAGCGAAAAGTAGACAACCAGTCGTACGCTATAGCTCACCCTTAATTATAAATCACAAGCTAATATTGTAACACCTGATACAGTAACCTTATAAACAAACTATGGAGTAACCAGATGTAATATTACACAAATTATCTTAATGTTTACGTCCACATAACTACAGAAAATGCTCAGAAAATAACTCAAAGTTGGTACCATAGAAAAGAACATTAGAAAATTAAGTAAAATTCAGTGTAGCATGTAATACAGTGTACTTAATTTGCGGTTAAACTTAATAAATTATCTTCTCTCTGAGTAAAATTACAATTACAGCATGACATACCATGATATATGATTTAATAATAACCTTAATAACAACAATTAAATGCTATAAATACGATCAAACTCAGAACCATAACAAAAATTTAACAAAGACATTAACCGCAATCTAGTAATATTATAAATCACGGCGAAGATAATGTGTGTAGGGCACTTACATATTACCTCTTCTACGCCTCCGACAGAGAGAACAACGGGGTTTTACTTCGATCTGCTGGTATATACGCTTCGGTGATTTTATAAAGATCCCTTGTTAGCTTTTCTTTCTGTTCGTCCATGGTATACCGAACGTTTTATCAAAAGTAAGTAATATTCATGTAACCATGTTGATTAGGATATGAAGTCAAAAATTTAAATTATACAAAAACCTTAAAAGCATAAATAATACAATGGTGTTGCAATGGACAGAATCAATGATTATTCTTATTTATTTATCTACCTCTGTACTTATCAATAACCATTCTTGATTCTTATTGATCTATGTTAGTAAAAAAGAGTCAGAAAAGTGGTAGATGCTCTAGCCACACCAAATACATTGTTAGCATTCAAAATAATTGCTTCACACTCTTTTAAGCGACGTTTTGACAGTTTTTAACCATTTCAAGCTGATATAATTTTATGGTTCAGCTTGAAAACGATCGATGATTAAAGCGGTCGAAACGTCGCTTAAAGAAACATGAAGCAATTATAAAATAAATCTCAACAGTTCAAATTTGACGTTTCTCGTTCCACAAATTTAGTGACATTTTATCTGTCAAACCTTTCGCAATACAATTTATTGTTTCCTTCGACTATTAGGTTCGAAAAATATACATAAAAGGAACAACTGCGATGGTAAACATTATTTACAAATACTCAACACGGCGCAAAGACAGACATGTGAAAGACGTGAAATTAGAAGATAAGTTTTCATAACCATCCTTTAACGGACCTCTTAACATATTCAAATTAATAATAATAAAAGGCGACAGGTGTGTCCTTTTCTAACTCTTGTCGCACACCATAGGCGTCGCCCTATCTATAGCGTGTAAATTTGGCGTGAAAAAGTCGGCGGGAATAGGCGCCGAGGGGGAAATGGATTAAAAGGGAAATAATAGATGGGCGAAAGGGTAGCGGGGGTGTCTACTGCATAGGCGTATCGTTATTAATAATTAAAAGTAGGAAAAGAGGAGAAAATTCGCACAAAAATTAGATCGTAGTAGCGGTGGGAACGAACGCCCTTGCAGACCGAGAAATGTCATCGAAGCGGATTTCGATGGATTTGGAACCGTCAAAGTTGGGGCTATTTCGTACGATCGCTGCTACGCTATGGTGGCACTTGAAAGTGGGCTCGACGTGGAAAACAGTTCTTACATGTTTCCTCTTACGGTTGAACCCTAAAATAAGTCGAAACGCGATATTTTTTCTCAAAATGAGTCGATTTATAGTGGTGTGTTTTTCACTACAAGATTATAACGACGGTCAAATAATCGTCACATAGGAGCATAGATGGCGCCAATATATATTATTATTATTATATTAAAATCGATTTCGACCGTAGGGTCGTTTTGTTAATGCGAAAGGTAAGTTTAGAAAATCCGACGGGGTTACGGAACATATTTTAAAGCGTTAAGGTGTTTTTCGCGATTCAATTTTATAGAAAAACCACGAAAACACTTCGTTACGATTGTAGAAATAAACACGAGGCGCTACTAGATGGCGACAAGATAGATAAATAAATTTCAACTTAAAACGGGCTTTTTCAAAGCCAAGCGCATTTGAATTACATTAATGGTAGTTGTGAATAATTTGTATTTAATATTTATTATATTCGGAACCATTTTAAAATATAAACTGTTAGAATGTTATGTTATTTTTTTACTGTTTGTATTATGCGCATGCCCAAACGGCACGTTGTATTATGTTTCTCAGTCGTAGACACAGTCCACTAATACACGTCATTACGAACACATCGTTTTATTTTGAGTGCTATTAAAACATCAGTTTCAATCATTTTCTTTCAATAAAACACACAACATTTTGGTCCAAACGAGTCGGATTCGCACGTTAGTACATCAGAACCATCAGTACGAAGATCAAAGCATTAAAACATCGAGAAACATCCACACGCCACACGGGTAGAACGAATACCACACATCGCCATCTTTGACAAAAAACACGTGGTGACTTCCATTAACGTTACATGTAAGTCCTTTTTTCCTTTCAGAATTGATATATACACATTTAAAAACGTACAATGTCGATAGAAACATTAATAAAAAAGCGTGGTGCTATGAAAGCGCAAATAACATTGTTTGAAAAGTATTTAACGGATTTTTCTAATAAAATTACGCAAACAGACAAAATTCCCGTAGTAGAAGCTGAAAATACGTCTTTCTCGATTTGAAAATTTATCACAACAATTTGACGAAATACAGCGCGAATTCGAAGTATTGCACAGCGATAGCGAATTACAAGTTACAGAACGCGAACAATTTGAGAATAATTTTTATAAATTACTGACCAACGCTAAAATTAAAGTAAATTCGTATGAAGAAACCGTTGACGCAGGTGCTAACAATGCTGAATCTATTCATGTATCAGAAGTTAGTGTATTAAATAACATAAAATTGCCACAAATTATTTTGCCTAATTTTAATGGAAATTATGAGAATTGGGTTAGAGGTTTCGCGACAGTATTAATGATATCCAAAAATTTCATTATTTGCGAGCGTCAGTATAATATAATAAATATAAAATCGTCAAATTGGAATTGTAGTTATTATTATGAGAGTGGATCATTTTATTTAAACGCAGAATATTTATATAATTAGCCCTAAGTAAAGATAATCTATATTCGTGTCTACTATCACTACATCCCTATCGACATAGGGAAATAAGCCATTGGGAAACGCAAGGAAAGACACATATCTCCTTTAATCTACCAGCGATTGCGCGTGTGCAGATTCTAAGAATTTTAATACTAAATTATTTGGCGGAAACCAGTAAAATTCTGCGAAATGTTTAATCTCTGACCGAAAGGCTTGCGCGTACGTTGGCGCATAACAACAAGGGGATTAGTTGTCGCTACGACTGTCAGGATACAAATATACTTTCCTTTTGTAGTTTATAAAAAACTTCAAGTGTATTCGTATATAATTATTTGAAGAAATAAATTTACTGAAGCCATTACTTTGATTGCAAAGAGTATTTAAGGTTTAGTTTTTATAAAAAAAATTTAATGTAGATCTATAATAATTTTATTCAAACATAATGCCACTGGCAATTTATATTAGCAAACTGTTAAAAACATACACTTTCAAAATTGTTACCTACCTTTAAATAGTTATTTTTCTTAATGTTTTATTTTCATTGCTTTTTATGACGACACAATCGAATTACAGTTTTTAAGAATTTTTTGTGTAAAATATGTAGATCAGATTTTTGATTTCAAACTTCCTTAATAATAATATTGAAAATACGAACAAGAAACATCTATTAAGTATATGTGAAATTGTTTTGGGTAAAACTATTATTATATTAAAAAAGTATTTAGTTTAATTATTTTGTAAATATAACAATATATATATATACGGGCAAAGAATAGTTCCGCTGGCGTACTATAGATGTCCCAGCTAGGCTGATTTTAGAAAAGTGTACGACCAAACAAATATTAAACGTGATCTGACGTGATTAAACGTAAGTGGAAATTTTCCGTTGCACAAACGCGTAAAAATATAAGATAACGAAGAGTCGGTGCGATACGAATGAAAGTGGTTTAACTGCGCGCGCAGCGAAGAGTAGAGCATTCATAAATGAATTGTCAATTCGCAAAATTATTATGAAATGAATATTAAAGAGTCAAAGCAAGTACAGTTCAGTAAATAAAATAAAAACCAAAACACACATATTGGCTCAATGGATTAATATTCGTTTTATAATTAAATTAAAACATATTTTTATGTTTAAGCGAAGCAACCACGGAATATTTGCTTTTATTTATTCGTCAAATGCCTATTAACTTTCGCATAGCACATATTATATCTTATTTTGAATGCATGAAATCTACAGCGTTTTCGATTTATTACACTACGCGTGGAGAATGTATGTATCTATCGCTTTTATTAATAGTGTATATTAAAATAAAACATAATTAGTGCATAAATGCGGTAAGTCGAAAATGTTATAAATATTGTCACAATAACAGCGGGAAATTCAATTTTTAAAACTTCGAATTATTGGAATTCGATGGGGCATAACTTAAAATATTTTTGACTATATAAGACTGTCAACCGAAGACTTGGTCTTTGATTACAGTTCTATTTTTGATTTTAGGAAAAAGACTTTCTATATAATATTCCATTTTTAAATTTTACGTAGAAAAATAAAATAGCAGACATAATATCGGGGATTTTTACGCGATTTTTGGGTCACTATTTGCGAATATAGAATCAAAAACAAGATGGCGCGATTAAAATGGAAGAAGAGTATTAAAAAAATGGCATTTTGCAACAGATATTTGTGTTCAAAACCTTTTGTAGTTGCTGAATTCGGTTCTTACAAGAGTTTTAGAAAAATAAAATGGAGGATTCAATATGAAAGAAAATTTTGAAATGTAGGAGACATTTGCAAACAGACATTCGTATGCAAGCGTTTTTGAGGTCGCTAAATTTGATTCTGATATTAGTTTTTGGCAAAATAAAATGGCGGACGCATATGGGGCAGAGACTTTTGGAAATATAAAGAAAACGCAATTTTTTTTTTGAAGGCTTGAGACTTATGCAATTTTTTGGGCACTATTTGCGAATATAGAATCAAATACATGATAGCGCGCCTAAAATGGAGGAATATTATTAAAAAAATGACATTTTGCAACAGACATTTGTGGGTGTTTGGATCGTTGCATTTTGATGCTGATATATTTTTTTGGAAAAATAAAATGGCGAATAAAGTGGGAAGAAAATTGAAATATAGGGAAAATCGCCAACTATTTTTTTAAGCTGTAACTTATGGGATGTTATAAAAGGGAAAGGGAATGGGAAAGGGAATGGGAAAGGGAATGGGAAAGGAAATGGGAAGGGAATGGGAAAGGGAATGGGAAAGGGAATGGGAAAGGGAAAGGGATGAAGGGAATGGAAAGGAAATGGGAAAGGGAATGGGAAAGGAATGGGAAAGGAATGGGAAGAATGGGAAGGGAATGGGAAGGGAATGGGAAGGGATGGGAAAGGGAATGGGAAGGGAATGGGAAAGGGAATGGGAAAGGGAATGGGAAAGGGAAATGGAAAGGGAATGGGAAAGGGAATGGAAAGGGAATGGGAAAGGGAATGGGAAAGGGAATGGGAAGGGAATGGGAAAGGGAATGGGAATGGGAAAGGGAATGGGAAAGGGAATGGGAAAGGGAATGGGAAAGGGAATGGGAAAGGGAATGGGAAAGGGAATGGGAAAGGGAAAGGGAAAGGGAATGGAAGGGAATGGGAAAGGGAATGGGAAAGGGAATGGGAAAAGGGAAAGGGAAGGGAAGGGAATGGGAAAGGGAATGGGAAAGGGAATGGGAAAGGGAATGGAAAGGAATGGGAAGGGAATGGGAAAGGGAATGGGAAAGGGAATGGGAAAGGGAATGGGAAGGGAATGGGAATGGGAAAGGGAATGGAAAGGAAATGGAGGAATGGGAAAGGGAATGGGAAAGGAATGGGAAAGGGAATGGAAAGGGAGATGGGAAAGGGAATGGGAAAGGGAATGGGAAGGAATGGGAAAAAGGGAATGGGAAGGGAATGGGAAAGGAATGGAAAGGGAATGGGAAAGGGAATGGGAAAGGGAATGGGAAGGAATGGGAAGGGAATGGAAGGGAATGGGAAAGGAATGGGAAAGGGAAGGGAAAGGGAATGGGAAAGGGAATGGGAAAGGGAATGGGAATGGGAAAGGGAATGGGAAAGGGAATGGGAAAGGGAATGGGAAAGGGAATGGGAAAGGGAATGGGAAGAATGGGAAAGGGAATGGGAAGGGAATGGGAAAGGGAATGGGAAAGGGAATGGGAAAGGAATGGGAAAGGGAATGGGAAAGGGAATGGGAAGTGGGAAAGGAATGGGAAAGGAATGGAAGGGAAGGGGGAAGGGAAAGGGAATGGGAAAGGGAATGGGAAGGGAAATGGAAAGGAATGGGAAAGGATAGAGGAATGGAAATAGGAAAGGGGAAAGGAAATAGATAATTGGAACAAGGAAGGGAATAGGAAAGAGAATATGGAAAGGAAGAGGGAACAGGGAAAGGATGAGAGAATGAGGGGAATAGGAACGAGAATGGGAAAAGAGAAGAGGAAAAGGAATAGGGAAAGGGAATGGGGAAAGAAAATGGGAAAAGGGAATGGCGAAAGGGAATAGGGAATAAGTAGAGAAAATAGGGAAAGGGAATGGGGAAATTGAATAGGGAAAGGGAATTGGAAAAGGGGAAAGGGATTAAGGAAAGGGAATAGGGAAAGGGAGTAGGGAAAGGGACTAGGGAAGGGAAAAGGAATAGGAAAATAAGAAGGGAATAAGGAACAGGGAAGAGAGAATAAAGGAAACGGAATAGATAAAGGGAATAGAGATACGGAAGGGACAACGAAATGAGAAAAAGGGAATAGGGAAAAATACTATTTCTATTCTATCTATTACTAATTGATGTTTACCGTGTGAAATACTGCCTAACATCGAGTCAGCCAATGACAAAAAAAAATCTATATAATAAGCAGACAATATAGATGGAGGAATAAGTACTGAAATATATATAGCTTATTAAACAAATGTATCAGCTGTGTTTTCCTCGCTTTTTTTTGTGCTTTATCTAACAAACGTCTATATAATTTTTGTCGAGCAACGTAAATAATGAGTTGTCAATATTATGGAATTTACGTTGGCTATAATATGATCTCGCGAAGGATAAATAAAAACTAATATATATAAAAATCGTCAAATTGGAATTGTAGTTATTATTATGAGGGTGGATATTTTATTTAACGCAGAATATTTATATAATTAGCCCTAAGTAAGATAATCTCATATTCGGTGTCTTCAAGAATAACGTGTATATAATACGTACAACAAAAACTTTTCTACAAAAGTTGCTGAGAATTCAATGCTGCATAACCTAAAAATATTTTCAACTATACAGGGTGTTCCAAAAGTAAGAACAAAAGTAAACTACTTAAAACGTACTGCACATTATAAAGATGATTTTCAAGTGAATGGACCCGACTTCAAAAAAACCACCTTCCTCAAGTACACTTCCTCTCCTCCTATGCGAGCATTAGTGATAATAATAATAATAATCCTTTATTGCCTTTGGATCATTGTAGACACTGGCAGTGTCAATGTATGTATAATTACATATTGCTGGGAATCACTGGTGCAATCAGGGACCACTTCTTTGGAGACAATTGTGGGCCTCCCCTCCGCTGGAGCTTTATGTAAAAACGGAGGCGTTGAATGCGATCTTTAGACTGGAAGCCAACAACTTGTGGCATCCCAACTTTAGGGTCGGAGAGCACATTGATACTACGGGTACGATGCTGGATAGGCAATTGCTGCAAATGCCCACGGACACCCGAAATTATTTTCATTGAAAAGATTAAAATCTCTATATTGAACCTAGAGACCAGGCACGTAGTGAGATCATTGCTCTTGATAACTGGTTCGGTGGATCGATCCAAATCCAGCCAAGGCACAGGAGTTGGTATTTGTTGGCCAAGTCCTAATCAAAGGATATCCATAAGCCTGGGGAAGCATACAACGGTCTTCCAGGCAGAGGTATTCGCCCTTGAAACCTGTGCTAAAATTATTGCATAGGGGAGCTGCATGAGGAGGAAAATAAATATAATGACTGACAGCCAAGCTGCGATCAAGGCAGTCTCGAATTCTAGGTCAAAACTAGTTAGAGACTGCAAACAATTCCTCAATACACTTCATAGGTCTAGAGTCCGTATGTAGGATTACTAAGGACTCCGCAAGGAGGGAGATCTGGACCTGGTTAGATAATGAAAGTACAAAGAAATAGAGGTCAACTGAAGGTCAACTCCATACTAAAGCGCTAATAAAGAATGGAGATGCTAGATTCTCTGATAGCCTACTCAGACGCAGCAAGAAAGAAGCTGAAACCATTACTGAACTGGTAACTGGACACTGTTATCTGAAAAGCATCTATACAACACAGGTAGAGTGAGCGAATCGTGGTGCAGAAAACGCGAACTATAGAAGCAAACGAGTTTACATGTAATCTGCACATGTGAGGAATTGAATTCACTCAGGGTGAAATATTTCGGGAAGGATCTATTGGAGCCCTCGTAGGTTCTCAAGTTTCCACTAGGCAAGATACTGGGCTTTATAGAGAACACCAAGCTGTTCGAATGGAAGTAAGAGATTTAATAGGGGTGGTACAATGAGCACCTAGCTCAAGTGCCCGGACTTGAAATGTATAATTACATTCATAATATGTATAATACAAAACACAAACAAACAAATACAAGATCTTATCCAATATAGGCGTGTACCATGCTATAAAAGATTAGTTAGGACTAAAAACCTCGCGAGAATATCATGCACAGAATAGCAATATTTACCAATTGCATGGAAAAACTAGTAAACGTTGTTTGAGGTTTGGCAGAAGTACCGACTGTACTTGTTAGTGATTTGGAAAGAAGTTAGTACTAGATATGCAACTTAATTGTATTAGTGAAATTCTAAAACTTTTAGTAAGCTTTATTACTTAATTAAAGAATATATGGGTGATGCTGACTCCTAAGCCTATTTTTATTCTGTTGTGGTGTTTGTATATTTGTGATTTTTTATTGTGTGTACTATGGATTTATCATGAATAGAATTTTAAGAGTGTGTTATGTTTATACGTTTATAGCGTTTATTATTATTATATATAAGGTAAAGTCAGGTAAGTGTGTAACCAGGGCAAGTGTGTAGTTTGTTTATATTTATTTTTAAAATTGAAATACGGACGTCCTCTTGTTATAATACTAATGTACTAAACTTCATACTAGTTTTACAAACAAAAGTTCGCATCTCCTAACGTGTAATAACTTGAATATCTTGTGAATATATCATACCTTATTAAACAGGCATCAGTTTAGTATTACACTCTGGGCCGAACTAAAGGATAACGCTATTAATATATAAAATGCGGAACGATTACACACTTGCCCCATTTTGCTGGGTAAGTGTGTAGTATTGACAGTGTTTAAAATTTCTTTTTTTTCTAGTAAACCGTTGATAATTATAAAAGGTGTGTCTATTGAAGGCTTTCAACTGAGCATACATTACGTACTTCTATGTGTAAAATTTATCAAAATATCTTATTATGTGAACAGTGTTACATTTTCTTCGCACTATGCAATTTTTACTACACACTTATCTGACTTTACCTTATTTATTATTATAAAATTAATAAAGCAATATAATTGGCTGTGAATGGTACGACTATGGTTAAGAATTAGAAGGTGATGATTTGAAGACAGAAAGATAATTTCTTAAGTTAAATGTTCTTCGACGATGATTCTTAAACGGGCAAAACAAACTATTTTACTCGATTCTCATTTCTATATATGTTCGTCTTAACGATATTCATACTTATTGTTAGATAAATTTCCTCTTTTCATAAAACATGTAACGGGCATTTTTTTTACCGATTTGACAGTTCTCGGTTGTTTTGGGCTTAGTTTGGTTTGGTAATCCATAATGAATATACACACGCAGGAGCAACATCTGCAAATTATTCAAATTCATTTTGAAAAACATAGTTCAATTCTAGAAACTCATTGGGAATTACGTGGATTGTTTTCGCAACACGTATGCTCTAAACGATGATGCGCATACAGTAAGACGTCATACAGCGCGCACACAACAACCGATTGATGGGGTGCAGCGTAGTATTAATGATGATCCAAATGCGTCAATTCGTCACCGTGCTCAACAATTTTACTTTATGGAAAATTTTGCGTAAAGATCTTGGTTTACTTCTTATAAGTATACCTGTTAAATCGAGATGAGAAGTAACAAGAACTCTCGTTTGGTCTCGATTCGTTGCTTATCAAGACGAGTTGAAACTTCTCGCTAATCTCAATACGTTTCAATACACTTGCCAAACGCTTGTTTCTTTTTGTTTAACCTGTGTATGAATGACTGTGAGTTTAGCATATCTGTGATGAGAAGTAATTATTACGTAATTCCAGTATAAATTAAAATAAAACACATCTAAACAAGGAAAATAGTATATTAACGCAATGAGTGTGAAAGTATGGAAAGAATACCAATCAGTAGCTATTAAAAAAAATAATAAATAATGAGAATTTTTACAAACAAAAAGTATTCTAAGTACATTGTAATCTAATCTAATGTAAAACCTACGTATTTCGTCAAGCATAGATGCCGCCTACCCATATCGTTGCGAACGAAAGAGTAGGGCATAGCAAGTGGAACTGAATAGGGTAACGATAGCGAGGCTCGCAAGGGCGATGCGAGGCTTGCACTGGGAAGGCGGAGGCAGCATTGCGATTACCACAACTTAATTTGAAAATTTTGTTCAGTGATGTAGCGTACTTTTGGTTAAATGGCTGTGTCAATAAACAGAACTGCCGCATATGGAGCGATGATAAGCCGTAGTCGAAAGACCATTATATCCAGAAAAAATAACTGTTTGGTGCGCTTTATGGGCTGGTAGACCCATTGGTCCATATGTCTTCCAAAATGATGGCCAGAACGTTACAGTCAACGGTGGACGGTACAGAGACATGGTTACAAAATTTTTCGTACCTCAATTGGAAGGTATTGCAGATATGTGGTTTCAACAAAACGACGCCACATGCCACAGAGCATGTGATAGAATTAATTTACTGAAAGAAACATTTAACAAGCAATTAATTTCACGAAATGGACCTGTTAACTGACCACCTCGTTCGGGTAATTTGAAACTTCTAGATTGTGTTCTCTGGGGATATGTAAAATCGTGTGTCCATGCCGGCAAACGAGAAACAATTGAGCACTTGAAAGCCAACATTTGATGCACTATTGCCGAAATACAGCTGAGTTACTGCGAAGGATATGTGCAAACATAATGGAAATCATATTCAAAATTCAAACATAGGCATGGATATTAAAAACGTTTTTCTGTGTTTCATTTCAATTTAAAGTTCTCCGCCTCTAAAAAATCACTCATTATGAACAAATGGACGTCATTTAAAATTTAATAGAGCATTAATCTTTAGAGGGAAGACTAACTGACGGCGAAGGGAATAGGAGACATGTTGAAGTGCAATTATGTACAGTTTTAATTGTAGACTTAATTATATGGAGACACGGCAAATATTTGCCTTAACGAAAAAGACTCGCCGACATTGTCCTTTTACCAATAGTTTAAAGGGGAGTGCCAATGTATTATAAACACTCAAGCCCTTATTCGTTCAATCGACCGTTTTCTCTACTCGTATACGAGATACTTGTTTATTTAAGTTTATTTAAGTAATAGGTATAAAACCATTTAGTTTAAAGATACTCGAGACAAATCACTTGAGCGAAATTACTCTCCCGACGAGCGCGCAAGAGCAAAATAATAAAATGGCTATCGACCTAAGTAACGCTAAAATAGGTATTCGCTGTTTAAAGGTAAACAAATTGGTATTGTATTGGAAAATCCTTGAACTTAAAATAGCCTAGTCAAGGAGATGACTGGTGATGATCATGTTGATGAACGCCCATTCTGACACAATATCGATACATAGTTGCATGCGCATCAGTAATTATGGGCTAAATTTTTCTCCATTACAGTCCGCACTCGCTCTTTGTTCTTCACACGGCGACAGTTTCCTCCGTAATAACAATAGATGCCTTGTCCGTAATAATGACCTTATATTGAGGCGCTATTGAGTTCATGGCAGTAGGACTTCTTTTCACGCTATCTTTTTGTTGCTATTAACTTCTTATTTATACAAATTAAAAAGAAAAATAATAATACATAAGTAATGCAATGAAAGTTGTGGTTATAATAAGCATACTGACTTTTTCCGATAAATAATAATGTTGTGAGAGAACGCAACTAGCTATTAACCGAATTTGTAACAATTATTGTTGAATAAATATTAGTTATTTCCAATTTTAGCCTTTATCTATATGTAAATGTTGTATAGTTATTGCAATCAATTAATAGATCGTACGCGATAGCACTGTAGACACAAAAGCAGTTGGGTTTTACTTGTGTGTGAGATGAATAATAATAAAAATACATGTGCTAAGTTGCAATAACTTGTATTTGTCTAATTTTTCGCAAAATACGTGTCTAAATAGAACACACTTGGCAGATGCCAATAAGGTATCAATTGCAAATCTAGATAATGAAATTCCCATGGAGATACATACAGGTATTGCTCATGAAGAAAAACCTGTGAGATCCATAAGATAAAAAAAAACACCGATGGAACTGTCAGATGGAGCTGATAAAGAAGTAGTGGAACATTAGATAAAAAATGACGAGCAAGTACGAGCCTGGATTAGTTTGGCAGTAAAAGTTAGTTAAGTATGCCACCATCAAACTGAAACCACAGTTAACGTGTTACGTGGACAGCATTAAACAATATTCAGGAAAATATAGTAGTAAAGTTATTAAAATTAGGTGTACTCACAGCTCCAAGATGGAGTAAAATGATAACATGGAGCAACACATGGCTGAGTTGTAAGACAAATGTATTCCAAAAAAAAAAATGAAGTAACTTGAGTGAAAGTCAGTTATAAAGAAGCTAAACTGTGAGAATGGTTCTCAGTAGTTTACCACTGCATTATCTAGCATTATTGTTAGTCCAGTGAAATCTAATCAGTAAATACCAACATCGGAAGGAGAGTATCTTTAGAAAACATGGCATGAAAAAGAATTGCAAGAGGAATAAATCATCGACATAAAAGAGGAACCTCATTCTGTACACTGTTTGTGTGTATAATATAGACAACGAGCACAGAAGTTTGGCGTGCAAGCTTAGGTACATCCTTCTTCAAATGAAAATGCAAAAGAAATTGAATAAACAGAAGATGCTCTATTCACAGTTGCATCAAGTAACATAGGTGAATGGATTGTTGATTCTTACTACAAGTCATATTGCATACGATATTTGTAAAATATGAGTGCCAACCCAATAATCCAAATGTGACTAACAGTGAAAAGATGCAAGTTTATGGAAGAGACACGTGAAAAATTGAAGTTACTTCAATGGTAAAACGTCAATAATAACGATAACAGATATTCTATTTGCACCTCAAGTTGGAAAAAAAAATAATTTCATTAAAGGAACTGTCAAATAGAGGTTTTTATGTATATTTTAAAGATTTTATTTACGATTTTTTTAAATATAGGATCAACATTTAAAGAAAAAGTTGTGCTTACCAAAAAAAGTAGACGCATCCTTAGAATACAATTGCATAGTTTAAAATACTGCTTCGACATCCTTTATATTAAAAACAGGTCAGTACAAATTATAGCACTTGAGATCTCCAAACAGCATCGTTCACGGTTGAACACATAGCATGTTATTATGTTGTATAATTTGTAGTACGTAATTATTATTATTAGAACGAGAAGTAGATTGTTGTAATACTTAGGGTAGTGAAACATTACGGATCATTAATTTTAATATCGAGGCGGGTCTTGGACATTAGTTTTATCGTTCCCAAAAACAAAATTCCTAGACTATGAAGTTCAAAGACGTCACATAATCACGTTTATCAATTTAAAAGTTAACTGTACTGACATCATTTATTTACATAATCGGCCATACCTGCCAACCTTAGACACACGCGCTGTCAAAACAATTTATGAACGAAAATAATCGCGGGCCCAGAACAAAATCTTGTAGTTACATCATTTACGGTGTATGGATTTATCTCGGGTTCGCGATCTATATGGTTGAAAAAAATAATAAAAGAAATCTTTAATTCGTTTTATAACATCCATAGTAGCGATATACAAATTGGATTGTCAAAAATTACGGTTTGATGCATTCCTTGTGCATACAGTTAACCTAAACATTTTGGTATGAAAGCGATTGTAAGAAAATGCCAAAACACCTCTATTCGTTTTCACATATACCTCCAGCCTGTCGTCTCAGGCCACTTCTGGATACTCCGTGTTTACATTATCGTCAAACCCTTGGCATAACCATAACATAGGAGAATTCTAGATACAAATGACGTAACGCACCTAATATTATAAATAACAAGATATATGATCTACTATACAGAGCGACCGATTGGAACTGAATCTTACACGATAATAATCTCGAATTAGACGATTAAAGTGTAATTATACATCCATACACGAGACAACAGTCAATTTTCTACAATCTACAATATTCAACAATTGCATTAGGCACAGTTTTTGTAGATTATGCATAGTCCAAGATAATAAGAGTCATTCTTTGAAAAGCCTAGTGCTTATATTTTTTTCGTAAAATTTAGAACATGTTCCTCCTACTTTTCTTCAATTAAATTTTTATGGGATTGTGAACACAATAACGTTAGCGCAGACTAAGAGTTAAAGCTGCTATTGGTTCTATTTATTAGGAATAGCGTCGAGCTGTGACGACGAATTACTAAAGAAATGAACGTCAACTTTATGCTTTTTTGTTACCCTAGGATTATGATAATAATATATATTAACAATTAAGAAGCGGCAAATGAATTATTTTTGCAGTACTTATATGATTGAAATAATTGTTTGTATACCAAGGGAGTGAAGGGAGTCAACTTAATTTATTTAATATCAATATGCATATATTTGTAGAGGCAAATGGAATGAATTGGGGAATAAATTATCAATATTATTGGTGTATTTATTAGCAAAAAATTGGTTTTGAAAGCGATAGTAATAAATACCATGATAAAAGTATATATAATTAAACGTTTATAACTCTACTATTTTGTGTTGTTTGCATGTTGGTTTCAGTTAACGGTAATACGAATATGTTTATGGATGTCGGAGATGTTAGTTGGTATAATTATATAAAGAATAACGATAGCTTATATATGTGTTTGAAAGTTTGATTATTGGTGTCAGTAACAACAATACATAAATCGCAAGGAATGTCGAAAATGCGGCAAATATAGTTTATTTTTACGGTTTTTGACAGTTTTATTCCGGCCATATTTGTGACATTAGCTGAAATCAGCTAAATTTATTTAGAATTAAGAACCACCATTGCAAATCACAAAGTAGTCATTTTATTTTGTGTAAAAATACCGATAAATACACATTCAAGTACAGACCGAACGATGATTTGATGCGACGAAACGCGCTTTGTAGTTATTTTTGCAGTAAGTAGCGAACTGGGGCCACTTCTAGATTGGCACCGATTTCAAACGTTTGTAGGTCTCCGTGCGAGGCTAGCAGAAGAAGGCTCGTTGCCTGCTGGTTGATCGAGTCACGCGTCCTCAGTATACGCAAGGCTCGGTACTGTGGGGAAAGGGTTACCCACTATTACGGTAGGCAAGTGTGTGAATCAGACGGCCATCGAAGATCGACTATTGAAACTAAATACATATGTGGAGGACCGCATACGGACGGTTTAGGCACTTCCGCGCAATGAAAATTGGGTTCAAGAAGATTTAATATTTATTAATTATAGCAATAAAGTGTAGTATTTTTCTAGGATGACATCGCAAATTAATAACTATAGTATTTAAAATTAAAATGAACTACCATTCATATCTTTCCTAGGATAAAAACTATGAAAATAAAATAATTAATATAATAAGGGTGTTATTCCTGAAAAATTCATCAAAAATCCATCATAATAGTGTTTTAGGTAAAAAAAAACAAGCCATTTGTTTAGGTAAACAAACAAAGAAAATAAAAATTGTGTTTCGCATTCTTTGTAAGAAATACGTCCGCTTATGCTTGAATATCCATTATATTTTACTCGACGATCTTCGCTTAAAAACTTCTCTGTGTGTTCTGTGTTGTGTTATGTTTTCGTCAAAATAAAATCACAAAAACATCTGAATAATTTTGCGTCAGTTAGGTGGGGGAATGTAAACAAGTGACCCATGTATGTATGTGCAATTTAAAAACTAAATATACGCAATTCTGTAGAAAATACGTTAGTATTTATATTTAGGTAGATAATTATAGGTAGATAAGTATTCCCGATAAGAACTTAACGTATTTTTTATTTTAAATTGGCTTCTAAATCTGTGTACATTATTTTTTTTGTGTCGACATTATTTTAGTTAGATCAATAGTCTTCGGTTTAATCGGCACTTTAGACTTGCAATCGATATATATAAAAAAAAAATAAACTCGACCTTGCCATATTTAATCCTTAAATCGCGATTGTAATAATGGCCCTTAGCAATAAATGAGGTATAAAATACTGTAAGCTGATTTAAAACTTTGTAAAATTAATAAAATGAAGGGAGAAGAGAGGAGGGGGGAATTGGCCCGTGATTGGCCTCATCACTCAATATTGTCACGAGCTGCCACTGATGTGTATATATCGTCGAATGTACGTAAGAGCCACGAAGATTGCAGCGACGTGACAAAACGTCGTCATACTGAATAAAATAGATGTGTTTCTCATTCCTACTAACGGCAAAATAACATATAGGTGGAATGCGAGCCGCGCATCATTTTTTAGCTAGTAAGCCTCGTGTGTTCATGGTCTCAGTTGAAAAAACAACTAATGTACTTGTGTATATGATCTGAATGATTTACTAAATATAAATTGATTCAAATGGATACATAACTAGCGATTGTTCGAATGAATCACAATTTGTTTTCCAAGTGACTTGTTCGTCCAAACAAGGCGATTTATGCAGATCTTTAGCAGTCATTCGTGATTGTTGTGCTTTAAAGGATAATTCTCATTTTATAATTCAAATAATAATTTTATAATTAATGAAGAGTTAGTGCTGTAGGAGACCAGCTGAAGGTATGAAAGATTGCTGCTGACATAACCCTGGAAGCTCTAGAGCTCTCAAATGTACGATACTGTTAAGTATCTTCTTTCAGGTTTTATGCATGATTTCAATTTAGTTCAATACATATGACTCTGAGGCACAAATACCATTAGAGTAAAACCAAGAAATGTATCGTAAACTTATCCTATGAGGCTTTCCTCGTGGTATTAGCACTTTTTGCTTTATTTGTCACTACCAAAAAAAAAGCTACTCGGAAAAAATATCAATCTTTGATATCTCAATAGCTATTGGAAACGCACAGTCTCAGTTGATCGCAAATTGTTTCTAAGACAACTTAAGAAAGATTACATTTTTTCTTAGAATGTATGCCTTAGACGTATAAGTTATAACGCAAAAGCTGAGAGAAAAGTCAGCAAACCAATTTTCCATACACTATACAGTGAGCACATGTTTTTCAAAGCTGCAAACTTAAATTCATGTTACCAGTACTGATTTTAACATATTTGAAGATCAATATTCCATCAATTATTTAATTGCAGTTTTAGTACTAGGCAAAGATGACTGTCCTACATAGAAAACTGCGAACTGGAAAGTATTAGAAATAAAGAAGTTGCCACCCTTATTGTTAGTTAAACTTATTATACCTCCAATTTAGAAGGAATCTTTGTTAATTCTTTATCAAAAATTCTGTACGTTTACGATTAGAGTTTTAAGTAAGAAATTCGATCGAATGTACTTACTGTAACTTGTTACTGCTGCTGATTTTGGCATGATTTATAGGTGCCACATATAACTAAAAATAATGCATTAGTTGTAAGCCAACAATAAATTCAGGAACGTGCAACTGAACTTGATTGGATTAGTCGTTTTTTTATACAAAGGTGCCCTTTGACAGGTAAACCATATTCACAACACATCATCAATTAAATTTCAAACGTGCCCACATAACTCTTCCTATTACACATTCTATATATTTTTCTTGACTTTCTAAATGGCAGTTATTATTAGTTGTTAACTGATTAACTAAAACCTGTTTATACTAACGTGTAGCCTTTAAGAAGCATGTATAGTTGTCCTAGCATGCAGTAATCTTTATTTTCCTGAATGAAAATTGTAGCGCATACATCAGAGAAGACTTTTATTTGCAACAAGTAAACCTACGCTCTATTTGATTAACTTGGGCTATAGATTTAAATAGGTGCTAAAATGTATGCCAAAGCTTGCAGCTTTACTAAATCAAAGTGGCATTATTTTTGAGTTTGATAACAAGTAAACAAAATAATACTAATGGAACAAACAACTTATAACAAAGTGTTCTCATTAATTCTTAAATGATGTCAAAGTTTTGATGCGGAGTATACATTTTTCTGAAGCAAACACTATACGCGTATATATTAAGTAATTGAATAATTTACGTTTGTGTTCATGTAATTTCGCAGTTGTGCTTCACAGACACATTGAGGTCACAGCATGTAGGAGTAACTTAAGTTTTTCTCCCTATTTAGGGAGAGCTGCATTTGCGTTTTACATCATGTCTTTCCGTAGACTGAATTTAATTAGCATACTGTAATTAATTACACACGTCCACGATATAAAATTACATGTCCTGTGTACACTCAAGTTCATTCAATTATATATTTAAATGAAGTAGATATTTTCTCTGGTGATTTATTACTTACATTTTGGTACAATCATAAACGAAAGTGTTGTTGTATAAGCAATTGACCTTATCATAATTAATAATTTAATAATTAGTTAGCCAAAGTGATTGCACTAGCATTCCTAATTTTACATACAGTAAAAACTTCTATGTCTATCCTCCAAATCTCCACAAATCTTCTTCCCTCAACGTCAGAATTAAGGTAATTGCATATCATTAATTAATGAAATAGTAGGTAGATATGTAACTAATGTCGTTGTTTACATCTCAGTGACTGTAGCTTTGACCGCGGAGCAATCACAAATCAGTTAGACGTGATTTCGTTGGTTGAAAGAAATCAGCAACTTCTCCGCGAACAAATCTTATTAAAACTACTCACCTTCTAGAAAGGTGGCGTTTGGGTGATATAGGCTTATGCAGATAGGGTGTTTATTGACATACCTACGTGTTGAATAGACCTAAAAATTATCTGTAACTTTGTTATGTACAGTAGAGGGTCAATTAACCTAACTAATTGAGACCAATATGGTTCGGATAATCAAACAGTATATAAAAATAGTGTATATTGTATATATTCGGTTTTACTAGATAGGCTAACGCAGTAAACGTATATATGTAAATAGACAACAAAGGATTTGCATGCAATATCTATATTACAATACAGTAGCAAAATATAGAATTTATCAAAATACATTTTAAATGAAGTTAAGCACATCAGAACTGATCTCACCATTCTAATACAAAATAAAGCTAGGTATATGCATACAATTCAGTGTTTACATTTTTACAAAAAAATAGTCGTTTATTTTCTTTAGTTCGATCTTCTGTTTTCAGCAGCTAAATCTCTTATTCTTTTTAGCAAAATTAATTATATTGGACAACATTCTTTTTGCTTTTCATACCAGGCCATCGCTGTGTTCCATGCAGTGAATGTTTTCATGTTTTTCATAGTTTTCCGTTTTTTGAACCATCCTTACTAGTAGTTTAGAAGCGAATTTCAAAATGGCTTCTTTCCTACTTTTAATGTCAGAAATAGTGGCCGTGCCTACATCGTATAATAATATTTTGTAAATTATGGAAGAATTTGACCTATCGGAAAGTTATTTTTCTGTTGCCTACTCAAGTCTTACCTGATTTTAGTCAAGCGTTTGATACATCACTCATGAAATGCTTGTTGCAATTTTATCGTATATAGGCTTATCTCCTACTGCAGTACTGTTGCTCGAGTCATACTTGAATAATAGATTAGCTTAAATAATATAACCTCCCGCTATAGGTTTTCTCGCGCGGCATTCCGCAGGGATCCATCCTGGGTCCGCTTTGTTTTCAGTTTATACGTCGTCTTTTCCTAATATCATTAAAAACTGTAGGATATATATGTATGCGGACGATATACAACTCAGTCATGCGTTTCACCTGTCTAACAGTTGAAATGGTATCACGAATGTTAGTAGTGACCTTGCTTCTGTTGGCAAAATATCGGTTGATTACTCATTCATAATTAATCCAAAGTAAGTCCGTGGTTTTGGTAGCACAAACCATGTGGACCGTCTTACAAAGTTAATAAAGTTCAAAATAAACGACGAGGTGTCAATTCGAACTAAGTATAAGAATTTAGGCTTAACCTTGGATGGGAGTCTTAGATCAGATAATCATGTTTCGAGGTGTGTTAGATATGCCTATGCAGTTTTGAAGCTGATATATCCACACCGTCACTATTTTTCGATTAATTTGGCGAAAATCTTTTGTGCTGTCATAGTTATCATATTGTTGTCAGGTATATAGACGTGTTTGGGTCTGATTTTTGGTGTAAGGAAATATGGGAGAATTTCTCACAAGTTGCTTGAGGTAGGCTGCTTATGAGCGTTTGTACATTCCACAAAATTATATTATATAAGAAGTCCACTTATTTGTATTAAAAAAATCATTTCGTACTAATTTGCACAATCTGAATTTGAGATTTAGGGGTAGGCTTACACCCCCTACTTGATTCTTCACTTATCAGATAGCAAAGATTTATAATACGGTACCGGAACAGTTTAAATTACTGAGTGTGTCTGCATTTAAGCGATCTTTTGGAGCGATGATATTTTGTGTGCCATTCACGATGCCTATTGTTTTATTTTTGCTGTTCAACTACGTAATAACTTTTTGCTTTAATTATTATAGCTCGGTGTATTATTGCTTTTGTAAGTAGTAGGGGTTCATGCAGAAAAGTATTAAGGTAGATTAGGTTTGCTGTTATTTGAAGTAGGCCTTAAGATTTCTTTTTGATTTTTGACTGATATTATTTTTCTTTATATATTACTTTCATGTCATGAATGTGATGTCATAATCTGAAAGAATTATTATTATTATTATTATAAATATGGCTAAATATTCTACCTCAACAAAAATATTTCCAGAATTTGTGTTTTTTTTTCTTATAAGATTTTATGTTGTTGATGTCTGAAAGTAATTAGTATTACCTTCATTTAAATAAATAATATAATCTAGTTAAACATCGTTTTTATTTTTTACACACCAATTTTACCGTTTTATTTACCTTTTAAATATTAATAATAAAACATTATTCAAATCTAAAGCTAAGAAATTAATGATATTGGTAAACTATACAATAGCTAAGATTTATTGGAGTGAATTTATGAAGTAAAACTCTGTTGTTTGTTTTTTTTCCCGCACTTTTTAAGCAAGTTAATTACTGCAGAAGATTTAATATAAACCTATTTTTTTAAGGTAAAATAAGCCATCAATGCAATTCAATTCGCCGTCTATACATTTATCTAATTATGGCTAAATAAAATATTTGGAACTTAATTTTACCAGCCCAAGATATATTAATTTAAAACAGATTCAAACCGCAATATACAGGGTATTCCACGTAACTGGTTCATTAAAAGTTTATGATGTTCTATTATTTACTTATATTTGAGATTTTGACACCATTATCTCTTCGATTGGAACTATAAATGCAAAATACCTTAACCAAAATATCACTTCCGGTTGACCGGAAGTGGATGTCAACTTTCTTATTTTAAATAGAATGATATAATTTTTTATTCATTTTTGGATTCTACAACTATAAATACGTCAGGTTTCATTAGCTATTCCTATAGCTACATGTTGCCGTTTTTTGAGTTATTTAAGTTTTTCTTTTTTTTTTAGTCATAATCATTGCATCATTGAGAAATTAATATCTCGGTTAATACTGCAAGTAGAGACTCCAAATTTGCTATGTTATGAATTTAGATATAACTTTAAGAAACGGTAAGCACATTTTACATTCTAACATACAGGGTGTTCAAAACTGAGGAACAAAGTGACATATTTTCAAATGCAGGAAACTCAATTTTTTTAAATAGAACACCCTGTATTTTAATTCGGAATTAGCAAGTAAATATCATCCCCTACCACTTTATATGAGCATTCCCTATACCTATCTTTAATAGATTATAAGATATGAGCGACCTTTTGTTGAACAGACTAAGTATTCTTTTTTTTTAAATAGAACACCCTGTATTTTAATTCGGAATTAAGAAGTAAATATCATCCCCTATCACTTTATATCAGCATTCCCTATACCTATCTTTAATAGATTTTGAGATATGAACGACTTTTTGTTAAACAGACTAAGTAGCCCTATCTTTGCGTGTTTGTAGTCTGTTTAACAAAAAGTCGTTCATACCTCAAAATCTATTAAAGATAGGTATAGGGAATGCTGATATAAAGTGATAGGGGATGATATTTACTTCTTAATTCCGAATTAAAATACAGGGTGTTCTATTTAAAAAAAAAGAATACTTAGTCTGTTCAACAAAAGGTCGCTCATATCTTATAATCTATTAAAGATAGGTATAGGGAATGCTCATATAAAGTGATAGGGGATGATATTTACTTCTTAATTCCGAATTAAAATACAGAGTGTTCTATTTAAAAAAATTGAGTTTCCTGCATTTGAAAATATGTCACTTTGTTCCTAAGTTTTGAACACCCTGTATGTTAGAATGTAAAGTGTCTGTACCACTTCTTAGAGTTATATCTACATTCATAACATAGCAAATTTGGAGTCTCTACTTGCAGTATTGACCGAGATATTAATTTCTCAATGATGCAATGATTATGACTAAAAAAAAGAAAAACTTAAATAACTCAAAAACGGCAACATGTAGCTGTAGGAATAGCTAATAAAAACTGACGTATTTATAGTTGTAGAATCCAAAAATGAATAAAAAATTATACCATTCTATTTAAAATAACAAAGTTGACATCCATTTCCGGTCAACCGGAAGTGATATTTTGGTTAAGGTATTTTGCATTTATAGTTCCAATCGAAGAGATAATGGTGTCAAAATCTCAAATATAAGTAAATAATAGAACATCATAAACTTTTAATGAACCCGTTACGTGGAATACCCTGTATAACTCTTTCTTTCGCTGTTAAATAATTTCAATTTTCTACCTGCTTTGCAAAATTGCGAAGTGCTTTACAACTGTCTGCCCTAATAAGTCTTTTGTATGGGAAACAGCTGTTAGCCGAGTTCGCGTCTGCCGAAATGGCGGGTAGTTGTTATAGTCACTGCGCGGTGGATGACGACATCACTTTTGTCGGGTAGTGTACCTAATACGCAACGGATGTAAATTATTATATGCATCTCCAAAAAAAAGTGCAATTATTTATTGCTGCTTTACGTAAATACTGGAATAAGGTAACAAAACAAATTATGCATAAACCCAAACTAATATTCAGTGTAAATAACCAACGGAGGTGTAAAAATGCATTTATGTCCATTACCTGCAGTATTTGTTGTTGTAAATGTGTATTACGATCCAGCTTGCGCATTACTCGATTATTATTGAATTCTCACAAATACCGTTGTCATTTAACACAATATTTCCCTCATTTTGTTGAAAGTGTGTGGTATGACCATTAACTGTCAGAAACGTTTAAAAAAAATTACCGAATACAATTTTGAAAAATGTGTTAATGTGCATACGGGTAAAGAATGGTAAATACAATTTTATGAGCGCCTCAACCGAATTTTGTTTAAACGACCGTGAAAACATATGTTGTTTATGTACGAGCATACGTGTGCTGTGGTCTGGCACCCCGGTTTTCGGAAATTCAAATTTGTATTTTTATTCATACTAATTCATTTTTATCAGTGCAATGATAGAGTTTCCACAATTTTAATATTTTATTTTGAAAAGATTTTGTTAATAGAATTGTTTGTTAAGTTTAATGTAATTGTTCAGTTGTGTATTTTAATTTCATTCAATTGTACATATTGCCTTCTTCAGTATTGTATATTTTGTTGTTTCTATTCAAGAAATTTTCTTTGCGATTCATGCGCTGCTTTGGCACGCAATTGTAAATTTTTTATATGTATATATATATATATATATGCGACCGTGTTACCCAGAGGCACTTAGTTTCTTGAAAGATTGCGGAGTAAGTACATATTTTTTTTATTTTCTTTGCTTTAGTTTCCCATTTCTTTTACCCATTAAATTATACCAGCCATTCCAGGATCCTAGTACCCGGCACTAATCTATACACCACTCTGGCTGGTTGATCGAAGTAATCGTCTAGGTTAATTTTGGTTTGCCAAAAATGCCTGTCTTCTTGCATCCAGAGCCTCGCATTCACACAGAATGTGGTATGCTTTCTCAGTATTATTACATATATCAGTATTATACAGTCTACAATTGGTGTCCTCAGTGCTGATCCCATTTTTCTGCAAGTGTCCTGTTAAGAGATCTGTTAGGATGCGAAGATGATTCCTATTGAGCTAGTGTATTACTTCAGCCTTCTTTTTTATGGTCCCTTAGTAAGGGTATTCTTGCAACGAATTTACCTGGTTGTTTTATTCCCGTGTTCTTTGAGAGGAGGGAGCTTTAGGAGGCATTCCATTGCTGCTGTATGAGTAGCCGTCATTGCTCCTGTTATTCCTAAACACGCAAGCCTCTGTATCTTGCTAAGTGCAGTTATAGAAGTTTGCTGCTGCACTTTTATCCACTATACCAGAGATGCATAAGTGGTTATGGGGCTGACCACCGTGATGTATGTCCAGTACATCATATTAGGTGTGATGCTTTTTTTCCGTGAGCTCTCCTAGCCAACATGAGTTCTAGTTTTAATCCTATAAAGCTGGCGATTCCAATCTTGTAGTCTAGGATGACACCAAGATATTTCACTTCGTCTGATTTCTTCACTTTGTAGTTTTGAAGATCCAAAGCCATCTAAATTCCTCTTCCTCCTGAATGCTATTATGGTCGTTTCGGAAGGACTAATATTTAGACCCTCCTCATCGGTCCTTATACAAATTTTAGAGCGTTCACCACTACGCTGTTGAATTTATTCTGGGTCAAAATGACAACATCATCTGCATACCTCAGAGTTTTAGGTTCTTCATAGTCCAGTTTTCCTAGTAGCTCGCCCACGACCAGATTCCAGAGCAGAGGAGACAAAACTCTACCCTGCGGACATCCTCTTTCGACCCGAGCCACCAGTCCCATGATGGTAGTGTAAACTGATCTCCCTTTAAGCATGCAGTCTATCCACCTACAGCTTGTTTCATCGATCACTTTCTTCCTCGATGCTTTGGGGATTGATGCTGCGACAATCGTTCGCCGTCAAGGAATACGCACTAAAACACTTCTTTGATGTGCAGTGCATGCTGAGTCCTTGTACGAGGTTATGCAAGGCTATATCAGTCGAAGTTTCTTCTTGATACGCATTGATCTTGATGTAGTGGCCGATATGGTGATATATGATACTTCTTATGTGTCTGTCTAACAATTTTTCAAGAATATTTAGCACAAATGACATCAGATTTAATGGCTTTAGAGATTTTGTCCCGTTTACTAGGTTTCGGAATAAAAATAACTCTGATCATACTAAGCTTCTGCAACAACAGTTCCAGGCTCTTTTCTAGCATAATTGGATAAATGCCATCCAATTCTGGTGGTCTTCACGTGGTATTTCTTTAGAAGTTTAATAACCCGGTCTGTTACATTTTTCAATTAAGGCAAGAATACGGTACCCTTAACATCTTCCTGTACCTCCCTGCTACCCTGTGAGTTGCCAGGAGTCGTTTTAGGATGCAAGACTCTCTCCACCTCCCTCTTGGAGGGCCCATTCGCAAGTAGGGCGCGATCTAGGTGGGCTAGCTCTGGTGCAGAATCCGAGGTTCACAGATGCGTTCGACACGAGCTCTTAGGGTCTCCATGACTCCCCTCTTTTGTTCCGGTGAATGGTTGGAGTTCTTGTGCAAGTGCTGGTCTGTGTGAGTAGGTTTCCGGTACACTCTCATGAGATTAGTATTTCCTTAAAAAAATATGACCGCCACAATTTTGTAATTTTTAGAAATTTGTGTTTATTATGCAGATATATGTTGACACAATTCATATGGTACAATTTTTCATAGGAAATGTCAAATTTCTGGATTATATTCACGTTACAAGCTTATTTCTTTTTAAAGTTAGTTTAACTGTTGCTCAATAGATGACTCTACTGAAATTGAATTAACGGCAACTATATTTATATATTTCACATATTTAAATGATCGAATTTACAATTTGCTAGGCAAGCTTTGAATATTTTGGTTGAATAGATATTGTTGGTACATGGATCCCATATAGGAATGTAAAATATCTGTTAACGAATTTGTTCTTTGAAATTCTCCTTTTATTAGATAATTAGATAATCGATGTGACTCTGTAGTTACACATTAAAGTAACATTTATGTAATTGTTATAATATAATAATAATAACTCAGCACTACAGGCCTTGAAAGGCCCTTGGCTAGTGTCGGAACACACCGAGTCACTGAGAAGTGTTGTCCGAATGGTAAACCCAACCAACAACCGGTACCGCATATTGCTGCTTGACTTTCAAGATTGGCAATGATGCCATCAGCCGTACTGCCGGCAGTGTTATAATATATATTGTAATATTAAAATAAAAAATCAATATTCCAGACAGAACAACATATCTATATGTTTTAAATAGACTATTTTGTAGGGGCTGTTTATTCTCGGGATATTTTGATGGTTATGTGAATTCGTGTAGGTATCTAATATCATCCCGGTAAACAAGGAATTCAAATATTGGCATCATCACCTTGGGAAACAGCTTCTATGACAAGTATCTAAACCATCCTTATATACCTAACTTATACGCTTGCGGCTTTTCAGTAGGACCGCACGAACAGCTTTTTATCATCCGATGCAACAGAAATTATAATGAGCCATCCAAAATAACTAATAAACTAACTAAATATTGAGTTACAGATGGGCACACAAATATCTGGTTAATTGAACCAAATTATTTTTTCATTTAACCCTTTATTTATTTGACATAACGAAATATTTTGTTGGATTAACTAATTTTTCGTGATAAAATTTTGTTGAAATTATTTTGTTGTCCTGAACAAATTTTCAGCATTACTGAATTGCAATTCTCAGTAGTAGTCACTGTGTATCTCCATAAATTCGTTTAAACGCTTGTAATATTTATATTAATAGATCACAAAACGATCGGTGTCCAGTATCTTCAAGCAATATAACCTTACTGCACAAAACCTGCTTCGCCTTTTATTTTGTTTTCAATAGCTAGCCAACGGCAGGAAGGCAACCTTAATTAATTTTTGCATGGCAAATACTTAAACGTTAATTAAGACGGAAATTGTATTAAAAGTATTGCCATGGAAGAAGAATATACTGGGCTTCTTGCAGAGGTAATGGCCTCTTATTAATTAAAATGTTAGGTTACTGTAACAAAAACACTACCAGTATCGTAAATTAATGAAATATTACAAATAAAGAACATAAGATCTATTCTAATAGAATTACACTTTAACGCAATATGACTACAGCTGAGTTTTGGATAAAAGTGACGTTATTTATAAAATCGAATTACAGAAAATTTGAATTGACGGATTGAAGAAGTAGTAGTAGTCGTGGGCACCTTTTGAAGTTATCTGAATTTCAATGTGTTGCATAAACAAGAAGAATGCAAGAAATTTGGAAACCAGTTCTCATAAAACTATTCTATTTTATTCTATTTTCAACCGGTTAGAAAGAATAAAATTGTAACGTACGAGAAGAACGAAATACTTGAAAATAGGTATTCATAATCCTAAAGTACAAATCTACCGTTAGGTCCAAGCGACGGCAGGCGGTTCCGGAAAAGATGAGAGAAGGGCTTCAGTTAGAGTAACACTCGGTACTTCCGGGGTACCGAAAGTCCATGCCCTGGGGTCAAACCGATCTCCCTCACCAAAAAAAAAGAAGAAAAGACTTAATTTGGGGAACCAATTAACGTATTAAATGGATTAGATAGATTTGCTTAATCGCTTGATGAAATATATTATATAACCATAAATTTAGCGTTTCAATAAAGATGATTTGTTATTATTATAAATGTATAAATTACCTATCTTTACTATTGTTTAACTCTTCAACACTTAATCTTCCAAACCTTCAAATCGACTGCTTTACTCTACTTAAAAATAATATCACGTAAAAAACAAGTATATTCAGTGACATTTGTTTTAGTTTTTAGTTTTACACATAGCAGGAATAATTTGCTCAACTTGTTTTTTTGGCAATGTGATAGTTAAATAGATATGAAGAGATAGAAAAATGAAACGAAAACATTTGCAAGAAATTTTATTCACATGTAATAGGAAAAAAAAATTAGTAATGTGTTTGGCGGCCCCGTATCGGAGTACACCCCTGTACACGTCTAGGCATCGATAAAATAAGCTAGTCGATAACTACTAGTGGCACCTCGCTTCAAGCAACTTGAAGTTCGTGGATTACCTATACCAGAGTTTGTGGCTGGTGCAAAGTGGACAGTCTCCTCTCCCACATATTCAATGTGGTTTAAATCCCGTAAACGGGGTGACCACGGCAAAACATTAACGGCTGTTTCTCGAAGAAGCTTATAGTTCGACCAAAAATATGGGGATGTGCGTTGTCTTGCTGAAAATGGGCGTGTGGACGGCCATCTAGATTAAATAGTAATGTAGTTTGTAGGACATCATACATAACGCGCAGCTGTCATACTGGTTTGAAGAAAGAGAAGTGGTGATCGGCTACCATAGGCAATAGCCCTACAAACCATTAGTCCACGTCGCCCTCTACGCCGGTGCTGTACCCTACTACGACCATCGTGCATATCTAGACAGAATAGCGATTCATCGCTGAAGACGGCATTATGTCATTTTCCCTTCCAAGGCTGCCGTTCTCTGCACTAGTTCAAACGTTGACGACAGTGGTCCACAGTCAGAGGAAGCACTAATTGTAGACGGTATCATGAAAGTCCAAATGCTCGAATGCGACGATATATAGAATGCACAGTAACAAACCAAACATTGGTCAGCAATTTGACGCATGTGGTACGCATCGGTTGACTCATTGGTCTCCTTCGTGCTCCTCTATCTTCTTCTGTCTACACCACACACGCATTACAGTCATTGCAATACAATTAACACGCCGGCCAATTTTGGGCAAACCAACATCTCGAGAGGCAACAATTCTACCCTTGTCAAAATCACTATAATTTTGACGTCTTCGAACTCTAGCGCATTTTGTTACGCTTAACATTCGCAAAAAATTATCTTATTATATAAGATGAGAAGTTCACATTCTTAACATAGCTTGCTTTAAATATAGTCATTCTGGTGGCAAAAAATCAAGTTGAACAAATTATTCCGTCTCACTATATTTTCAAACCTAATTTAAACTACACATACGGATTTTATGGATTTACAGCTGTAAATATAATACCTTTGTTTGGTCAGAAAGCATCGGTACTTTGACGAATAGTAAAACATTCACCTAATAATGTGTAATATGCAATAGAGGTACAAGTAACATCAGTATCAGCGAGAAATTGTATTCACGTTTTCTGACAAGTTAATGAAGCAATACTTGTTAATTAGATCAAGAATATAACCAACGACAGTTGCTATTATCAGCGTACTAAAAGGACATTCAGCGAACGACAAACACATGACAGTCATAGACAGCGTAAAGATGATATCTATTAGACGCGAAGAACATTACTTACTAATGCCACTCATATGGCTGCCAACAACTGTGAACGATTAAACGTTTTGAGAAGTACGGTCCAAAGAAATTGCAGAGATCATCGTGTACGTTATACTTTATTTATTTGCAAATTAACCTAAACCCTGTGCTCCACTTAAACATACTACACGGGGATATCTATTCTAAGTACTATGTGGATTCCAAAACAATTGAAATGTTCCTACTCTAACTATGTAATTTTCCTATGATTGTTAATAATAATAACAAAAATATAATACCAGTAGACTCGCAGACAGAACAGAAGAAATATGTGAACAATCAAAAATGTGCTTAGTTGCTATTATATTTGCACCCATGGAACGACCTTAGTTATCTCCCAGCATTGGCTAAGGAGTAAGGAAAAACCATGGAAAAACTCTGGGCGCAGGATCCGGGAATAAGTCCCAAATCTGTTACAAATAGACGGCAATTATTATTATCCTTCTGAGATAGAAAGAAGCAGCCTCCACGTCTCCGCAACTCCGATAGCCATGCTGTCTTCAGGTAGCCGTTCGGTTTTTCACACATCCTGAATTTGAAACTGAAATAGGATAGACCAAAGTAGTGATCTAAAAACAAACAAAACAACCAATTCTAATTCCTTAACAATAATTTAATCCTAATTAATTATGACCAATAGTAACTAAATTAAAGAATTATATTTTAAATATTTATTTATATACCCCAACCATGCTGAAAGCTATAATTTAGCACTAATGAGTATAAAATATTCATTTATAAGTATGTACTACCTTACTATCTAAATATCATGCCGTAACGTATCTAATTCTTTAGTAGCATCACTAAAAAATCCCACTATTCGACCAACTCATTACCTCCAATATCTGCTTCGGGATGCGGCCAATTTAACCGCTCAGCTAATGCCCTAACTTCCATATGCGACCGCTACACATCAGTGAGCGGACATTTAAATAAAACAACGCCCGCTGTATCTACCCCCACCACATTCACAATGCGAATCATTGACCCTCCTAATTCTACATAAATATGATTTAAAATTACTGTGACCTGTTATTAATTCTACCGCCTGATACGACAAATTAAGCTTCATTTCATCTCAAAGATGATAGGTCTAATTAAGAGTCAAAATTAGAGAGCGTCCTCTAGGAAAAAGGGGATCACAATAGATCTGAAAAGGTCGCGGTGAAACAGGTCCATAGGCCACCCCAATCCTAATCTAATACACCCGAAATGTAGTGCCATAATAAGTAGACAAATCATCCACATGTTTGTAAATATGGCATGGCATTCACTATAGGTTTCTCTGGTACAAAACCTAACCAGTAATTTAAAATTATTTCCTTTTTTCTATGAAACTAATTACTCTATCAGCTTTAGATTAGCAAAGGAGCTATTAAATTCTCTCTTCTTTCATGAACCTCGAATAAACCGTTATAACCTAAGCATATTTCGTTCAAAATACAAATGCGGATACGCCAAAGTAATTACACCTACATCACATTTGCTTCATGAGGCAGATGGGGAAATGAATGTGTCCGTACGCATAAGTATAGCATAGCCACGCGTTTGTGGCTACATAAATCCGAGCATTATTATGACGTACGAGACTATGAAATTAGCGGGAATTGTCTTACTTTATTACGTTCATTTGCAGCGCGAGCGTAAAATTAGTTTGAGCGTTTGTACCTACGCAGGTAAATGGAAGCCAAGTCGTGATTTGTTGTTCTATTCGGAATAAATTGCATTCAAATTGTAAGTACATTAGACTAACGGACTTGAAAGCAAAAACGAAGAAAAAATTGAATAGTTTAGTAACGAATTGTTAAAATGTTCTTATATTAAGTCATTTTATATTGTTAAAATGACATTGGCCTCGTAATTATTAAAAATAATGCCTAAGAGTATGGCAACGGTAAATAGGTAATATTTCTACAATTTCGCAGGTTACTAGCGGCCAACGGTATTTTCGTTAATTTTTTTTTGTTACTTGATATTCCACTTCTTAAATTAATAAAAAATATTTTTGTGACATTGTGAAGACATGTATGTTTACTAATTCTTTTTGTTGCTGTTCAAAATTACAGTATTGTTATCCCACAAATTAATTTGCATTACATATTTCAATATGCGATCAACAATTTCTTCAAAAGTTCTATTTCGGTTTGCTAACATGATAACGCTTTGCTTAATTCATACTGAAATAATCGTCTTAATGACGATAATTTCGAATTCCAAATTATAGAGCAGCATATGTTTTAATAGGTTAATAGGACTGCGTGCCTCCCGTGTTTGTTTTCGACAAACACTACCGCGTTCATATCGGCCTCTGCGTCGAATCATTGCCTTCGACTGCCGACTATACAGACGGATTAAACACAAAAACAGGGACAGGTGCGGGAGTTCTTTTTCCAGATCTTAAGCTCAACTTAGAGTTGGTACTAGGTAGGATAGCTACTGTTTTCCAAGCCGAGGTTTTGGAGATCCTGCATGGTTCCGGCAAAAATTTAACAAAAAACATTAAAACGTATTGGGATCGCTATTGATAATGACTTGATACTCAAATGGGTCAAAGGTCATGAAGGTAATCTGCGAAACGAGGCTGTCGATAGGTTGGCGAAACGACGAACCTCGTTCTCCTTACATGGCACCAGAGCCTGTTCTTCCCATTTCTTCGGCTACACTCAACGCCCTAATAAATCAATCGACCACTATTCTACACGAGGATAGATGCGCATCCATAACTATCTTCTGTCAGGCACACAAAGCCATCCCCAGGTTGCCGTCTAGCACAACATGATACTGTTTGCAGCTCTCCCGCAGTAAACTACGTCAAGTTGTAGGGCTATTGACTGGCCACTGCAAGCTTAATAAACCCTTGCACCGCACAGGACTGACTAGCAGCCCACTCTGCCGTGCATGTTACCTAGAAAATAAGATGCCGGAGCACATCTTATGTGAATGTTCGGCGCTTGCTCAACTTAGAAGTTCCATCCTGGGGGAGTTTTGGCCCAGTTTTGGCGGCACACTGCCTGCAACACTGCTCGAGTTCATTCTACGCTTGAGTTGACTCGAGTAGACTGCGGGTGAGGGACTCCGCCTAGGGAAGGTAGCACAATGGACTCGGTTAGAGTGGCCTAAGTTGGCGTGGCTAGCTACCCTTTTCAGTCAATAATCCAGAATCCAGAATAAGTTGAAAGATGACATCATTTTTCAAGTTACTCAACGACTATAGTAATCAACGTCAAGTAAGCATTCTACCAATACTATCGAAAATTGCAGAAAAATAATCTTGTCTCAATTGAAAGATTATATAATATCTAAAAATATTTAGCTAGCGTCAGTACTGCTTTTCAGTTTTAACACTGCCTTATTAAACATAGTGAAGTCCTTAAAAGTAGAGGTACGGGTAAATTGACCATAATGTGATTACTTGACTATTCTAAAGTCTTTGACACATTAAACCACGACATGATGCTAGCGGTTTTATATTTTATTGGGTCGCAGGGGAGATAGTGAGGTGCATCTATGCAACTATTGCACAGCTGTTTGACCAACAGGGGTAGATGTGTTACTGCAAAGCCAACTAAATATACAGGCCTACGCCATGGAATGGGAGCAGGTACCATGTCTAAGTATCGCACGGTTTGCGTACAGGATACTGATGCGTAGAGGTATAGATGTTGCCTAACTGCTGTTGCGGTGTTCTTGGGGTATCTCTCACTCAATATCTTGGGCCTGAATATCTCTACGGCAATGGTTGCTGTAAACGGACGCGTGTCATTATTTCCCCCAATAACTAGTGATATACTCCAAGGATCGGTCCTGGAGCCCTTACATTATTCTTTTGTTCTCCCGCTCCTTGATTAGTTACTTAAAGTTTAGTAACTGTCATTTCTACGCTGATAACGATGACACTCAGCTATATTAGTCGTTCTCACAGGATAAAGTTGATGAAGCCCGTCAGAAATTAAACACTGATTTTCAACATTTGGTGAATGTTCCTCGAGGACATTCCTTATGTTTGAATGCCACCAAAACTGATTGTTGCAATTTTGTTCACAATTCGTATGAATTCCATTTATCGGGACCGAGTCCGGATCATTAGTAATAACAAATCTGTATCACTAAAACATAGTGTAAAAAATGTGTGTGTCATTCTTGATGAGGACTTAAATTTTAATACTCATATTAACTTACCTGTTCAATGGTTTATGTTGCCTTAAAAACTATATATACTAATAGAGTGTTCTTGAATAATAGAAAAATGAAGCATTTACTTTGTGAATTCCTTGTTCAGTCAAATTTAAATCATTGCGATACTTTATATGTTGCATGTATATCAGCTGCTAATATATCAAAAATACAAAAAAAAAACCAAAATTAGTGTCTTCGTTTAATTTTCAGCATCAGGCGCGGGGAGCACGTCACTGGAAAGCCAGAGAACTTGAAATAGCTTAATATTAAAACTAGAAAGTTGCTTCATTCGCCAAATTATACCATTATCACTGCCAGTAAGCTTCCTCATTTGTTTGATAATATTGAATTCAGAACGCCTACATATGAAATTTTTCGGCTCGGCCCATTGCGTCTGCGGGCCGGACCAATTCAAAACGGGTCGGCAGACCCTTTCGTACATCTATAATAAACCACAGGAGTCCTGTGTCAAGAGACCGATTCTAGCAATAAATAAGAAGGAAACTGGAAAATAAAAAATACAATTACAAAATTTCTTCAAATACTGGCGAAAGTAATTAAGTTAGCCAAAATAATTTTAATGTACAACAACCTACCTATTTTGTTTATTATACGGTATTAAGCATAAGTTAACCTTATAGCATCACCACACCACGTTAATCTACAAATGCTAACAATAGGAAAAGTATAACATCATGGTGAAAACAGAATGAGTAAACATTCCATTCAGGATAATATTCTAATGTAATCTATATTTACAGTTTGTTAAATCAGGTCATTATAAAAAAAAAACTTATTTGGTTTTTGTAGTAAATGCCTTTTCTATAGTTTCCATAGTTGCTTACGCAAACATCGTGGTATCAATAGGCTTAACTTTATTTTACCTTTTGTTATGTTGAATTTCTAATTAATTCTTTGCAAACTCCCGTTAACTTACCATATTGTGCCTATTAAACTAGTTTAATTTACGTTTGCACACAATAGATTTTAGATTACGAGTATCTATAAATAAATTTTTACACCTACATGAATGAAGATAACGTCTCAGGAATTTAAAAAGTTATAGTTATAAACTTCCACCCATACATCTACGTGGAGCTTTATGTGGCAAGTACGTTTGCTACATACATACATATGTATGCTGGACAAATACTTTATCAAACTCATAAAAAAGTTTCCATCCGAATTATTTTCGTGAAAGTTCTGCTTATTTATATCAGTTACTTTTATGTCCAGAACATGCATACTTACCATATATTTTCGAATCACCCACGTGTACCACTCACCACGTCTTCTAAATATCCAATGTAAAAGGAATTTATTGTGTATAAATGTTGATTTATTTGTCAGCAATGAACAAGATTGGGTAACAACAAAATTTATTGATTTATAATGAGGTAACTCAAGTGTGAAGACGTCATAAGCTCTATTTAAAATATAATATAAAGCTGTTAACTAGCAGTATAGGTTGGTGACAATGTATTAGAATAACTTTAGGTAGTGTGTGTTGAAATACAAATATTTTTTATGTATTAAAATAGTGTAAATGTACTTAGGTATAAATCACATATTATTCCCAATATAATGTTTTAGACGTAGTACAACTAAGAATATTGAATTTAATATGCGGAAATAAACTTTCGCTGCACCTAATGATATTTGCAGTTCTTACTAGAAGAGGCACTTATGGTTACTAGAATACGTAGGCCCAGAAACAGGAATTTGTTAAATATAATAATAATAATAATAATAATTTCATAATTGATTTATTTAGTACGCATACTAAAGTTCGTATTTCCAATAATTTGTATTGTAAACACCACATTCTGTGTGCTACGAAAACATAAGTTATCCCTTTAAACCTAAAAATTACCTGAATTAAGGCTAATAATATGTATTATACATAGATATATGCATACACTGCATACCAAAAGAGTCTATGAAATTCTTACATGACAGTAGGGTGTCAGAATGATACACATATAATTTCATCCGGAGTGAATTAAATGTAAACGATTTTTTTTGATTTGAGGGCAAATCTTATTTCCGATTTTCGGTAAAATGGAAATATCGATTGCAGATGAATCATCAAATATCTTAACTTAAGAATATTTGTCACCCGGGAACGAATCGTATTTTGATGAAATATACAGGTGGGCACCACATTCGCGTCGGTTTATATACGAACAGTTGTAACATATTTTCATTTTTTTTTTGTTAAGGGTTATACAGGTTCAGAAGGACCGCATTTCAAAATTATTTTGAAGTATACAGGGTGATTCAAAGAAAAGTTACACACCAAAGTTGTGAAAAATTAAATGGAACACCTGTATATTATGACATATTTTGATAGTACAGACTAAATAAAGACAAGTTGGTGTTAGGTTTCTTATTCCTAACTCAACTCGTTTACGAGATAATTAACTATTTTAAGCTGTATTTATTTTTTTAAATAAAGCATGAGACTTGATAATAAAATAAAATTAATGCAAAAAAATATACAGGCTGAACAGAAACATACTCTTAATTTTCGCTATCTTTAAAGGCAAGTAACTTTCTTATTTTAAAGGGAACAGCCTATGTTTATTACCTTATTTAAATTCTAATTTTAACGGTCTTTAAGATTGTATTAATATTTCCTATACCTATCTCTTATGGTTTCTTAGTAAATTAGAATTTTCTATTTCAAATATCAAAGTCCTGTAAATGTATTTTTAACTATTGTTTCCAAAACATATTGGACAACTTAAAATTTTGTAAATGACAAAATACATTATTACAAAATATAAAGAGTTTATAAATACCTAAAAAGTGTAAAAGTATATATCGCCTGTATAGTACATATTTGTCGCATATATTATGTTTTGGAATCCATACAGTACTTAGAATAGGTAGCCAAATTGTTTGTACTTTTTAGGTGGAGCGCGGGGTAGGGATGATTTGTAATTATTTAGTTTTTCATAAATAAAGTGTATAGTACATATAGATAGTAGCAGTAGTATTTTACATTTATCTACAATTTACATACTGAAACTATAGATTCCTTACTCGATTAGTTTGCCGAATGAATGATAGATGACTAGTGGTATAATTATTGAAATCTGCCGAATAATTCTTATTAGAATTATTTCAGAAATGATAATGAATATTCTCTCATAGAATTCACGGTCAAAGAAATTTAAATATCCCAAATAGAGTGTTACCAACCTTTAGTGACCTTTTTGTCGGCGTAGGCGTGAGAATGGCATGTTTCCGGACGATTTAGAGTAATGCAAAATCTGTGTTCCTGCACGGAAGCGAAAAAAATAGTGTCTTTTTGTTTTCAGACAAATTCCAAAATAGGTTATAAATAAGAAAACAGATTGGAATATCTTTTTCTTTTTTTGTAAACTGGGAAAATATAACACTTGCGAATGATTAAATGCAAAAAGACATCTAGTTTAAAAATAAAATACAGATGAGTGGGTATTGGAAATTATGGATTCTATTCATTGTACTATAATGCAACTAATTGCCCTATTTAAGTAAACACGGAAACGTATTCTTCCTTCTTTAGAATTAAGACATTATCTATCCTCACGTCTATTAGTATAATTGCTAAAATTTCTGGTCATAACTTCTGAAATTGAACTAAAGTCCCATTTAACTTGTGCTTTCGACATAATTTTTACGTTTTCTCCCGCTCGTTCAGCTAATTGGCTCAGAAATCCGAAGCAAACTATTTCTCAACAAGACGTAACAAGCCAACATTGTCGTAGGTCACATACTTCTCTCTAACTGTTCTAAATTATGTCTTCGTTTAAAATAATTACGTAAGTTTTCTAATTCGCCGTATGCCAGCGCATACACACGAGTGAAACTTACTCGGTTCGCTTTATGTGGTCGGCGACAACTGAGTGTTTTATTTCAGCGTTTACGCCTGGGTTTATACACTTGTGTGCGAGACTGCGAGTTTCTCAGATATACGCGTGCAGTAACTTTAAGCTGGACATTTTAACTAATGGACAATTATAAATTGCCTGGAAGTTCATTAACAAGAAGTACTTGAAATTATAAACTGTACGCCGCTATGTGCGTCATCAATAACAAAATAACAACGCAAGGGCGATGCATGCCTTCCGCGAATCTAACGTTTAACAATCATTTTATCAACTTAAGGGGACTCGTATATGTACTAAGTTCAGTTAAGAATCAGTAGAAAGATGTGAATAGTAATCATAATTCTGTAATCTATTGAATCAAACATAAGTAATCACATACTTTGTTTATTTGACTTGATTTCATTTATATTAAGTATCTACCTGCTTTGAGCGTTCTCTCCCTGATATACCTAATATTATTAATTTTAACCCAATAAAATTGCTGTTCAATGTACAAACGTCTTAATATGTGTGAATACTGTATCTTAAATCTATTAATTTATACACCAGTTTGTAATACTCTACAAATGAGGGTATAAACATCTAATCACTCATAAGTCAATCTTTTTCTATTCTTTACGAAATTTTTGTCTTTTTCAGCTGGCATATTATATGTGCTTGGACGATGTATTAATGTTAACTTTTAATTTCGTTTTCATTACTCTGAAAAAGCCAAGAATTATTGGCGAAATTTGGTAAAGAATAAAAGAAATTTAACTTATGGGAGATTAGATCTTTATGCACTTAGAAAAGTACATGTACTGAGCTAACAAAAATTTAATCAATTTAACAGTACTGTTTGGTTGTATATGGAAAACCAAAATTCTCTGTTCCAGGAATGAAAAAAAAAATTGTTAGGTATTTTTTGAACACAAATATCAACTGCACGTGGAAACAACGATTTGGTTTTGTCAACAAAATTTTACCTTACTCTAGAAAATTATTCGCTTACATAGTAGGAAAGCAAATTTTTACTTCAAAACACAAAATAATTTAGTTATGATAGCAAAATTTTAGTCTATTTAACCAAATCCTATCAGTTAATTCAAATATATATTATACTGCAACATATCTAACTTCGACTATTTCATTTAAATGCATATTTAACCAAATGCACTTTTGAATCCTTGATTTTTGTTTTAACAAAGCACTTGTTTGAGTGAATTTCATGGAGGTTGACGTAAACGCCAAGTAGCATGCGGTGAAGGGATTCAGTCTTTCGATGATTACACTCAGAAAAGTACCTGCATTGAGCTAACCAAAATTTAGTTAATTTAACAATGCTGTTTGGTTGTACATGGCGAACCAAAATTTCTTGTTGCTGGAAACAAATAAAATGATTTGTTGTTAGTACAATAAAATTATATTGTGATAGTAATCCTAGTAGGAGTTCAATCCAACCCCTGGAAACGTATCACGTGAATTATTTGTTGAAATAATTCAGTTATGATAACCAAAATTTAAGTGAAATTAACCAAATCCTCTTAGTTAGTTCAAATATATATTGTATTTATAAAATTTCAAATATTCCATTTAAAGAATGTTCAGTTGAACGAACGATGATCTTTAATCTTGTTTTAACAACGTACTTATTTAAGGGGACATGTGGTCGGTATCCCAAACACGCTAAGTGTTTCTTCCGCATATTGGGGGTTGATCGCGAGGATCACTCCGCCGCTGTAGTATGCGGTTAAGGAAGTCGCTCAACGATCACAGCTTCTATTGGACGTTTATCTGATAAATATACCAGATTAATATGTTATAAGCGTGCTTATCACCCTAGTTGTGCTAAATATGTTTTGTTACTGGAGTGAAATATGAGAAGCGCCATCTACGGGTCAATTTCTGTAATACATATAAGTATTTAACGTATTTGCTGTGCTATAAAGAGAGAAAACGGCTGCAAAATAGATGTACTACTATCGTACTGATATTCTTCAATTTCTACAACCCACAATTGGTTTAATTCTTCAGATTTATCTATCTAACCGCATTTTTAGTTGAATGGAAATTATCATTGTTAATTGGAACAAGTTCAAATGTAATTTAACTAAACCGATTCAAGGTAATTTTTTTCTTCATAGAACTCGAGAAATTGCTTTGGTTTAACTCAAACTTTGGTCATAATAACCAAAAAAATGCAAGAGCCATTTGTTAATTCAACACATTAACTTTTCTAAGTGTACGAATCTTATTGATGTTTATCTGGTAAATATAACGAATTAATATTTTATAATCGTATTTGGCTTGCTATATGTACCAATATGTCCTTTTACTAGAACTAAATAAGAGACGCGTAATCTATGGGACAATTTCTGTAATGCATATAAGTGCTTAATAAATTTGCTATGCTATATGGTGAAAAAACTGCTATAATAAGGGATAGATCAAGCATTTGTTTAGAAAACTGAGGGTTAGGTTTGGGAAAAGGTAAATTACCCGTTTTTTTTTCTAGTACTTCTAAAAGTAGATTTGATGCTACTATTGTACTGACATTATCTGCTTCTACAAACGAAAACGTAGTGTGATTTACTGCTTCAAGTTTGTCTATCTAACCGCACTTTTAATTGAATAGAAAAAGAAAACGTGTCAACCTTATATTATATATTCTATAATCTATTATTAAAGGGACTTGTTAGTTGGAATAACTTGAAACTTTAAATTCTTTCTTTATAGAACCGGAGAAATTGTTTTGGTTCAACTCAAATTTTAGTCATAATAACAAAAAAAAAATCATTCGAGAGCAGTTTGTTAATTTGACCCCATAACTTTTCTGACTGCACTTTCCTTCCTTGAGTATTTTAAATTGGCATGAAGTGTTTAATAATTGTTTAATTGAAATTTAATACCTAATAATTTAACAATTATCTCATAAATGGGCTCAGACTGGGTCGAATCTACTAAAGTCATCTATCAATAATATCACATATTATAAGATGTACAGTTTCATCATGTTAATGTCGCTTACTTTTCCTCCCTAGGGAGGTAAAGTACAACTTTCCGCCCTAGGAAGGTAAAATACAACTTTCCTCCCTCAAATAAGGGAAGCCCATAGAAAAATACATAGTTTCTGCGGTGATACGGTGATTGAAGCTGCATATTTTTACTGAATATTAATGAAATTTACTGTTTATGTGAGAGCTGTGAAGAATTTAGTTGCAATTATAGAACATGTATAGAATTTATAACTTTTTATTTACAGAATTTTCCAGTAACATATCGTTAGCGCAATATTTAGGTGTGGGTTAACTTCGGCAGGCAAAATTTAAAAAGCGTTTAGGAATAAAGTTGTTAATGATTAGCAGGGTAGGTAGGATACTGATTTAAATGGGGGGTGGACTAGAAAATTGATCGGTAACTTCACACGTTTTATGGAATTGATGGTTAATCTGTCGTATTGGCCGTAGAGTTAATAACGAATCATGGTAATTGTAAATCATGTTTAAGTAGAATAGAAAGTGATATACTGTTTGTAAATAACAATATTCTCATAAAAAATAGAGGATTATAAAACATATTTTTATTGAAAGTAACAAAACAAAAGTACAAACAACATAGTCGTCTTGAAAAATTGCTGTGAAATAAAGCTTTACCCTAGTTATGTTGCTAATACTTACTGAAATAAAGTAAGAAATAATTAATAGTGAAATGTCAAGCGCCAAATGCATATATAACTAGTTGCCTACTCGCCAGTCCCCAATGCATTAGTTTTTTTTTTTAGAACTACACAGACAAAATGTATGTGTAATGAAAAAAAAAGAACTTAATATATACAATTATTTTAAATGTTTCTACTGGGGCTTATTAATAGTTAAAAAAGTTAATTTTATCTGATGTTATTTTTCTTGATTACTTGGTTCCCACACTACGATCATATTACATTTTTGTTTTTATTTCTTTTTAAGAATTTTGAAGTTATTTTGTGTTAGTTTAGTTACTAAGGTAGCATATGAGTTACTGATTAGTAACACCATTTATTGTTAGATGGTAGTATACAGATTTTGAAGTAGCAAATCGATATAGCCAAATGTATTAAGAGAATCATTTACGAGTTAAGAAAGATTATCCGAGAATTTCATAAATTCCTGGTGTTTACAGTTAAAAATATATAACACCTCTTTTAATGTACACCAAAAGAAAATGAAAATTGATCGTTTTGAATGATAGATTTCTATTCTTTGGAGAAAGATGTAGTTTTTGACAAACCAGACGGGTTTGTGACTCAAGGAGCGCATTCGTTTTACTGAAATATTACAGCTTACAGTAATTTAAAACAGTAAATGTAGCGTCTATCTAACAGATTTCCGAGTTATACATAGTCTTTACAAAATTATTTCACAGACTCAAGAGAGTGTTTAAACTTAAATAAAACAAGTATCACTGGTGCGTGTATTATTTGCAACGTTGGCAACCTTGGAATTGTTTTAGTTAATATGCATTTAACAATTCCTCAGCAATTCCTTAGCTATCTCAAAGCATTCTGACTTAATATACTCGTTTCGATACACGATTTTATAATGCATGGTGATGTTTTATGATCCCGCATGTTCTAATATCCTGACATCACCTACAGAAGTAATTTTTGAAACTTAGTATTTTATTTTGAAATCAACCATAACTTTACGTAACATACATAATTTATTTTTATAGGGACATTTATTATTTCCGTTATCTTTAAAATGTAGTAGATTTTAAACAACAAACTTAAATACACTATAGCAGTAAAATTTGTGTTTTATTATGAGTGAAAGAAATACCATGCACTGTGGCATAACAACAATGATACTTAATACTGCCGATCATATAATGCAGGGATAATATGAATTCGTTTTGCCTACACATACTTGTTTTTATGTTAAAACATGGAATGTGATATGATATGATTTAGAGTATAACTGCGTGTATTTCTCAAAGGATGTGTTTTTTAAATTTTAACGTTTATTTATTATACACAAATTTCAAAACAAGCAATAAAAACATATTTATCATTTCGAAATCGATGCTATAACGGAATTGTGGAATTAGTATACCTATTGCCCGGCTAATAATCGAGTGGCTTGCACGCTCGGCTATCAGTGTGAAGTCCGGAGTTCAAATTTCACTCTGATCAATACGATAATCGGTTTTTTTTTTCCGGGGTCGTAATGTTGATTAGGAGGGAGATTTGACTCTGCGGGACCTGATACGCATTATCCCGTTAAAAAAAATTACATTATTTTTAGGCTGTATATTATGACATATTTTGATAGTACAGACTAAATAAAGACGAGTTGGTGTTAGGTTTCTTATGCCTGACTCAACTCGTTTACGAGATAACTAACTATCCTTCAAAATGTAGACCAAAATTTAAGAGGCATGCCTGTCATCCATATTTAAGCTAGATATTTTAAATTGTATTTATTTTTTAACCAAAGCATAAGACTTGATAATAAAGTAAAAGTAATGCAAAAAATATACAAGGTGAACAAAAATATACTTTTAATTTTTGCTATCTTTAAGGACAAGTAACTTTCTTACTTTAACTTAATTTACAATTTTCTTTTTCAAATATTAATTCCTATCCATTATTTTTTCAAAAGTAAGCTTGGGCAAAACTGTTGCTATTATTCATTATACACAAAAGTCATTTGACAGTAACAGAACTTGTCAGTTACGTATCATTGTTGTTCGTGGTTATATAAAAGGCATTTTAATTATTTACAATGAGAAATTACCCTCGAGTAGAAAGAATTGATATGATTTTAATAATGGAGAGTGTGAAGAAAATTCTTTGGTAGCATCAAGGATTTATGCGCAAAAATATCCTAATAGACGCCATCCCGATAAGCGTTCTTTAGAAAATTCCCTACAAGTTTTCCGAAGTACAGGAAGTTTGTCTTATAAGAAAACAGAACGACAAAAACCGATTACTGGAAATGAAGGAAATAATATTTTAACAACTTGTCTTTATTTAGTCTGTACTATCAAAATATGTCATAACACACAGGGTGTTTTCACAACTTTGTTGGGTAACTTTTCTTTGAGTCACCCTGTATACTTCAAAATAATTTTGAAATGCGGTCCTTCTGAACCTGTATAACGCTTAACAAAAAAAAATGAAAATATGTTACCACTTTTCGTATATAAACCGATGCGAATGTGGCAGCCCACCCTGTATAATTGGTTGCCTGCTTTTCGTAGTTCTAACTGACATTGCGCACAGAATTCACCAATAAGTATTTTCTTTTGTAATGCAGATCTTAAACTTGTTAACTATAACTTTGCTATACCGCAGCAAATTAAATATTTGGGTTTAATCCTCCACCACAAATTAAAATGGAGTGGTCATATAAATAATGTGGTTGCGAAATGTGAGAAAGCACTGAATATATTACGCACAATTACTAAAGTTCGATGGGGTGCAGATTTTTCGATCTCTATGAACGTTTACAAGGCATATATTAGGTCGGTGATCGATTATGGGTGTATACTTTATAGCACCGCTTCAACCAAAAATTTACATAGGCTCGACATTATACAAAACAAATTGAGGTAAATGAACCACCTCTAACGCTCCGGAGACAAATGTTGGCCGTAAAATATATCACAAAAGCAAAGATTACGGGTTCGAGTTCCATTCTACAAAATTTATCAACACTAAACGTATTAGATCTGACTGCGGTATACTGGCAAAAGAAAAAGTCACCTTTGTTATGCGAAGCATTTCGGTATTCAGTAAATTTTGATGCACGTTATATAAAGCCGAAGATATGCCTGTAACATACCTAGAGTCTATAAAACAATGTTCTACTATATTTCCACACATTACAGGGCAACCTGACACGAAACTTCTCAACTTTGTAGTCAAATTTTATCTTAATACCAACAAGATCTAGTTATTTTTACTGACGGTTCCAAGTCTGAGGAAGGATGTGGGGGTGCCTTCTGCGTTGTAAACACTGGACTATATAAGTTATTTAAAATAGATTCAGATGCATCTATATTTACGGTAGAGGCTGTTGCAATATTAGAAGCATTACGTTATAGTGCCAATACAAATTTTAAACGTATAATTATTATGTCCGATTCCGCAAGTGTCCTACAATCTCTCTCTCAGAATCCGTTAACAAAAAATAAAACATCATCCATAGTCAAAGATATTATTAACCTAATTAATAAGTTGCGTCGCGGGGAAATCTCCATTATTTTCTACTGGGTTAAAGGTCACTCTGGGATCCCATACAATGAAACTGTTGATAGACTCGCTAAGATGAGTTGCACGGAAGGACCTTTATATAAAGCTTGTCTTGATGAAAAGATGTATTTAACATCGTTAAGAGGGATTTACTGTATCGAAATTGGGAGGATCTGTGGAAAGCGGCTAACAATGAGAAAATGACACAATATGCGTACATACACCAATCAGTATACAGTAGACCATGGTATTATTCTCATGATAAAATATCACGTTTTTATCGCACTACCATTGCTCGAATCAAATTTGGACATGGTCAGCACCCGTCACATTTATACAAGCTCCATATTATTGAGTCATCAAGATGTCGATGCGGGCATGAGATGTGTGATCTTAACCATATATTACTCAACTGTCCCTCACAGAAAGATGTTATCAATACTCTTATAAATCAGTTGATTTTAGAGAGAGTGGAACTACCTACGAGCATAATAACTCTAATGTGTTACAATAATAAACGTATCTGCGATCTAGTCATAAGTACTCTTGTTAAGATGGAAATACAAATATAAAGGGTTAAGTAACTCCCATCCTAGCTCTACCTTTGTGGGGTAAACCTTCTTTCCGTTGGCCGTAATCTTGTGTTGATACAAACGTTAGCCATCCCGATAGGCCCCGGGATGTGAAATGTGTGTCCACGTCTGTTTCCCTAATTAGTTACTTTAACCTAGTCGTAAACTTAATCTTTAATATAATTAATACCGTTATTGTCTATACTAAGTATATCTTGCCCGTCTAATGTAATGACTAAGCCTTATTGAGGCACATGGGCTATGATCCCGAGATGCCAAATTAAAATTAAAAAAAAAAATGCAGATCTTCCAGATAAGTTATAGTGTAGAAGTAAACGAACGGTTCTAATTTTGTTTCGCTTCTTTGAAAAACAGCACTTTTCACATATCTTTACCTGTCTTTAACAAACGTAACTTCGATATTATGTGAAGCGTTTTGCAAATGACGAGTTGCAGTGATGATGGTTAAGAAAGAGATACCAAAAGTAATCAATAATGTTGATAAAAAATGCGCTAAATAATACCAACTAGATGAACTTGGGAATTCTTTTTTACTAGTACGATAAGTTAATGTTAGTAAATGCAAACTAACTTTATAAAAATTATGCAGCTGACTGACTTTTTTCTTCTTGTGGAAGCCGTCTGACACTGAGTTTCCAAAACACTGCAGCCTCTTGGCTCCTTGTATTTAGTCTCCCATTTCTTTTATCCATTAAATTATACCAGCCATTCCTACTACCCTACACTAATCTGTACAGGTTTCTGGCTGATTGATCGAAGTAACTGTTCGGGTTTATTTTTGGCTTTCCAAAAATTACCTGTCTTTTTGCGTTCAGAGGCTCTCAAATCAGTCTTGATTGTATCTTAGAGATCACCAATGTCGACAGTGGCTGCCTGTTGCAATTTAGATCTGTCTATTTTCATAGGGCCCCTCATCATTTTATTTTTCTCCTTGCTGTAGATTCTTGCGTCGGTTCCGTCTTCGGTTTTTAATCCGTCTGTAAACCAGTTGAATTCTCCGAATCTGTCTCTGTAGTTAAATTAGTTGTAAGTTATCCAATCCGTAATGTCTACCTTGATTTTTTTGTTAAATAGGTATGTCAAAATCATGTGGTCTGACTTCATTCCCAAAAGATTGATGGACAATATTATTGTACCCCACACTTGCGTGTTTGCCTGGTTTGTAGAGCATGCTTATTCTGTACGAGTCATATGGGTCATCGCAGTGGCCGGCATCGTAATATAAAATCCCTTATGTATTTGTCTAACAGTTTTTCAAAAGTCTTTAGCATAAATAACATCATATTTATCCTATCCCGTTTTACCAGTTTTGTAGTAAAAGTGACCGTGATTCATTAGCATGCATCTTAGTGCCAGACTTTCCCTGAATAACATACTAAGTTTCTGCAACAAGGATTTCGGGCTCTTTTTTAGCGTGATTGGATAAATATAATCCGATCCTAACAATTTATGTGGTTTGACTTACAATTAGTGAGTTAATCGCCCATTTCACATTCTCCACATTGACCCTTCTCTTTGCTACCTGCCAGTGCTTCTCGGACGCCTGACTCGCATGTTTGAGATCTGTCTTAGTGCATGCAGTCTTGGAGCAACGGGTCATTTTGAAGTCCAGGAAGTGCATCCGAAGGAGTTCGCTTACAATATCATCTCTTGTCTTGATGTAGTTTCGGCCTTCTATTTTTAGAGTTTGTACTGAGCTGTGAGGCCATTTGGATAATGCTCTAGTGAGTCTGACACATTCCGGAACATTCTCCATGTCCTTGTAGTGCTTGGTCCAAGATTCTCTCGAAGAAAGTATTTCAAATCCGTAAACATATCCAAATGCCAATTGTTCAAAGAGAAATCGAGAAACCAATATCTACAAGATTTTAAACCCTATTCCCGTCTAGTCAATAGTAGTAATTATATTTTTAATCATCTTAATTGAAGTCAGTTTATGCTATAACCACGATTAACTTTTGAAGGAAAAATTGAGATGCCATTTTGACGTATTTTAATTTATAATTATTGTTTTAAATGTGCGATACATAAGTTTGTTCTTCGACCATTAATAATGAAGTTGTAACTAGGAAGAAGTGTCGCATATGGGATAGCTTACCTCACCATTAACTAATTCAAGTCATATAGATATGCACAGCATACATGCAAACCGATTTGGTAATTGGTGATTGGTGAAACGAGTAATCTCATATGCGGGCCTCTCTCTAATTCCAATTAAGCTAAGTATAGTAATTCTGAGTACAAAATAGAATCTTTCCAAAGAAGCATTAATTTGTATATTTTTTTCTATAACACCAATAACAAAACCTTCTCCCATTAGCCACATAATCGGAGCCATTCTCTATTTTGTGTGTTGAGCTACATGGCATACCTACATTCCAATATTTCTAAAATTTACGACTTTTAGACATACCAACACATATAAAAATGGAATTGCACGTTTATTCTTTACGACCTTCTACAAAACACTGCTTTTACTTAAGTTTAAGGGTCTTCCATTAACACCGCGCTGCGAAATTATTATAGATAATCGATTTTACTACCCTCTTCAAAGGCATCAGAATAGCTTTTATATACATACATAAAAGATTATGCGTAAGTGCACCGGTTAAATTAAAGTATTAAGGTTTTATTACACTGTTGGTAAAAATCATAAGAAAGATACAACGCAGGGTGCACGCCATAAGAAGCTTAAGAAAACCATTAAAATATAGCATTATAAGAGAAAATACTAAAACAAAGCACATACCAACTTGCAGATTGCAAAGCACAATATGTTTTCTCGTTGTCATATTTTAATTTACATTCGCGCATTTTCTTGTGTGTAGGCAATACATGTTTTGCTCTTGTTTAAACTGAATTTAATTAGATTAATATCGTTATTGAAGTAATGCTAAAATGAAATAACTGGTAAATATTGGAATTTAAAATGTAGTCATTGTAATTGAATAAGTAGTTTCCAAAAAATTCAGTATGACTTTAACACTTATCGTTCATGTATATTTTATTAATAAATTAAAAAATATATTAAATTGCCTGACGGAGGTTTCCAAGTGGCGAAAATGTATCTACGCATCAAAGATACTGGTGAAAAAAATCGAAAAATTGTTTGCATCGTTTCTGCTAGTATTTCTCTCCTTTTGGCATTGAATTTTCTACCCAAGTATCTTTTCTTAGGAAGCCCGTTCAACACTGGCTTATCTGTTTTTCAAGTATGTTATACTTCCTATATCGAGTTGAATCTTTTATGTGTGTATATCTGGTGAAAAAAACAATCATGTTACTAGGACAGGATGTAACGTATAGAAATTTTACTATTATATGTCATACAACTGGCGGAACATCTAAATGTTACATTGAGATGGGTGCCATGGTCACTCTGGGATCAGAGGCAATGAAATGGCTGACACGTTAGCAAGGGGCGTCAGCGAGCTGCCGTTTTTAGGTCTCAGAACCGATGTGTGGTAGCTTATGTTGCAGCATCAAAACGTTTGTCAAATCTCAACTTGCTGCTAGGCACTGCTTCTTTTGGAACGGACTCGCCGGCGCAAGAGACTGTAAATCTCTAGGGCTTCATCCGAATGAGGAAAGACTCCGTAAGGCAGTCTTTATGAGCAGAGACAGATTGAGATTACTCACAGAAATCTTAACTGGGCACTGCGCACTGACTAAATATATGTATAGCATGGGGTAAGTGAACTCTCCCCTGTGCAGAAAGTGTATGAGTGCGGAGGAAACTTCTGCTCACTTTCTTGTCAACTGTCCAGCAGTGGATGGGGAGAGGTAGACGCACTTTGAGGTCGATCGATTAGACGAACCAAAATTCGGTAAGTGAACTCTCAGCCAGATTGTGAACTTTTTTTGATAGGGTGCAGCCTGACTGAGAGGGCTGAAATTGACATGGGAGCACAATAGGTCTTTCTGGCCAAGTTGCCTTCTTGGAGGACAAGAAAAAAAGTTGTATGTCATGTTCAGGACACGTCAAAGATTGTCAAAAACTTATAGCTTGAAAACATTGACAAATTCATTGTTGTACAGTGATAGGTACAAAAGTTGCAACATATGAGAAATTCTCTTATTATTAAAAAATGGTAAAATAATTTGTAGATATAATTTCAGCACATCCACAACAATCTCAAAATTTATTTGGCCCACGTACACCCGTACGACAGCAAATTTTAAATAGATATATGCCATGAATCGGCAAAAGGTGAAGTTAGACGACATGATACCCAAAGAAGTCGTTTCACAAAGTTGCTCACAATTTAATTGTGATGTCAGATAAAATGTACATTTTTACTAGTACATTTAAAAAAACAAAGCAATTTTCAAATATATTTTTCTTTTTAATAAATTACACAATCTCATTTCGTTTTTAGTTTTTAATATTTCAACTGAAAGCAAAATCTCTTAATTTGATTGATAGTAAAACAGTTCTATCAAATTTTACTGAACTACCATAGAGAAAACTTTTGCTGTTGCAAGGAGTTGCGTCCAATAGCAATTGAGGAGCTTCATAAATAGTTTTAATGTAAGCTAATTACTGAAGATTTATTGAAAATTATATTTCTTTTGTTTTTTATTACTGTAGAAACTATTATACTAAATCACGAAATCAGAACATTGATGAAATTGACAATTACATTCAAAAATTGACAGAAAATACCGACAATCAAATCAAAGAATCATAATGGCTGGTGCTTAAGCAGCCACCAAGGTGCTGAGTAATCTATTTTGGTATTTTGGGATGATTCTGAAAACTGAATGAGTTACAGGTTTCGGAGGATGCATAGATGGATGGTATAGCAATGTTTACCATATACTGATTGCATTCATTATATAACAAAATATTTCTGAATATTATGTTTACTTTCCCAAAGTTGAATAAAATAAGTTTTAACACTTGCCTCGGCATTAAAATGCCCAGTTGATTATGGGTGAATACAAAAAGGATTACCACGTAAGTAGATATAAATAGAATGAAGCTTAAAAGGCATGCATTAACTGAATAGAGGCGGAAGATTAAACTCTGCACAATTCCGAGGTTCCTGACCTGAACTTTAAACCCGCCAACACGGCCACAACAATACAACAAGAACGATAGCCGTGTACCCTTACCCGTACCTACCATGCCTTTTTATTTTAAACTGCACAACACAGAGAGATCTGGTTGGGTTTGTAAAACCGGAGGCGTCGATATTGCATTGTGATTTATACAGGTCGTACGGTCCGGGGAGGCTGGGACAAGGCAGTGACCTTCTCAAGGTCTCCGCGGCCGATCAGCGAGTGCAACGTGGCTGCATGTGTGTGCGCGTGTACCGACGATGGTAGTTTCTAGGTGTGTGTGCGCGTAGTGTTGTTAGCCGTCGACGTAGTCCTGCAGCTGCCCGACCTAACCGGTTCGTGATAAAGACGTATGTACGAAGTAGGTGCACGGAATAAATGCTATGGACAACTGTATAGGTACAGCGACAATCCAAACAATTTTTTCAGCAGACGTCACTTCGTCGTGGTTACAATTGTGAGGATGGCGTTTACACAGGAAAAGTCTCATTTCCATCGTATATTTAGATTTTGAAACTAACCGGTAACAGCAAAAACCTAAACAATAGCTTTTGCTTATTTTCTTCTCTCACCTCTAGCACTTGTATTTGGCATAGGCAAAGTAAAAACACATTTTCACAGTCACTTTTCATCTAACAAAGTACCTACTCGTAAATTCTTATGCGACGTTTCGATGCTTACGTCAATTATCAACCTACTTACTTTTTATGGATGCCAAACTGTTTTTTTTGACACCACCAGAAAGGTTTTCTGTTCTAGTTTTCTAGCTATGCAAAATCAAACTCAAAAATTGTTTAATTAAAAAGAATTTGTGAAAAGTGGACCATTATTTCAATATCCTTATTTCTTTATTAATTAACTCACACAGAGCCAAAAATGAATTACATCAAAATCATAATTATTGTTCAGAGAAATGACATGGCACTAATAATTTAGCAATTTATTCATCTGAATTTTACCTATCCTATATAACAATAAATGAATAACAGTAACAGTAATAATAATAGGAAAAAAAGTAAATTGAAAACAATTATACGCTATATGCACAATTAACCGGGTCACTAACACAAGATTAGGTATTACACGTTATTGAATCCAGAAAGAATACTTTCCGGTGCTGTTAAAATCCGACATGGCCATAAAAAATAAGTTCCTATTCGCAATTATATTTATAACGAGTCATATGAACAGTTAGCAAGTATAGGCCATCATACTGCAATGACCTTAAAATTACCCACCTGTATTTAGTACAAACTACAAGTATAAGAGAGCGCTAAGTATGGTTCCTTGTTGAGAGGGAGAGAGAGTTTACAGATTACAGAAACTTTGAAGATTGATCTTACATGTTCAGATTGTTGGGCGTTAGCCCTCTCTATTCTAATCTAATCAACCGAGGCATTCTTTAAGCTATGATATGATAATCATTTTGTACATTTAATCATTCTTTAACTGTATAGAAGCGGCATCCGTACATATTATTTTTATTAAATAAATCAGTCTATTAAACTTCAGAAGTACAATTAATATTTGTTACTCGGATTACCAAAATTAATGATTTATTCAAGCCTGCGTAGTTATTAATTATAACATCTAAACTATTTTTTGACTGATAATGTGAAAAATGAAGTTATGTTGTTTGCGATATCGATGGGGCAGAAATCCTGAGAGTTACGAGTTGCGCCCAGTGCTGATAACATGTGAATAGTCTTTACTTGATCATTTAAGCTTATTTCTACATAATTTTCAGCAACTGCACTTGAATTCCAGCATTCCATTCTTTTTAATTGCAAAACGTCCAGACCGCTGTCTGCAAGTAATGTAAAGCTGTTCTTTGAAAAAAAGTGTCCTGTATATGTGTCAATATAGTACAATTTTAAATAAAATGCGATATTCTGAGAAATTGTCCAATAGCATTGTGACATAAGGCTTGTTTCAAGCAGACGCGTACGCAATATTACAGTGTGCAAGTGAAATCAATCAAAGGGCTTATGTAACTAACCGAATCTATATTGCGCCAGATAATTAGACGGTAATGAGGGCACTAGTCAACCCCTAAAAACAATCAAGGTTTGGGAATGTATTCGAGAATTGAATAGTATGACATACCGCAATAAAGTCACTTTGCTGTGGGTGCTCGGACATTCAGCAATCGAAGGAAATGAAAAAGTCCATGAATTAGTAGGAAAGGGATTACCAGTTTTATAAATAGGTCCAGCACCTGTGCAGATAGGAAGTTGGGTCAAGGAGAAACACAAAGAACACTGGAATAATACAACCAGCCAAATTCATGGTAAGACCCACGGTACAAATAATACGGTATGCTTACGCGCATATGGAAGTTACGTCACATAGGAGCATAAATGGTACCACGTATATAATTATTATTATATTAAAATCGATTTCGACCGCGAGGGTTTGTTAATGCGAAAGATAACCAACAAAAAAAGAAACGTAGAGTCGATAATACTTTACGTTGTTGGGATAATTGTTCTTGGGAATTATAACGTATGATGTACGGTAATGTATAAGAAGAAATATAAATCATGTAATTGTATACTATACCATCGATGAAGAAATGATATCCTGCAATGTCCTTCCTGATGGTAGGAAGTGTAGGGTGGATTTGAAGTCGGCCACCAGTGGGGAAACCTTGATGTCGTGTAGGAAATAAACTACTTATTGTTAGTATATGATGTAGTATAAGTTCGCTTGTTATTATGAAATGTTACTCTGTGTTACTCTTTCATTTATTTCATACTCCAATTGGAGAGCAACCTTCCCGGGGAAGTCCAGATAACGGGAGACATCACCACTTTGCTTTATTACCTCCTGTTTATGTAGTTCAACAAGATGTGGAAAAATCTGGTGACCACGGCACAGCAAGGGACTAGCACATACCTCGATTGAGTAAGGTATTGTCACTATGTAAGCTAACAACCATGACTTCTGGATCACTTGGCGGAATGAGGCAGCCCATGTCGAAGGCAAAGTAAGAGACTAGGACATGCTCGAATTGAGTAGAGTATAATCACTATATCAACTCGTAACCTTAGCACTGGGAACGAAACATCCACCAACAGCAAACACGAGAATTAGAAAGAGCAACAAAAGATGATACAACTATCGACCTGGACCGGGAAGGTGCAGGCAGCAATAGTGTACGAATTTTTGTAAATTTTAATTACCTATTATATCTTCTAAATTGATTCTAAATTCATTTTGATTGTGTAAGTTTTTATAACGTAGTTTGTTTTCAAATTTAGTTTTTAATTTTGTTATTCTTTAAACCTTTTTTTCCAAAATTGTAAATAATGGAGCTTTGGTGGCAATTATCCAGTTATTAAAGTTCCATTATACGTTGTACAAAATGTAAATAGGTGAGAATCAAGTCTCGTTTTCTATGGTACCAGGGAAATAACTATAAGTAGAGTCAGCAGACGAAGACACAGAAAGCTAGAGTTCGAGTTAATCGCAAAAAGAATAATCGGGAAGTTGAATGTGAGATTTTCGGGCGTAATATAGTGACTTGAAAATTGAATATTATTATTAAAAGATACCACCAAGGTACTTCCCAGTGAAAAAGTGTCGCGTAGAGGATTACACGGGTAACTACAAGATTCTAGTACCTCTGAATTTAATCGATAAATATATGTACACACATTTAAGCATAGAACGAATGTTGCTATTCCCATGACGAAACGCTGTATTTATTTATGCAGACAAACGGCGAGCAGTGAGCCACTTCCAAATTGGCTCCGGTTTCAGACGGTTTGTCTGTTGACAGTTGATCTTGACCCACTGCCCGTTGATTGGTTGAGGGAGTTCACGTGGTAGTTAGCGATGATTCTCAGCACGGTACCTATAATATAACACGGTATACTTTCGCGCAAGGGTGTTAATGTTGCAAAGAGGTACAATTTGTTACGTTTGATACATTTATGATGTTTACTACGTAGCAAATGTAGTAATTGTATGATTTATGTAGTAAATGAAGGAAATTCTGTTATTGATTCAATTTTGTCATGTGATCAGTTTCAAGCATGTTCATGCGTGTCATTCTTTCTTATATATTTAGTAAATTCACCTATCCGACAGGCGAGAACATAGTAGCGTGTAGCACTGTTTGGATATTTGTCAGCGAAATGAATTCAAACAGCCAATGTGGACCCAGATGCCACAATTTTTATAAACACTTGAGTTTTATAAACAAGAACATGGATAATTGGAGACGTACAGCTCAATGCATTTTTTGTTTATCAATATTAACATCTATTTCTCGATGTAAGATACACAGGTAGAGCAGATTAATGAATTAATAATTTTTAACTGAAATACTTAAATACTCTTATTTTTCTCGTGTAATTTTTTATTTTAGAAAGGGTTTTAAGTTTGTCTATATTACTTTTTTTGTGTCTGTATTGCCTTAGTTAGCAATAAACGAAATAATAAATTACTGCAAGCTAAGCTGAATTGATTCAAAACTTTGTAAAGTTAATAAAATGCCCCATCTCAATTTATTAACTTCACAAAGTTTTGAGGGAAGGAGAGGGGGAGTTGGTCCGAGATTGGCCCCGCCACTCAATATTGTCACGAGCCGCCAGTGACTTCCGTGTCTTTTTTAAATTACATGAATTGGAATGACTATTGGTGATTCACGTCTCTGTGAAGAATCGTATACATTAAGAGGAAATAAAAAAAATCATAGCTTTGGCATGATCAAAACAAAATTGCTGTTAAAAGTAAAGGCATGATTACTTAATTTTTCCTATAGGTACGTAGTAGTCTGGTATAGATGCCCTACTTTAAATGCAGCTCCTCTATTCCTAAGTTATTGCGAAATCTGGTCTGATCAATTTTTGTATTTTAAAACATGGACATCAGATTTATCGAAGTGGAAAGTTTGCTTTTGAATTTAGAGAAAAATTGGTTTATTGGCCAACGAAAAAAAAAATAGTCAGTTGTTTTCCTTTTTTAAATGTAACCTTTTTATGTAACAAATGTTCACGATTCCAAGAAGAACGAAGCAATTTCAAAGGACTTGCAATTAGGTGATTTTTTTTGAGAATCACTGTATAATAAGGTGATTGTACGTAATAGTGGGATTGGCGAGGACTGCTTGGAATATTACGCTGTTCACTCTCTTCGGTGATGCGGAGACGATTTTTTTACTCTTATTAACTGTCTCTACGTGTTCGTGTTTATGTGTTTGTAAGCGTTATGTGTTACGACTATGCGACCTTGTAACATCCTTGTGCATCACAAAACGCCAATGTGGAGGAGACTGATCGCCTCTTTACCAAAAGAAAGGAGGACGATGAGACGAGACGACTTTGTCGGTCAGCCATTTGAACAGACCCCTGGTTTAATCGTCTGCGTTTTTATGCATATTTTCTTTGAGTTCATAATTCCGTGTTGTGAATGCGGTGAGTGGCATGCGAATGGGCAGTTGCCAATGAGATATTAAAAACAGCTATTTGAAGGCAGTTTAGTCGTAATTGACTTACAGCAATAACTCAACTTGGTTATAAAAAATATCGTGTTATGGTAAAGCAGCCAATATAATTAATTAGGTATTACCTCATCTAATCCGAGCAACTATGCAGATATATTAATAAAAAAATATTTCGTGCTGTTTATTGCAGTACGTTGTAAATATTATAGAAGCATCGGCGTCGTTTAAACAGTATTATGTTATAAAGTACCTACATTTTTTATGAATTTTGCAGAAGTTTCTAATATGCATGTGTACAATTTCGTTATACAAAATTATAAAGAGAACTATGTCTGTTTCTGTAACAAAGTATAATTGTCTAAACTACACATCAAATCGAGTTTTAGTTACTTGAACTGTAATTTTGTCGTGTTTCTTATACCACTGATACATTGATAGTTTATTCTTATGGGGAATTTTCATACCAGATGTATTTGTTTGCAATCTGATATTTCCGAAAATATTCAATTCGGTCCTACCCCTTTTCTCTCCATAAACATATTCCAGCCAATAAAATTTAAGAGTAATAGTAGAGTCTTATGCTTACGGTCACGTGCGCCCGGAAATTAATAGTGTTCTTTTAAGGTTTAAAAATCCTTTGAGATTAAGGGCGCGTATCGTAAATATAAAATTGTAACCAAATGGTTAGTTGCGATTTATTTGCGGTTATTAGCGATTGCCGATTATTTCAGAAGATTTACGGGACACTTTGGTTGATGTCAAGTATATTAAGTTTTTTTTTGTTTTGTATCACTTTTAAAGATAACCACCATCGTCCATGTGGTTTTAGTGGATGCAACGCGCTTTGATTGACCATGTTTTATGCATAGATAAAGTAGGTTGGTTTATGCACAGTATATGTTTCCGCAGTGGAGGGGATAGAAAAATCAGAAAATCGTAAAATGAGCGAGGTTGTTTTGGTGACAACTAAAATAACCAAACTTCAGCAACCGCGTTCCGTAAATATCATAATTTTCAGGAATCTTCTATATTCGGGACACAAAACCGAGAATTTGGTTGCTATTTGTGAATTACGGTACGCGCCCTAAATCTAAAGAAAAACAAGTACCAGAAATAAAACATTTTCTTGGCTTATTGACTAGGATATTTAATTTAGAACTTATTAAGTTGTTTTTCATCAATCCATCTAATAAGATTGATGATGAAAACTAGTTTTAGTAGTAATTAAGATAATAGAAGTAATAATAATAGTAATTACCTGATAAATGTTTGCAGGCTGGTTGCACACCGTGTTATACACTGTATTTTTTTAATACGCTGGCGTTTATTTTGTCTTTAATATTTCGTCTCCTTAAAACAACAATAAATATAAGGCAAACAAATACAAAATATTGAAATTTTCATTCGAAGTAAGTGAATATCTGTCGTCACTTTGGGTAGTAGTTGGCATTAAACATTTTTTTTTTTTCACATAATTTGTGCTACATCCTTGAATAATTTGCTATATTAATGTGTATACGCTTTTACATGTTCCCACATTTGTATATAGGCAAATATTTACTTTAAAATTAAAATACAAATTTCTAAGACAACTGTAAAATGGTTTATTAAATGTACTATTGCGTACTATGTACTATGTACTATGAAATTAAAAATAAATATTATTACTAATATTAAAGTGCTTAAAAGGTAACATTTGTTTTTGCTTTCAAAAGATCCAGAAGGTATGTGTTTTATTTCTTGTTTCACCGTTCAAACCGGTGTAAATTCCGTATAAACTTATTTTTTTAACTTTTTTGGTGACAGTTCTTTATGAATATGAGGGTGTGTTAAATATTTTAATTTGTTTAACACTTAAACCCCGCACTAAGCTTAAAAATAAAACCTTGCACTGACTTTTACCTTTTTAATCAAAAAACTCACTTGACAACTTGCTTGACAACTGACAAAATAATTCTAGCTTACTACCATGATTTTTTCAAGCACTGAACGGTATGCTTGTCAGCTTCCTTAAATGTTGTTTTTTTTGAAGATATACTGCCCTATTGTCCTCTAAATATTCTTCAGCAACTGCCGTACTCATCCATCCACCATGACGCTTCAACGTGGCCATATTGGTTGTATTCTCTGCCAGTAGAGTTGCCGATGTTCGAGGCAAACAGTGACCTTTGTACTTGCCAAGATAATGATAAACGAGATTTTTTCAAATGTGCTTTTTCAACTAGCTGCACAGCACAGCATGTGGCCGTAAAGACAAGTATTCTCTCATCAGCTTCAAACTGTTGATTTCGTCTTCCTTAAAAATGATGAATAAAAATGAACTGATTTTTATCAGTTTTTCTCTGGTATGGTTACCACTCAACTGATTTTCTATTTTCTACGTGAGTATTGCATACCCACAAGTTTTTGCAGTCAGTATCCACCAAATATTAATGCAAATTTGTTCATTAAAAGCGATGCTGGTATCCTTTTGACACTTGCTGACATAAACGTGGTGTTTTCAAGGCGTTTCTAAATGAACAAACGTACTGTAAAGCTTTTGTAGCCGCTATCTTTTACAGAAATTAATAGAAGTACCACTACAAAATATAGATTTCTCAAAATCAAAAATTCAAAAAAGAATCCACCTCTTTTTTGACTCAAGATATGCATCAGTAACCCCTCAAAATCATAACTGCTCAATAGGAAAATGTATGATAAATACATAATTAGACGCATTGTGGTGCTAAGAAGGTAGGTATGTCTTTTTGTTTCAAATCGCCCTACTAACTTTCCGCATCCGCCCACCAATTAAAGCTAACCAGGAGATTCAACTATCTGATATTACTTAATTACCAATTTGTGTTAAGTTCTAACAAATGCGCCTTTCTTGCAAATGTAATATATCAATATTTGATAACTTCTTATGAAAGAAAAGAGTACCTGTCGTATGCCCGCAGCAGAATATGTAAATTATTCAGCACCATTAAAGGATAATTGAAATACAGTAGCCGTGCAGAAGCTCAAGAACTTATCAGGTCCTAACAACAGCAGGCACAAAGTTAAATTAATGCAAATTAAGTTAGTCCATGACGTCCGACTTGTATCGGAACGAGATAACCACTTGAGTTTGCTATGATGCTCACCGTGTAACTTGACAATATCTGATTGGATGGCGAGTATTCTCTGTTTTGCATTAACGATGTTTTCCGAACACTATAATTACTGGAAACTAGAGATAAAAGTGTGTTGGTTTTATTTACATTATTAATTAGAACAAAGATAATAGCAATTGTATATCGTGGCTTGGTAGGTATAATTATTTCGACGTCATACTTTGCGCCCTTTTGTTGAACTGAGTGAGTCATATAATGGTACAGCAAGAGAAAAAAGTTTCCGTGCAGCTTAGTAATAAAGAAAAATATGACGTGAACACAATTTTTACGTGCATTGTAAATATCGGGCTTTATTGAATAAAATAAATGAAAAAAAAAATTGCTATTTATTTTTCGGGTGGCGACAATAGATACCACCGGATGTTAGTTCTTTATTCCCAAGCTACGCGGAAACTCTTTTCTCTTGCTGTACTATATTCTAATTATTGTACAGTCAATAGAATTTCACTCTGGTAACCCTAGTTAATTCTTCAACATCACGAACGATAAGGATTACCTAATATTTGTGTCTCTCCATTATTTATAAAATATTTAAAATGGCTGCTAATCTTGGAGAGAATGGAAGTAACAGCTGTCAAAGCTTGACGTATGTGAAATGAATGAAATTTCCTCCCTAGGGCGGAACGTAAGTGACATTGACATGATGAAACTGTACATCTTATAATGTGTGACACTGTTGATAGATGACATTAGTACATTCCACCCAGTCTGAGTTAATTTATGAGATAATTGCTAAATTCTTAGATATTAAATTTCAATTAAACCATTATTGAACACTTTTTGAAAAACGACGCTAACTTGACAGTTCTCAAAACATATTTGACAGATTAATCGTACTATCTACCATATGACTCACAAGTTTGTCTTTATTATTTTTAGACATTTAATTAGTTAGAATTGAACTGGCTAGAAAAGACATCGTATTCAAACTACGTGAGGAAAGTGCTATTGCAAGCCTTGGGCAATTACAAATCTTGCTTTCGGCTCAGCTTATAATATTTGCCCGCGGCCTGCAATAGGGAACTTTCCTCCCTTGGTTTGAAATATACTATTACGTAATCTAATAGTAATTTAATAGTTTTTAGATTAGATCTATATATGTTTGTATTTAGTCACTTTTTGTAATGTTTGTGTTGCCAATATCTCAAAATATGCCTAGTATTGCAATCAAGAACACAATATAAACTATAAACTATTCATAAATTTAACTTTTGATATAAAGGAAGGAATCAGAAGTAAAAATGCCTACAGTTACATACATACGTAATAACTGTCTCCTTACCCTCCACTTAAGTGTGTCCTCACTATAAACGTACGCATCATTTTTAACGTTCTGTTGGATATCTATATTTGAGTGATCTGTGGTTCGAATGCACTTGATGAGATGATGGAAGACCTATCGAAAGGCGGCTTGTATGTACCATATTGAACTATATTATCACGCCAGACACTTTGGTACCTGTGATGCTGCACCCTTATCAAACTGGCGGTATGTAGTGCTGTGGTTTTGAACTCCCTGACCCATGCAACTCTTTTATCGCTGAGGTGTATTTTAAGTTGCATATTATGGTTGTTGTGATTTCTTTGTCCGTACAGCTAATTTTCAATTTACCGAGAATTTTCACAATTTTGTTTTGTTTTTATATGTTCAGTTTAAGAGGTTATTGTATGATTTTAATTGTGTAGTGCTAAGATTTTTTTCAATTAATCCAGTCATTCAAACGTCTATTGTTCGCTTGTGCTGATTTTATGCGTATTCTATTAAAATTGTCATTGTAATGTTCTACGTCTGCGTTGTACGAAAATTGAGAGAGGGGTTTTTGTAGTTAAAAGAATTGTAGGGTTTTGTTAAACACTTCCTTGTTCGACTATTTCTTAAATAATTGTTGCCATTTTGTTATTCATTTTGTATTGTAAAATTTTACATTTTTCTATATTATAGTCAATCAAGGAATCATAATTGTAATAACTGTTAATGTATTGAAGTGTACACTTGGTAGATATAAGATCAATTATTATTTTTTGGTTTAGGAAAATTTATTTTAGTTTATTTGCTCATTTATATTTTGTAAGGGTTAATTTTTTCTGTTTATCCTTTTTGCTGTATCATTTTATTTTTTCTATCAACTCGTTTGGGTAAAAATATTTTTCTATTATTTAGCTTCTTTCATTTTTAGTAAGTTTCTAGCATTTGTCCACGCTTAGATTATTTTAATTTGTGAAACCACGTGGATAGAGATTCAAAGGTTTAGTATATTGAATAATCTTCCTGAACAAATAAAACCTTCTTTTTGTTGCTTAGCATAGGAAATAGCATTGTCTTGTTTTAGGGCAAAGTCTTGTGCGGCTTTAGGCCACTATTTCTGCACTATTGTATATTTTAGCACGTTTCCTGAAATAAATTTATTGTTTAATGGCGTCAATGGGTTAAAAATTATGTTCTTTTATTTTATATTAAGCCTTTTCAATTTTTCGTGTAATTAAGAAAGTCTGACTTCATTTACTCACAATTTACTTTTCGTGGTTAGATTAAAGTTTTTATTCGCGAGGGTAATTCTGGGATTAATAGTTTTTTGTTTTATTTAAAATCTTTTCCATTGAGCTAGCTAATATTTTTTTTCTTTTTCATTTTAAAATCATCTTAGCATTTTTCATTTATCTCTATTAATACACAGCAGTAGGTACGTAAAATAATAGGAATTGTTATGAGATGCAAGGAGAAGAATGAGCTAAAAAACCAACAGTTTTCTCTTCTCACTTAAGAAAGTTACTTTAAAAAATAAAACGTTTTAATTTCGTCATTTTTTTACTACCATGCAGTATTCTGATAAAAATTGCGTTTATCAATCGCTGTATTCAATTTTGCAAACACAATTTTGTTTGCCATGTAAAGAGGGCTTGACTTCATATTATTAAATTTATCATATATAATAATTCAAACTTTTTTAGCCCTAGATTTTTACAATATATGTGGCACTAGACCTGGAAAATCTAAGATAATAATTTTCGTGTGAAGTTATTTGCATATAATACATTTAGTACGTCCACCCAGTATCCATCGATATAAATATACACACATTAGTGGTGATATTCATATCGATTTACCAAAGATGCGTCTCACAATTGTTGTTACCATAATTTAAAACTCTCCCACAGCTGGGCTTAAATCTAAAAATTACCAACCTGTATGCAAAGCGACCTCCTACTAGAAACTATAATTCTACATGCCCATGTATGTAGCTCAACTTAGTACACTGCAGGCATCTCTTGCCAACATGCAGAAGTGAGTTCCTTGTTTTGCGGTAGACAATAGTACATTTTCATATAACAGCTGACACCGGTGACAATAAGATGTGTCGTAGAACCAATAACGTGAATGGTATGTCAATTGAAAGAACACTGCCGAACGAGACGCCATGTAGGTGTACCTAAACCTTAAGATAAAGGATCATTTAACTGAGGAATGTGGGATGCAAAATTAACGTGAGAATGAACGCGTGAAAGGATAACACTGACGTGTTGAAGTTCAACTACAACGTTCGTTCGTTTTATTATTTACAGTCTGTGCCCATTCCACCTGTACATTAAAAATGCGAAAATATGACCCAAAATCACATTCCAAACATTCATCTAAACCGGCATATGTTTACACTTTCACTTCATGCATTTTTCAGTAAGTAATTATACCAGCTAACCATATAAACATTGTTGGTAAGTGTGAAATTGAATTATTAATGTAGGCTCAGAAATACAAATCTCTCTTAACTGATTTTATACGTGGATATTGAATTATTGGTATCCTACAATATAAACATTTCACAGCTCAAGTATTATATAGACCAAATTAAAATAACTGGAACTCTACCCTAACAGCCGCAAATATACCAAAGATATTTTTAAAAATATATTTCATAAATATTTTTCCTGAGAAGTTTTTGAATATATTTTTTATATTTTATCTAAATATAGATAAAACATACAATTGAAATATTTACTCCATATTTTAAATGAATGTAAGTTTAATATTTTTTAAAAATATTATTTATATGAAAATCGAGATTTTTTATGCAATCATACAAAGCTATTTAATTTGCCAAAATTAACTAAAATTATTTGTGGACAGTCACCTATATACCTACATATCTTGGTTGTTTAGAATATATAACATCGATAACAAAAAGCTATATGAAATTTTCCCTGAAAGTAAAAATGACCAACGTACTTGGAGGTGTCCAAAAGGGAAAAACTGTTTCTTCACACTCACCATACAAGTTAATAATCAATAATGCTTCAAAAATATAATATAGTAAATAAAATAAATAATTGGAATCAAAAAATAAAATATGAATTCTAAAGTTAGATAAAGTAGAAGTATATATCGTTCTGGATTATGAATTATATTATTGCTTTTGATTTGGTAGGAATGGATGCATATAGCAGTTACCTCGCTGCAGCTATTTTAGCTCCTTCTTATTACCTTTTACGTAAACGCAGATATATTGATAGAAGTTACAGCGCTCAACTTAAATACTAACTAAATCATAAGTTTAAATAGGTACTTAATATGTATGCACGTTTTACCCATTTTATATTATTAGTCCTACGCACCAAATGTAAAAAAGCAAAAATTAAATCTTTATTTTTTTATATGAAATAAATATTTACAGAAATATAAAGCAAAATATTCTTGCAGAGTTTAGAAAAATATATTGAGAAATCATTTGCAATAAAATATAATTAATGCTACATAACATATATATTTGTAAAACGTATTCCTAATATATTTTATGCATATTATGTTAATGTAACTAATATTCAAGAAAGATTTAATATTTTCTAAATATTTCTGAAATATGAAATAAATATAGTTGGTCACTAGGGTATGGATTAACTAGTAGAATAACCCAGCTGAAACTTTATCAAAAACTGCTGCGTTTATATGCTTATAATAACGAATAGTAAATAGAACGCTTTAATAAATGTTCTACTCCTGCACAGTAAATCTTCAAAGAAAAAATTATGAGACGATAAACGATTTAAAGTAATTGATTGACAATTATATTATACTGAACGTGAACAGTCATTTTAATGTACATATTTGTGACTGATCACGTCCAGACACAAATTCTTCCCCCTACCTATACTACAGAAATATCCTGGTTGTAATACAGTATTGACAATAACATTCATATTGTAAATTAATTGTTTAAAAACACTTACCAATATTGTGATATTACAGCAAAATGCCTGTATTATTTTACAGTGTCCTTACGGTAACATCGCTTTTAAAGTAAAGCTTGTTGTATTTGTTTGGTACGAGCTGTAAATCTACAAGCATCAATGTAATAGGCAAAATTCTGCAAATTTGCAGAATAAACTTTTCCTTTACTAATTACTCATTTTAATTACTCATTTTATATTTTTTTCTTTGGTATATTTTAGCTATATTTGGACTGAGTGTGTAGTAAATAAATTTAAAGTAAACGATTGGGTCGGTCATAGTTTCTCGTTATTTGATTTTCCTTGTATAACTATATGGTTGTACTGTTTATTTTACACAAAGCAGCTATCGTATTTATTCTAGCATCGCAATATAAGTAAGTATAACAATAACATAATTCATACAAATCGAGTAAGCAAAAAGAATGTTATAACTATTTTAAATCATTTTCACAACACTTCGCTTAAGTCACTAGTAATTAACGCTAAGTTTTTGATAGATCACATTTTTACTTGTTTTCTTTGTTATGTGAAAACTGTTAAAAGTATCCTAGAGTAATTAATGCCTCACTGAGCAGCTTATAGGATATTTACAGCAGCATTTAAGTATTAATTTACTATAGCAGAGGTATTCTGCAAGAATTATTATTTCCTACACTACAGACATGCTACCGACTCGGAACAAGTCTATATATTATTTATTATAGCTTTTAACGTAACCCTTGCAGAAAAAAAGGGAATTAGTAAAATATCAACAGCAGAAAGATTATTACAACCATAAAATTATAAATTGGTTATAAATTATTTAATCCCTGGCAATAACATATTTTTCATAAATATAAAGGATAATATTTGCTATAATTTTGCATATTTATGGGAACGTAAACAGATCTTGCCAATATCTAGGCTACTAAACTGCAATATAAGCGTATCTTCGAGCAATTAACTACTTACGCAATTGGAACTTGCAAAGCTATTCAAGACTTTAATATACATTATTTGTATGTGGTCATAATTGTAATTTTCTCGACGTTGGTTTGTAATTATAGACCTTACAAACATTCGAAACATTCTATCCGACAGTTCTTTTTTTTAGATAGATAGAAAACGACCTTCAGATAATCTTTTTGGCGCAATATGCAACAGTAATTATACAAGTTTATGAGAATACACTGGCCTTATATGCATATATAGGTTGCATAAATTCGCATAGAGAAAATGATATTATATCGACATGTAATTTAAGTTTATAATTTAATTAACAAATTGAATTTTAATTTAGCATTTCGAAATCTTTTCCTTTTCGTTTCCTGAATTTTATACAATTACTAAATGAGAAGCAATATTTCTTGTAGGCATACTAACATCTATCGCATTAATTTGCACACAGCGTTAATAAAATACTAAATAGAGAAAAGAATCAAATGATTTAAATGCCACGTCTCGCTAGCAGATGCATTCCAAGTAAATCTGCTAACTGTTAGATTTAAATTTTTCTGTCATTAAACATTATAAGAATATATATAATGTGATAGCTACTGTAGGTATTTACAAAAAAAAACTTTTTTCCATTGTACATGTTAACATGTACATTGAAAAATCGATTTATTTGAGAAAACCTACTAAATATTGAGTTAAATATGGGCAAACAAATATTTGGTTAATTCAATCAAATTATTTGTTCATTTAACCCTTTATTTATTTGAAATAACAAACTACCTTATTGGATTAACTAAATTCTCATGATAAAATTTGTTTGAAATTATTTTGTTGCCCTGAACACATTGGTTTTTCCGTGTAAAAATTACGTAATAATTACGCAACTATACCAGCACCGCACATACATTGTAAAAGATTTTCTAGTGAAATTATACGTTAAAACGTTGGTAACAAAGACTTGTAAGTAAACTTACTTCCTGAGGTGAAATTTCCACCATTCGGTAAATTGCATTTTTAAAAACAGCAAGGTAATTTCCAAATAAGGAACAGATTTTGTATGCTAAAATTCGTTTGCAGATGTGATTCAATATTACACTTTTATTATTTCCTACAGCATACCGTTCTGAGTTAAATTTCTCTTTATGTTAATTATCTAATTTTATTTAAAGATAACCATTAATATCATAGGTTACTTTAAGGTAAATATAATTCATTAAGATATTGTATGCTTACAATGAAAATATAAGGCATATAGGGTACAATAATACATTAACTCAATAAATAAATCCTCTTGATTGATATTCCTGCTTCCGCTACCTAATAAAAGATATGACTTGAAATTTAACACTGTATTACGTTTATAAGTTGTTCTAGCTTCAACATTTGTAAAATATTAGTGTTGTTCAAGTATATGAATAAAACTAATAATAAGTAAACATATGTTTTATTAAACCATTAAATATTAAATTTTCAAGAAGAATAACAAAATATAAAATTCCATAATTTCGTCCTAATTGAGTTGAAGTGTGATAATAAATAAATAACAGCTGGTATAAAACTCAATCGCTAGTGCGAGATTACTTTAGTTTCGGCTAAAAGTCAATATCAGAGCCATGTCAGAATCAACTGCAGAAGACAAAACAAATTAAGTCAGTTTGTTTCTTTCTCTTCTAGCGATGGGTGTCTGAAGCTGTGTGAAGATGTTTTATTCCTTTCGCCGTTTCAAAATTTTTAAAATTTAAAATTTTGGCTACCTGACTTTTAATATGTTTAACTATATCTGTAACTTAATTTGCCTTGTCTTCTGAATTCGATTCTGACATGGCTCTGATGATGGCTTTTAACTGAACTATCGCACTAGTGATTGAGTTTTATACCAGCTGTTATTTATCTATCATCAAATATAAAATTCATAGTTCAATTTTATGATGGGTGCCTAACAAATAGCATAAAGAAATAGGTCTATCAACCCTCAGTAGGCATTAAATTTTGTTCTAAAACAAAACATATTTCCCGATATTTTATTATATTATACGCCAGTATAACATAGCTGTAACAGTTTAGAACTTATTTCTAATGATTGACTGATTGGTAATAATTTAATTTCACAAGCTTTTAGTGCGCTATGTTGTGCTGATATAACTAAAAATCGTACACCAGTGACACTTTATAATTGTACGACCTACAGCATAAAATAGAGCCTAAATGTGTAGCATGGGTAGTAGACGACTTATGCATTCACTGCCTTCTTCGAAATATGTAAACACAGATGTGCGCTCTCGGTGTTTTTTTTGTAGTAAATCTACTTTAAATGTAAGGAAGAATGCGGTAAATAAACATAGAAAAAACATTGATCTTATAAAATAGAGAGAATTAAATACATCAAAGGCGCATACTTATGCCTGCCGACTTACCTCGATTAGCACAATTCAATTTTTTTCAATTACTTACCTTAAATATAATATTGTATACAAACAGATGTCTTGTTTTCTTTACACATCCCTACAGCTTTACCAAATATATTTGTGTTTTTAATCCAATTGATTCATAATGATTGTTTTCATAACTATTTTTAATTCGCCGCGGCTCCTTTTTTCGATATTAACATGATGAAGAATTGATATTTATATAAAGTAAACATTAATTATTAATTTAAACCTGCATTTTGTATTTATAGCTATCCCTACTGTTCGATTTAGCACTAATTCAAATTTTGTATTTCTTTTGAAAAAATATTGTGAGACTTTTGAGGTAAAATCTTTGAAACTAAGGAATTTATAATCGAAATATTATTTTACCTTGTTATTATAATATTAATGGAAACATACCATTACTATAACTAATAAAAAATATTTCTGACGAGTGTTCGTTCTAATATCTGATATAAAAATCATGATTTCGAATGCATCCTCGCCATATCTCCTTTATTATTTAATGTTAAAGAAGGAAGTCGGAGCGAATTAAAAAATGATATCAATCATCAGACATTAATTAGATTAAAAAAATATAAGCATATTTGGGTAACGCTGCAGGGAAAACAAAACATGCATTTCTGTCAATAACGAAATTACTACAAATTTCTCTGCATTTAATCAATTAATTGGCGCAACACCCACTTCACGAAAAATGGAAGTAGTAATAATCCTTATTACAATATTGTTTAATATCTTGCATAGGGGCTGTCGCAATTTAGTTAATGTGTTTAGTAATATTGAAAAAAGTGTTACATTCATAACGGAGATATGCTTTACTGATTTCAGTATAGCTAAATACTTTAAATGTCTTCATGCGATCAATTTTGATAGTTCAAACATCAAATAAATTTATTCCTACGCAAAGATAACAAATACATAAGACATGCATTCAACTTCGCACATTAATAAATCCAGCCTAAGCTTTTTTAAATTAACCGACCGAGAGACCGCACATCTGTGTTTAGATACATATTTCGAAGCGGCCAGTTACTGCATAAATCCGTCTACTATCCACGCTAAAGGTATGGGCTCTATTTTACCCTGTAGGTCGTACAATTAGAAAGTGTCGCTAGTGTACCTTTATTTTAAAATATGCGATTTCATCGTTGTATTTATATAAAATGGGCATAAAGATGGATCGTTATAAATAATATTGCACATATGTAATTTGATATTTCATAATGTTGGCCTCTAAACGCTAGAATAGATACTATACCTATTCTTCCAATTTCGCATCTATTATCCTTATTTCCTCAGTTATAATATTTTTGTGAAATATAAATACGATGCATGTTCACGAAACGAAAACATTAGATGAATGTTAACATTTGCACTTATTTCATTATAAGTTAAGAAGACATTTAATACATTAAGCAGAGGTAAAAAGATATTGTACAAGTTTATTGTACAATATCTTACAAAAAAAAAACTATATCGTATTTACATTAAAATGCACTAAAATAATAAACAAATTTCGGATAGAATCAGTTTTATTGGCTGATTTACTTATAAGCAATACAACATATTATTGTGACTTTTATAAAGGATTGCCCGGCTAATATTTTTCTTAATAATAAATATAATTTTTTCTTCTCTAATCTGTCTTTTCTTTACAAATACCTATCCCACTATGTTCGATAATATTGAAACATACAATTGTCTTTGACTAGATTAGTAACCTCTTTTTAACCAATGAGTAGTTATATTTATATTTTTTTACCAGTATTAAATAGGTTGCTGTGATGGCTGTATGTAGTGTACGTGTTGTTCCTTCTAAATCAATACCTTATATATTATTCGATTTTTACTTCAGTAAATATTAAATTTATAGTCTAATTTTAATCATTTAATGCACTGAATGCTTTTATGTTAATAAAGAGAGCGCAAATATCGATAACATGCACAATTTATTGTTCAATAATATATCAAACACATTTAAAGAGTATAAGGGCTCTTACTCAAGGTAAGTACACTTATTTTCAATATTTAATTGAAATATCAACTACTATTCAGTACATTTTGGATTCTTAAATTGCTATTTAAAAATCAAAACAATTTTTATGTCTTCCGCCGTACTATATGATGAATTACACTAACCATGCTCACCAACCTATACATATTAAAATTTCAATTCAACAAATGTAAAAAATAATCTCACGAAATGATAGATACTTATTGACACAGAAATTTAAACATGAACTATACAAAATACCAAAATCAGATTGCATACACCCCAAAGTATTTCAGAATCGAGTTTCCTCGCAGTGACAAACTAAAAGTGTTGCAAAAGTGCAAAAGTGTTGTTGTACAACGCCGGTATCAATAAATCCAAGAAAAAATATCTTTCAAAGCATCCACGGTATAGCATAGCAAAGACATGTGGCACGTGGAATTCTACAAAAGAAAAGGTATGTTAATACAGCAAATTTCTTCTAATCTTGAAAAATCTTGACGTTTGTTCTATATACTTTTAGTTCGGTAGTAAATACATCAATTCACAAAGTAAGAATGTCCGGAAACCATGAATTATGATCAATTACTTCAATATTACTATCTGCTAAAAGTTTAAGCTAAAACAAACATTGCTTAAAATTGCGATATTGACCACGGCATGCATGGCTATAAGCAATAATGAGCTTTGCATTTCCTGCATGTTCTAGTATATGTTTACCTATGCATGCATGATCCTATTTCCTGCGTCCATCGCAATCCATCTTTTCATGTAATTCATATATCCCTAAATTGTAGACATACATGTTTCTTTTATAGTAAGCAACATGTCAAAACTGGGAAGAATAGTGCCTTCTGCAAATCAAAAGTAAATCCATAAGCATCTTTATCCAAAATAGACAGAGACCTGTCGCTTGTCAAGCTAGATCTTGCATATTCAGTTTTTGCGTAGATGCAAAATGTGTTCCGTATTCAAGCCGTGTTTCTTTTGTTCATAGGTTTCACAATCTATTTTTGCTTTGAACAAATCGCACGTAACACAAGTGTCTTTTGATGGTATATGAAAGTGCAGATTAAAATCACTATCAAATGTATTCCTATAAACTGCTTCCGTTACAAAAGGTACGTTTTCAGCGACACACTCCTACTTGTAAAGATTGTACATTAATCTTATGTTTAAATTAGAATGTAGGTATTTTCTGTTAGGATTATGACTTCGTGTATAATGGGACTGATAAGAAGGGAAACTATTTACATGATCACGGATATGTTGCACCTTTTCTGATGAATGCCTTATTCACAGATTTATGCTTTCGTCGTAAATCTACACCTAGAGATGAGGTGCACGCACGTTTTAGGGCTCTTTCCAATCGACCATTTGATATTTGAAAAGTTTGCAAGAAATACTATTTACAAACATTATGTGATTTTTTTCCAATGTATACGTAATATGTATTTGTTACGTTCTTTGGAATTCTAGTATTACTTCTTGGACGATGCATCTTTATTTCACTTTGTTTAACCAAACCACACATAAGCACATTTTGTAACGAAAAGTTTTCTATCTTTAAAAAATTCTCAAAAGCTAATTTCCTTACCGCTAAGCAAGTTTTCTTGCAATTGCAATTTATGTTATTGAAAACTTTAGCAAGAATAATCTTTTTTGATGTACTAATATATTCTTGACCCATATTTCTATTTCTTTGGCGAATTGATTAAATATGTTCCTCAGGTTCTCCGAAACGCTTTCTTCTTATATGTTTTTGACTTTGATTGAGTTTGATCACTTAGAGCAAATTCTAGGTTATGTTTCGTGTACACATTAATATATTAATTTACTAAAGTACCTAATAACGACAATTCTAAACCCTCTCGCCCTGTTGGTTCGTATTCGCTTGCACTAGCACTAAACGGCTGTTTTTCTGATTCACTAGAACTCATTTTTATAATTTTGTCCGCAGTATCAGCTGATTAATACACTTACAACTACCCACTATCCGAAACTGATACCTAGAGATACGTTTACAGCTATAGTGGGACTTATACCATTTTGCCCTTAAACACCAGCGGTAACTTGCTACGGCACAAAAATAGACTGGTGATATTTAAAAGAATATTTCTTTTTAACTTGGTTAAGCAATAGACTTGAATGTGGAGAATCTAGCTCTGTAGTCATTTTCACAACCTTATTTATTACTCTTGCTTAAGTGATTTACAGAGTTAATATTGTAACGCTACGAGGTAGCACACAGCCCGGATATAAAAAAATATATATAATGCTTTAGTTAAATTATTAAAATCCAATTTAAATCATTCTAATGTCATCTGTTTTATCACTTTTTAATCATAAGTATACCCTCTCAAATGCCAAATGGCATGCGGGGAAGAATTTCTGATTACAATGGCCTAGAGGACGCTCTGACATTAAAAAAAAAAATACAAATGGGAAGATACCTCCCTTAACCTTTAGTTTAGCCCAGGACGCTATAAGAGGCTGTTGCTCAAAATCCTCTACTCCAATATTTAATGTTAAAGTAGGTAATTTACGTGAAATTGTGCGCATGAGACTCTGATACAAAAAAAAACAAAACGTATTAATGGTGTTGATCGACTTGGTATGATAAAGAAAACATTTAAATGGAAAGAAATGAAGTTTTATTTTAAAATTTGGTTGGCTTATTAAATAACAATTACGTTTTTAATTAGTAATTTCAAATTTTACAATATAAATTCATGATAGAAATATAAATACGTTGTACGTTAACTTTCAAAATTCCCTCGTTTTTTTATTCTCCGTGAATCTATGCTTAAATGCCGGGTAAATTAGCACATTCGGTTTCGTCTCGTGAATACATATTAAATTGAAACTAATAACTGCCACCTTATAAAAAAAGAAAAAACAAGAACGTATTTCGGGAATATCGTGGTTGGAGAAAATTACCCAATGGTTAAATAGGTAAATAGTGAATAAAATATCAATATGATAAACTTTGTTTGAAAACAACCATCATTTTAAGGTTGGAATTTGGAATAAATAGAATTTTATCAAAATAACCGTTAAAATTTAAAAGGTTACTTTCCAGACACGTCCGTCTCTCACGCAGGTTGGCTAGTGAATGCATTCGAATTGATATTTTCTAACAGACATCTTCGCAAAAGTGCAACCGACTCGATAAAGTCCGTTAATTTCACCGATCTGAGGGGAATATTGCCTATTCAACATATGAGAATCCCCATGTGACTAAACGGGACTATGAAATGTTTAAAATAAATTGAAGTAAATAATCACCTTACATTTATTACAAAATAAAGATATATGTGTGTACATCATAAAAAAATACTTTAGAAATTCACAGTACATATTACTACACTTAATCAGCAATTTAAAAAAAAAATGCTACTGTATAATAGTTATGCAACCCGGTATGCACGTTAATTTTGCATCAAACGGAACGCCAGCAATTTTCCCTGTCTTCTTGTTGACATATCAATGAACTTGGATTATAAATACATATAAAAGTTTTATTAAACTAAATTTAATCAAAATAAATACACTGTAAAAAAATGAAAATATTTTGAACTGAAATCGATCCAACTTTGGCCTGTCAAAACCTGTAATAAATATTTCACATTCAAGTTTTAAAAATTGGTTTCGTACTGTAGATGTCTCTCTACTGCTCGTCTTTACTTCCTTAAGAAAACATTCTGAAGGAAAATGCCCTTGAATGACTTGCCAAATGCAGATGCCTTATCACCTGGATCGTCTGACTGTTTACTTTTATATCCTTTTTTTATATCTGTTTTATTATTTTAAAATAGATAAAAGTATAGCTAGTAACGGTACAATTAAACAATATTAATTTATTAAACCATTACAATATGTATTCATACAGTACATGTAAATTTCTTTTATTAGAAGAAATGAAAAAATAAAAATCTTTTTGCGTTATTGTTTATTAGTTATTACCTGTCTCAAAATCGTTTTAAATGTTTTTTCTTAATTCAACAGCCTTAGTTGACTAAGTTAGGCAATATATCAAAAAAACAATAGATCAAAGCATGTATTTTCAATGTTCAGTTTCACCAAGCCCTTATACTTCTATACTATACGTAGGCCACAGAAGTGACCACACACGTTTTCATAGTCCGTGAATTATTTGAGAAAGAAAAGCACCTTTACAGTAGTTGCACCTGCCAGGCGGTATCATTTGTCAATTAAAGCCTAATCGTTAGATTATTGAACCTTGTTTTCCGTATCACCTCTTTCACGGAAATTGTATTTATGGGTTCCTGCTGCGATTAGATAGTTTAGATTGCCCAGATGCTGTTAGGTATTTTTATTGTTCCATTTATATAGATGATCGTTTCCAACATCTCGATCGTCTATTTCTTTTCAAATGAATTAAACAAAAGTTATTAGTTTACAAACCATGGTTACAAAGCTAATTACAACCGAAATTTTTCTGAATGCAATCAGAAAATATCGATGATCGATATCTCTAATATTATTTTAAAAGTTCTTGTGTAGTATTGCATCTGAGAGATTTAATAGCATTATAAATCTGATTACTGGCAATGAGATAATCAAATTCATTAGGAGAATTATACTTTTACCAGGAATTTTACTTACCTTAACCGCGCAATCCGGTAGATAATCATGACACGTAATTACCTTTCAGGTGGTTAGATAATTAAAAAGGCTGTGGCATGAAATTGTAATATAAATCGCATTTTATGTCTTTGCAATTATCTGCTATAAATCGCATATTTATTCCATTGTAAACATTCCATTGTAAAAGAAATGCAAAGTTTCTATTAATATCATTACAATTTCTCGAATACTTAAATTTCAATATTAATAGATCTTCAATTAATGTTTTAAAACCAAGCAAGAGTATTTGCACATATTTTCAAGCATCTTCCAGAAAAGCTACAATCTCCTAATTCCTTATATTATTTCCCTATCTTTGGCTTTCCAAAAATTGTATTGTTTTTGCGACCAGCGTTTCTGCTTCATGCAGGGTTTAGTACATGCTTCCACTACTTAGTCTGTAATGAAAATTTTCAGTATACGATAATAAAAACAGCTGAATGAAATCTCTTTCACTGACGAGAATAAACCATGACATATCTATTTTATTAAGCGGAAATCATAGATCAAATAAGCTCAAATTTACTGTATAATTGATCTGGTTTGAAAGTTATTTCCTTTGAAAAGTTGATAAGTTAACAAGAAATAGATCATTGACTTTGTGCATAGGTTCGGAATCTATCTTAGGAATATCTAAAAACAGAGTACGAGAACAAGGAAGAACATAAGTTCACGAGAACCACAAATAATGCTAAAACAATACAAACGGGTTAATTCATGAAAAGAGATTTATTAAGGCGCCATCCAGAACAAAGACTAAAGAATTATTAAATTTTAATCTCAATCGGGTTGGTAGATCTACTAAGCACTCTACTGTGTACTGAAAGGAGATATACACACATTGAGGATAAACGCAGGAAGTTTTTGGCTTGGTAAAGCAAAAGTGAACTCGGAGGATTATATGGACCTCTACAGAGTAGTTCGAAGTACCAGGATCTTGAAATAGTTTGTATGATTTTATGGGTAAATAAATAGCAAATTATGTCGGACGGCACCCACAAAAAAGTTACTTAACATATTTATTCTTCGATCATGTCAATTCTAAGTATAGTGACATTTTAAGACACGAGAATATAATTTTTGGCGCTTATAATAGTTTTCATTACATCTTCTATGGTGATAAATACCTGATTCTTTATGTAAAGAGTGTGATTTACTTGTCAGTATGTTTAATATGTATGTTGAACATTAAGATAACATTCACAACTTGTTTTCAAAATTCTCTAAATTTTTTTAATAAGATATTGTTGTTTCACAATCAGTGTATTATAGAAAAATGTTCAATTAACACTTTAATAGTTATATCAACCACAATAAAGTAGCATTACAAAAGTAAATACAATAAAAATCAAACAATAAGTGGCATAAAATTGTATTAAACAATTTTATACGTTGAATCAACAGTGAAATAGTAACATTTTTCGTAATATTAAGTTAAGGGTTAGAGGGCTCTCCTCGTATTTAAAACTAAAGTAGTGTCAACTGAGAAACCGTTAACATTTTTTTTTCTTGATATAACAGTCACCGACATTAATATTTAGCACTATTAAAGCGTCGAGCCATTCGTTCGAGTGCTAAATAATCATTTCGGCGACTGTACCAGGTATAAGGGTGTAAGTATGTATAGGAAGGATGAGAGTACACTGCTCTCTGTAAAATCTATTGTGTCTTCTGTTTTTGAAAGATCTGAATGTATAAGAGTTTACAGATGATAATCATATCCAATCCCTTTCAAAGCAAATATGTGGCGGGGAGGTGTCCCTTTAGTTCGCAATGGCTTTACAGGATTCTTGTGAATTTACGGAATTTATTTCTATTTCTTGTTAGGTTGATATATCAATAGAACCTTTAGGTTACGACCCTTATCTATCTAATACCTATATGCATAAAAAGGTTGATACAATTCTACAGATTTCCTCTGATTGTGGGTTCCAAGAAGAAATTCAGATCTCCCCATTGTTTGAAGGTTTTCCAAACGTTAGTAGTTCATTTGCTCTATTTTGCCTTTTAATCTCTCCAATAGTATATAGTAACTGCTCGCAAAAGAATGCAGCTCCTAGAAATGGTATTCCAGCTTTATGTTAAGCAAGATTAGCTATTATTCATACTCCCAAAAAGCTATTCCAGAAAGCACATCCCAGACTATTTAGAGGCTATTGCTTGTAAGGTCGGAGTCGTAATGACTGCACGACTGTGGGACATTATGATGATCTCTTGCCCCTAGTTATACATTCTTAAATACAGTGCGTTTTCGCCTGAAGAATGTTCGAATATTTGCCCATGATTTGGAAATATCTGGTTCTAGACTCACACTCCCCAGTTTCGTCTACCATTCTTCAACCGTCTACGTACCGTTTGGCATTTTAATCCAGTGTCAAAGTATTGTCTCGATTCCATTTGCTACTATTTGTGGTGAATTTCTTCACAGAGTTGAATCTTTGGCATATCGTTCCAGATAAGGTGCCAAGTTTGGTTATCATCTGAAGATTAATGTGGCTAAAGGTTCCATCGCCAATCATTTTATGTGTTGTCACGTCGTTTCTCTACTGTGATCGAGTTCGGCAATCGTAAAATCGTCTTAACTGTCTTTACTTAATCGGTGATTTTAAATCTGAACTTTTCTAAACTATTTCGCGGCTTTAACAACTACAGGAAAACTCCCAGTATCGCCTATCTTCTAATACGCGCAGAAATGGTTGCCTACGAAACGGTTGATGAAAATCTCAAACGATAGCGCTGATAGTAGCGTCGCTAAACAGTTATTTGATCGTGCGTGCCGTGCTTTCAGTATTTCTCGTTACGGATGTGTTTTCGACGATACAATAATTATTTGACATTGCCCCTATTGAGGTAGCATCAATGTCGGAGTGATACCATGGTTCTTGCTCAGTATATACGCAACTTTTTATGATATAGTGAAATAATAAGTGCTTTACATATAAGAATGTTTATTTCGCAACACAAAACAAAAAAAAAAAACATAAACAGATGTAAACAGGTAGGTTCTATATTTACATATATGTAAATGAAAATGTATATATACTCTTGTGCAAATATTAAATTGAATAATAATATTGCAAATGCATACAACGAAAATGACAACATGAAATAAATGGTTTGACGCCGATGATTCTAATCGCTTACGCGATAAACAGATAGCGGCAACTGAACTAGTAAATTCGCGCTTTCAACAATGACTAAAATAGTGAACTCGCGCTCTATAACTGTGTGTAACTCGTAATTCGCAAAAACAGTAATCAAAAGTGAAACTCACCATAACGTAAGAATTTGTATACAAAAAAATGAACGGAATATACACGAGATTAGTATCATTTATCGACACTCGAATGTAATACACGGAAATTAAGCGGAGATTACGTGAGGTGCAGTCCTGAAGCCGACACTCGTAATGTAATACATGGAATTCAGCGGAGATTGCGTGAGATGTAGCCCTGAATCCAGCAATCGTAACGTAATACACGGAATTAAGCGGAGATTACATGAGGTGCAGCCCTGAAGCCGACACTCGTACTGTAATACACGGAATTCACCAGAGATTGCGTGAGATGCAGTCCTGAAGCCGACACTCGTAACGTAATACACGGCATCAAGCGAAAAGCGTGCGAGATCAGCCGGGCGCCGGCACTCAACATAGCAGGCGGGGAGCGGGAAGCGGAATATCTCCCTGGTCCGCAATTCGTGACGGGTTTTAGAGGACTCGGACTGTCCCCGCTAGGCGGTCGCGAGTAGGAGTCAGAGTCTGCGTAAATCGACTTTGTAGCGCGTGCGGGTAATGCTTTCGCGGACAGCGCGCAGTAAAGAGAATCTTAAACTAAACACGTCATAAAAAAAGAATTACGGTTATACTATATGCAATTGCAACGAAAATCAATTAAAAATTCGAAATTAACAATTTATGGTACATGAATTTAAAAATAAACTTAACATTAACACAAATTGATTTTCTATTGAAACGGAAGGTGACAGTATATCAATATGTGGACGCCAATAGCATTCAGAATGTCAGTACCTCTCGTTGAGCAAGTTATTGAGCAAGTTATGTGTGTATACATAACTGTGCCAATCTTTGTATCTCATAGAGAAGTTAATTTTCTTGGCGATAAAGTTAGTTCTGCCCTTTTGCCAACCTTTAAGTGATAGTCGATCTTGCTGTTGCTGGAAACATTTAATGTATTGTTTCTGAGTTACGCCCATATTTTCTACTCAAAAGTTTATGCATACTATTTGGGCCATTGTTGGTTACTTTAAGCTCATTCTTATTCCGGAGAAGTTTATGGTTTAGAGTAAAACCTAAATATTTGACTTTTAATATTCTGATCTGTGCCGTGCTCATCTCATTTTATAGTCTTGACGATAGTTTCGGTGAAGTCGACATTCACTCCCAGTGATTGACACCATCCTTTCATATGGTCCTCATTAGACTACATTGCAGAGTGTATTCTCGAACATTCCTCGTTCAAATACGAGCATATCATATCTCTTGACGGAAATACGCCTACGTTAGTCAAACCGCATAGAAGTACAGTTACCATTGGGTTCACATAACTGGAGATGCAACTCTCTCTTACAGATAGATACCCCATGGTTACACCAGGACATGGTCTTGTGCCCCATACTGCTGCAAAATTGGGAATGCAACCCAAAAATACTGCTTTGGATATATACAGCGATAGTTAGACCGATCATCACTTATGCATCAGTAGCATGGAGCAAAAGAACTAATCTGGCCAACAGCAGCTATCGAAGTAGTATTAGATCTTACCCCCTCCATATTGTAGTAGAGGGCGCGGCAAAAAGAACCACACTCAGAATGGTCAAGGAAGGAATGATTAGGCATAGGCCTCAATCTCCTGGCGGTGATCAAACCTGGGATATGCGCCGGGATGATATGTTAAAAAAATTCAGCTTTGTGAAGGAATTCATCATAAAGCTTAGTAACAGGAGCGAGTGGGATCATAACTCTGGGAATGCCAAATTAAATGAGCTAGGCAAAAGAAATAAAGTAACCCTTCTGTGGGTTCCGGGTCACACAGGAGTGGAAGGAAACGAAATAACGGATAACCTCGCAAAGAAAGGGGCTGGAATGCCTTTTGTAGGGCCTGAACCCTTTTGCGGGTTAAGTAGCAATACAATACTGAAGAAACTAAAAATATAAATGAAGCAGAGAAAATCCAGTTACTGAGAAAATCTCCAGGGAATGAGGCAAAGTAAAATTCTTCTGGGAACTTATAACCAGAAGAGGTTTACAGAATGCATCAACCTGAGTAAGAACAATGTTCGCATATTAACAGGAATACTTTCAGGCCACTGTATACTGAAAAGACACCTGAGTAAGCTTGGATTGGAAAAGGAATCTGAATGTAGATTTTGTGGGGAACAGGATGAAACACCCATCCACCTCCTCTCAAACTGCGTAGCACTGTGCAACTCGAGGGCGTTGCACCTGGGAGCATGTGAAATCGAAGAGGGAGACTTACCTAGGCTGGGGCCTTCTAACATCCTACACTTTCTGAAAGGAATAGCATTGGAAGGCCAGCTGTAAAGCAGCAAGAATAGGGGACACAATAGATCTTTTAGGTCGCGGTGTAACATCACCCTTCTATCTACATATATACATACTACATTCATCTGAAGGTTACACTGACTACTTCTTTGTTATATAAGGTTTTCTTGATAGGTTTATATAAAGTATTTTCAATAGTGCCGCCTATATCTGGAAATACGCACACTACAGTTTTCCGCCGTTTAATGCAGTTAGATATACTGAATACATTATATACACTACACCTACGCACTCTTCAAAAAAGTGCTTCAAGATATTACAGACAATGTAAATATTCATTATTTTCTTGTCTAGTATCGTTTGGTACACAACCTCTTTAATCATGAGCCCAGCTTAAGTGATGTAGTATGTTACAAATGGAAACTTAAGGTTAACTTTTATCTCTGACTACGCATATTACTTTAGTCAGTAATGATTAATGTATAAATGAATGTTTGCTATATGAATGTACATTCAATACAACGAATACCCACATTTAAATATTCAGTAGCGCATACTTATTTATTTTAACTGTCGTCAATTCTAAACAGAAGCTAGTGTGATCTATAAATGAATCCTTCCAGGGCGAATAGTTTATATTACGACTCATAAATTTTAATCCTGACAATAATGCCGGCAGACATCTGAATTTACATGTATATGAGTATAGTGTAAGTATTGACAAATACGAGCATTACGGGCATGAACGTATTATTAAAGGTGGGTAGGTACGCTATTAGGATCCTTCTGCATTATAATTACACCACGTTTTAGAAGTTTAATAAAAATAATGACTCATCATTTACTACCAACCCTGCTAAATGAAAACACCCAGTAAATAAATATATTTGGATATTCGCCTCAAGCATATATGTATACTTATAATATTAATATTACGATTGTAATTTGTTTTAACTTTACATACGTATATAATAATTCTATAAATATTTAGATATAGATAGCCATATAACCGCAATAATACAAACCGCAAATTGAAATTACTTAAAATTTTAATTGCATCTTATTACAGCGATAAAACTAATTAATGGCCCAGGGAATGCTATAAATCAGGGGTTCGCAATCTGTTAAAAGGATCGACAAAAGTACACCAGGTCGTACCGCACAAAAAGCGTTAACCGAGCTGAAGGAATTTTATATTAAACGCATGTCCAATAAATTGTTCAGTGTAATTAACGAACTAAACGTTGATCGGTAATTAATTTAAGACATGATTAGGTGAACAGAACTTTTGTTTATCCTTTTGTAAGTTCTTTGCCGCAATAGGAAATAAGCAAGGGAGCCTAGATTTATGGCCTGTAAGTGCAATGAATCAGAAGAAAGTGACCCATCAAATTGTATCTTTACGCACTTAATCGTAGCATGCGTTTAACTAGCCTTTCAAGATAGATCATATTGTAATTGTATCCCGGAAGCAATAAAAGTTCTTTTAACTTTAGATTGTGAAACGCAAATAATGTAGAAACATATTCTAAAACGCTAGTATTTGGTTGAACTGTTGGGAGGGATCTAGGAGATGGAGATGTGACTTTATTTGTCGAAAATAAAAATACAAAGTGGTCAATTCAAAGTGATTGATGATACAAAATTTAAATTGGCGCCACTGAGCAGTTGACTCAATTTGATTTTTTCGTTTTATTAGTTGAGTTTAATGTGGGATGTGGATTAAACAAAAGAAAACTACCTCCAATTCATCAATTTACAATACATCGCTGTACACTGCCTATATATAATAAAAATAAACATAAATAATGTTAATTGAAATCACAGTACAATGTATTCAATAAAATTCAATTTATTAAATACATATTTAATAAACACTTCTAAAGTACGTGTTCAAGATGTCCACCAACATTTTCGAGACGCATTGCCTGTCTTCTTCTTATCGAACACATTTTGTAGCGTTTCAAATGGTATATTATTTATTTCTTTAGAAATCGCTGTTTGCAATTTGTCAAAATTATGAAATCTGTTGTAGAATATTTTTTTTAATACCTACACCCAAGCAGAAAAAAGTGTGAAGGTGTCAAATCGGGTGAATTTGCTGGCCATCCACTTACATTAATTAGTCTGTCACCATAAAATTGTTGTAAGTAATCTATCGTATTTCGGCAGTATGTGGCGGAACACCATCTTGCTGGAAGCATCCACGACCAATTTTGTCAACATGGAAGCTATTTAGAAATGGTGTTAGACTTTGCTCTCTTGGTATCGCAACCCAAATACCAACCTTTAGCTAAGAATTTTGTGGAACTGGAATATTATATAATGTGTGGTTTTAAATTATAGGAACAACAATCGACACAACCGTCCCATGTAACGAGAGAATGCGCTCATTTGAAATTTCTAACAGTTATATGGTTTCGCTTATCGAAAATCGGTCAACCAAGCAATATTTAAATAGGTACTGAAACGGTCACTATATGACCGTTGAGAGCAATAATCAACGTAGCATTAAAAATATCGTTCCAAAGAGAGATAAAAATAAAATTCTCGGAGCAAGATCAGGTGTCACACTTACAATAAAATACAAATAATAACATGCAAATATTCTAAATATCATTTATGGCATTGTATAGTTTCGCAGTTATAACAGTTATAAAGAACAATTTATATTCGACAAGTAGATATGATCTTTGTTGTGGACAAAATTCCAACAGCGTTTTCTTTCTTTCTTCATTTAAAATTGTTTTAAATGAGCATTGGATTTGAGTATTTGGATTTTACCTAATTTTCTGAAAAACATATGACTTCTTAGTGTTTATTTGTTGCACTCTCTTTATATGCCTGCTAAGACGTTACAAGCTGTAGGTTGATCATTTTTTTTATATAAAATGTGATTTTTTTTAGCAAATTCAACCAACTTGCCTTAAGCTTGAGCTTTGATCGATTTCAATAGTTCCAAATATTTTGTATAGGAGCTAAAGATTATTTCTCGGTGTGAAATTCTACGTAGAACAACACCAATATGTGAGTTATTTAGTGGCATCTCGACAGTTGTGAACATAGGAACACGTCTTGCGTATTCGCCACATTCTACACTGAAAAATAAAAATTTAAATAACCCAAAGAAACGAACACTAACATATCATATGTTTTTAGACTCAGAAAGTGACATGTAGTCCAAATACGCAAAAATGTATAAGGTGTTTCATTTAAAATTATATTTTCATCAGTAAAAACGAAAATGATAAACAATTATAATATAGGTTAAATAATTATAAATTTATAGGACAATTTTTTTATTAAAATAATTTCTATAAATAAAAAAATTTGAAGTTGGGAGCTTACAAACTAGTACCTGGGTTGAGACTTATGGGAGGATATAGTGTAGAATGTCTGTATTTTATAATGTTACCAGTACAATAAAGCTTAAAAAAGCAGCCATAGATAATACATATTAGACTCAAGCAAGCAGCAAGAAAGATTAATCCATCGTATTATACACTGCTTGATCTCCGGGTTGAAACTGCATCCTGGAACAGCTACTGGCTGATGTTTCAGTTCAGTTGTTTATTTTCAGGGTTAATGTTGCCGTTGCTTTTGACCTAAAACTGAAGAACTAACACATAGATTGGATTTAAATAAGTGTAGCGGTTATGGTTTTGTGAGACGTGACAGCGTTTCAAAAAAAACGTCACGCTTATTCATTAATACATCCGGCGGTTTATCGATAGGCCCTCATATCAATTCAATATTATACTTCAGTTTTGTGGCAACTTGTCGTACTATGACAGCTAAACTTTTTTACACTTAGGTATTCTAATCTTAAAAGAAAACTAGCGTTTTAATATAATCTGGAAACTTTTTTCGTTACATTTGCACGTAATGTATTAATCAATGTAGGGGAGGTGTTTTTATTAAAAAAAAATAGAGATTGCGCATTACGATATTGTGCGCTATTTTCAAATTTATAATCTATATGGGAAGTGAATGGGTTATGTTTTATAGTTTAGCTGCACTTAAAAAAATAAGAAACGTGTCTGAGTGGTGTATTTATTATAACATAAGATCACCTTATGAAATGTCAATGCTTGGATTCATAACATTTTTTAACAATTCTCATCTATCTCTCAGCGCCTACTCAGTGATCTTTAAGCTACTATCCAATTATGTGGTTTAATTTAGATCAATTGTAATAACGCAGTAAATATTCGTTATTTTTCTTCCTATACAACATCACGGCTAAGCATTACCTGGCCGTTTTCTTCATTCTCTTGCGAATATAATTGCCAACATATTTATTTAAATAAAATTTTATTACGTAGAAACTCTTTAGATAGCGCAGATTAGATGGAATAGCTATAAAACTGAATATTCGATAAAGCATTTAAGATCTAGTAAAATTTCCATGTGAACCAGGCGAGTTGGTTTGTATGCTAAGACCTTTCACCGTTCCCATATCAACATAAGGTTTCATTAAAATATAAGCTGTATCGATCCTTTATATAAAATACACCCGTTTTGGATCGTTCTGGTCATATGTGAAATATGCTTACACTTACAACTAGACATATATAGCCATACCAATAATTTTTTGAAATTTTGTATTTATTGGGTAATTAAATACATGTAGGTCATAGGGATATGGTGTTTGTGGCATTTGTATTTACGTAAATTCTAAACATTGCATATGTTCATAAGCAAATATGCTTAGATGAATAAGGTCAAGTATGTTCTCTAAGCCTAATTCACATGTAGTATTAGTGCCACAGCAATATTAGTTACGTTGTCCTTATATATCCCAGCATAAGGTTATTACTGTTTGCGATGAATTGCTAAGAAATATAGAAGAATCTTGAGTTGTGAATACAATAAGAAAAACAAAGAGCAATATATTTATTGGATATTAAAATGTCCAGCTAGTGTGCATCTAAGTACCATCTTTAACAAACTAAATGCTCCTAAATCTAGGCTCCACAAATCTTCGATTGTTTATGCAACCGAAACTACAGTACGGTAAAATTTGAATTAAAAATTATTTGTGAACAATTCTGAATTACGCATCGCTGCTATGCAGTACTTGTAGTTTTGGTTGCATAAATAATCGAAGATTTGTGGAGCTTAACTCCGCATTTAATTTGTTAAAGATGGTACCAAGCAAATATGTATTAAAGTTATCTTCTACTAAAAGTGAGGTAAGATATACATATGTGGTAAACTTCCTTCATAGTAGAATAAGTAACACTAAAATTACGAATATTGTAACCTGTGACGCTACAAAAGATGAAATAATCCACCCGTATCCACCCGTTAGTTTGATTACTTTAGTTGATAAACCATTTGTTGTTAAATTGAAAGCTTTTTTTATGTGAAACACTTGAATAAATTTCTATTAATTAATGCCTCTATGTCCTTTATTTATTTCTGGTATTTAGATATCACACATTATCATACATTTATCAATATAACCTGTATTGTGTATCTGGGCTTACAGGTAATATTATAGACGCTTTAGATATGCATAGAATCTCACCGTTAGTGTTATCCCAATTGAGTATTTTTAACTCATATGATATATAAAATATATAAATAGATAGAGCAAACTAATCTACATTCACTGGATGATGCACCTAATCTTCTAGTTTTAAGTTCTATCCGTATAGCCGGATCAGAAAGAATGGTAAATCTGTCTAAATAAATTTGTAAAACACCTATCTGAAATAGTTAAAGAGTCGAATTATAATAAATAAAATGACTACTTGTGACCGTTTCGGGCGGTCCCTTTTCGTGCGTTTCACAAAATTTTCCTTTTTCGGACGTTCAGTTTATTGATAGATAATTGAATTCCCGTTTTGTGTGTCAATTTTATACTTTACGGGAAATATGGAAGAATAAAAACTAAATTAATAAGTTTTGGTGATTTAGCAGTTTAATTTCAAATTAAAAGATATGTACAGTAACCCTTGAAGACAAATGCACCATGTTTATAGATATTATTGTATTATTTATTGTAAACAACATTAATTCCTTTTAAACTTAAAAGTAATTATAAATTCACAACAAATTGATTTTAGTCCGTAAAGGATTATTAGGTAAACACATTTTTCAATCCAATATATTAATATTATAAATAAATAAAAATAGCTATGTATATGCTATATAGTGCTTATTTGACTATTCTCGTAGACAAGTCAAATAGCAACAATATTAGCAAAAGCAATGAATTGTAAATAGATATTTTAGCAATTTTGATTGTTCAGCTAATTTATGACTAAATTAGGTATTACATCTAATTTTTGTTTAGTTTTACCACATTAATTTTCCCGGTGTACAAAAACTCACTCACTGTTCAATGGATACTTCAACACTATTTTCTCTTTAGTGGGAAACAGCATATTTCAAACAAATTAGTTTTAGGATTTGATATATCCATTTGTCATAACCAGTACCTAACTTTTCGAAATCCAGTATTTTTGTAAAATTGTTGAAAATGTAATAGAACTACAGATTTTTAGTTTTGCTAAATTGTATCAGCAAAAAAAAAACTGTGTCACCAATTTCGTTTGCTATACATTCCATAAGCTTGATTGTAAAACATGCTGAAAAAAATTAATAATACCTGGATCTTAAAGCTATTACTTATGTATTCTACATACATAAATATACATGTTGAACAATATACACGAGAAGATAATAGTAAATCTGGACGATCGCCACATGTATGTTCCCTTCATATGGTCCAGGTTTACTTTTGTATCATTGTATGTATATATCTTTCACAGTACACAACTGGTTCATGTATTACTGCATATTAATTATTACAAACTGATTAATCTATCTTACAAGTTTATACAATAAAAAAACATGAAATACACACACATTCTAGTACACCAGATAAATCACCGATTAATTATACTTTGTTCAATTAGTATGTCAAGTACACATACGTTACCTATACATGTACTTTGTGTTATTCAATTCATGCGTACTTAATGAATATTAATTAAACGTATTTCTAAAATAAAATTTCGATTTCACAATTTGTGGGCGTGTTACATAATAAGTTTCTGAAAAGCGAAAAGTTGACAAGCAATAAATATTGTATATATATATATATATATAAATACACCATTGCCATTAACAGCTAAGGTGCTTCCTAAGATGCTCAAACTGCCTATCCTTCTGTATTTATTCCGTAAATACAACAAACAATCATACTAAATATAACTAATGTCATCAGAATATGTCGGTAGACATATTTTGGCACGTAATACTCCTGCTTACACTTCAACATACTTCACTTTCATATTCTCACGTACACTTTGTCTTTTGAACGATTTGCGGGAAAAATATAAAAATTATTTGATTCAAAACAAATTGCTTCTCTTCATGAACGTTTTGCACAAATCTTCGCACAGTTCATCAAGGATTGAAACTACAGGAGTCCTTAATGATTACCACCATATATAATATTAATTAATTCACTAAGGTTTTGTGAAGAAACTAAAATTTATGGGCAGTAATGTATATAAATGTGCACTGCATTCAGTAGTGGCCCAACCCTTGCTTTATGTATTGCAATATCATGTAATAGTGCCTACATCGCAGCACGTAATGTAAGTTCTGTAGCAGGGGTTCATTAGCATCTTTAACAAAGCGGGAATATGGGGGCGTAATGTCGGACTTCCTTTAGTGTAGATTTAGCTGAAAAATGGTATGTTCTAAAATGATATAAATCTTGCCGACGTATAAATGTTGCTTCACATATGCGACGGTCAGGTTTTTCTCGGGCATTACGATATACATTTCCTTTGATTGAATCCTACCGAAAATAATCGAATAAGTTCAGATCTGAATAACAAACTGACGGAGAAATTGTAAAAACGCTAAACGACAAGCCATCGCGAAGGAAACTTCGACCTTGCCGTTGAAGATGTTCACCGCAGCTGTGAACGAAACGTACGGAAGTGATTACACAAGACCACGGCTCAAAAGCCCGGAAAAACTTTTTACAGTAGATTCCGACGGTGAAAGCCTACGCAACACTTTGACAGAGAAATAAAAAGCGTAAAAGCTGTTTCTATAGTGTTAGTTATACATTCTTAAGTGTTATTATGTATTATTATTGGTACAGCTTTAAGAAACACGGATAACTCAACATTTAAAATGTCTTCGTAGCTATATTACCGTAAGCAGGGAGGTTATCCGCAGCCTAAATGTATTTTACGCCCATTTATCTATTCATAACTATTTAAGGGTAGATTCGCTAGAGAAAAGCGTACAATACGAAAGAAGGTATCATTACGATTTTTTAACTAGCCATTCATAAAGTTCCATTTACAATAAGTCATGTTTGTTGAGTCTTTGGTATAAACAGATTTTTTTCTGTTTCATTATTAGAACAATACTAGGTCGCAAAAATCGTAAGTATGTTCATTTAAAAATGAAATAATTGCTCTCCTACACAAAGAAAAGCAAATTATTAAATCAATGAAATATCCATTGATCTACGCAGGCGCCTTGTCTATCTATATGTGGACAAACAAATATCTGTTTCTCTCAACTAACTTACTTTGTTTGTATAGGTTAATTTCGGTCAGTGTAGTTAAAAAAGCATTTAGGGATAAACTTGATAGTGGTTGCTAGAGTAGGTGGAATACTACTTTAAGTGGGAGATGCACTACGAAATTTATCGCTTTACACGTTTTATGGAAATAAAGGTTGGTTTGTCGTGTCACGCGGAAGAGTTAATCATATTTACGTAGTATTGAGAGGGTTAATAATTCACATTGTGAATGTGGCGGGGTAGATACAGCGCGGCATGTTTTATTTCAATGTTCACTTGCTGAAGAGTGGTGGTTGCGTTCGGAAGCTAGGGCATTAGCTAAGGGACTAAATTGGTCGTGACACAAAACATATAACGAAATATAAGGGATAACGAGTCGTTCGAATGATTTTTTAGTAATGCTGTTAAACAATTAGATAAGCTACGGCATGATATTTAGGTAGATGGTAGAGTAATACGTACTTATAAACGAATTTTTCATATTCTTCACTGATTTGAATTGGAATTAATTAAATTATTGCTATTATTATATTCAAATAATTATAGGTACGTGTTAAAGCAATAAAGTAACGCTATAAATGTTTTTTGTTTAATATACATTTTTTTTTTGTGGTTTGGAAATTATGCGGTAGGAGAATATTGCACATTTTGCTATTACTAGTGACGGGATCTTTCGAATAGAAATGTGATTTGAAAACCTTAAATGTTTTAGCTTTTGAAATCCTTACTAAATTGAATTATTTCATGCGAAGCATACTTATAAAAACATGTAAAACTAAAAAAAAAAAAGTTTCTTACGGCAATTTACTAAAAGAAAAAAATCTACAACAGATCTATTCAATCACTCACACGTCTGTTTGGAAAGCAAAAAGAACAGTTTAGCGAAAAGATTTCGAAACCGAAATTATTAAACCTATATTATAAGTTATCATTTAATATTTTCGAATCGCATTTCTGTACGAAAAAAATCCCAACTGTAACTATGTTTTATTATTATAAATAAAAAGATATGAAGTAATATAAAAAAGTAATGCAAGGCATCATAATTGAAAAATTAATTTAGCAGGAAATTTCTAAAATATTGTAGATTTATTTTATTATTTGTTAGTAAAATATTTCCGTTTCTATAAGTGTGGCTGAAAATTTTTTTGAAACATTTTTCAACTCATACATTATTATTTATTTCATTTTCTGCTATTCATAAAATGTAATACAGCAACATAATAACAATACATTGAAATTGTTATTTAGAGTATTTTTTCTGCGTTAAATAAAGAAATTCAGTGTTAAGAATTAATTACTTAATTGGAAACGATCTGCTTTCTTGATTCAAAATAATTATGATTATTTGAATGATATTTTAATATCTTGTTAGATTGACACTAAGTAAATATTTATTTGATTTAACTAATGCTTGCTAATAAAATACTTGCATGACCAAATAAACGAATATGTTAAGTAGAGATTTTTATTTGGCCTAAATAAATACCTACCACAAAATATATTGTTGCTTTAACATACATTTTTTTCTATGTAGAGCCAAAATTCTTAGGTTGAAACTTTTACTTTTCCAATGAAATGAAGTACTTGGATATCATTCAACTACTTCGAGAAAAATGGACAACTTGTACTATAATACGTCTATAGGTATACGTGTAATTGAAAGTGCAAAAAAGAATTTTTCTGTCACCTACTCTTTTGTTGAGCTACTAGCTTGTCCCTAGGTTACATAATGTCATTGAAGCGTTACTTATAAAGAGAAGAGATAAATGGTTATGGTAGCTGGAAGTTTTAAGGTTGATAATAAACAACCAAATGTGTGGGGAAAAGACAGATAAACAGTCAATAAATCAAGTACAGGTAGGAAGAATTTTTATAAACAACAAGGAGAGTACATATTTTTGTGAGAATTCTAATAACTCTGTATACATGCTATCAATAAACTACCTCTACTTTACATGGTGTACTAGCCGCACTATGGAGTTAATACAACTTTTGCTAAAATTAAAAAATGTGCCAATGTTAAAAAAGCAAAATTTATAGGTACTAAAATGTTTCCACTTAAAGTGGTACGACTATTAAATTGGATGTTGGTATTCGCGACCCAAGTGATGTGTTGTAACACTGAAATATATGCGTGCACATATGTAGGTATGTACAGATATTTTATTGTCGTCTTAAATGGATATACATACTATCATTAATGCGGAGGTTTATGCATCTCATATGGGTCAAACGCAGTTATAAGCTAAAGCATATGGGAAAAAGCATTTTCATGCCCAACGTAGATGCTGTACTTATAACATTGGTTTATTAGAATGTTCTGCTACGATTTTTAATTAGTTTTCCATTCTACATGAACAGCTAATTCTTACGTCTATGATGCTTGGAGAGTTTCCAAACCTGCAGGCTTAGGGTACGAACTTGGCATCAATCCCAGTCGCGGTAGATACAATGCTGTTATAGTCTGTCCATAGATATTACGATTTGACTAATGAGCATTATGAGAGATTCTTCACTACCTGCTATGGCAGGTTCCAAGAAATTATGCAAATGAGGAAATGGGCTATATTGGGAGAAATTGGACTTCTTTAGTAAGTAGAAAATAATAGTGTTTCATTTAATATACCGCTTACAATTTAAATCTCATTATTCTAGAGCAAACAATTAATTTTAACAAATCATATATACTTGTACTTGTATTGAAATCAACACATATAAGAAAGTAATAAATAAGAAAGTATAGTTGAAAGACAGTTACCGTAAGTGTCGATGTTTAAATTTGTAAAACAAAAACATGTGGAGACCGTGGACTACCAATGAACATTCAAGAAACGATGTATTCGCGGGTAGTAATATTTTCGGAAGTGAAAGTAGTGATGGGATAGAAAACTAAGAAGATGTTAAGTTTAATGTAAAACATGTATATACCTCAAAAATGTAAATGCATATGTATGCATATCAATATATAAAATCAAACATAAGTGTTTTTATAGATGTTTAGCTCTCCGGTGGGCGCGTCTTGTGTTTCATATGTGGGCGCGTTGCGGCATTTGCACCGCGTATGAAAATTTTTAACTTTGGCCATAAAATATTACAAAATACATGATTATATGTTTTATTAATAATAATTTTTGTGGATACCACAAATGAAACAAATGCCTGGTTTCACAAGATTTGTAGTCTTCGTCATTTCAATATTTGGATAAAAAGTAATAAATATCTTTAGGAAGTGTTTGAATTAGAGCTATTGCTTGTAAATGTTCCTCCATAAGTTGCAGATACAGTTTTTTCAAAAAAACTCTTGTGTTTTTGTCCTCAAAATTATAAATTTAAATATAACATAAGCATTTATTCTGACTATATCTAGAAGCCTATAAAAAGCAGCAAGAGGCCACCTTCTTGTAGTTCTGGAAGTACCGTATGCCGCACACACTTGATCTACTTTCTCAACCCCTTCTTTGGTACCATTGTGGTCCAAATTTACTAAAGTTTTGTTAGAATCTTCATCTACTTCAGAGGTATTATGTATAGTTGACAAGAAGATCACTGCTTTATTTTTGCCTTTTATTTTTTTTCATAATATCCAAGAAAGTAATCCCTTTAGTAAGCAAATTGCCACCTAAAGGATAACTGCTATAATAATTGTGGTTAGATTTCTTTTAGTATTTTCAAATCGAATGACCAATCCCTTTACATCATCAAAATTTAAGGTGTATTTTAAGTTCTTGCGTCGCAAAGTGCATAAAACTTTATACCATATTTCACAAGTTTATTTGGTGTATACTGAACAAATGAACAACGACCTCTAAAAGGATGAAACATTTCTCAATTGTCGAAAATTCACTCAAGTTATAATAAGCAATGCAACTACTAATAAACGTTTAGTGAAAATCACGTATTGAAGCAAGTTTGTCACATTCCTTTGTTTTATCACGGGTGTGGATGTTATCAAATCTGATAGAGCGAAACAAAAAAGAACCAAAACGTTTGTAGCTGAACAGTGCCCGAAAAGAATCATTCCTGACCCATCTAATCCCAGAGCTCCAAGCAATTTGTGTGATCACCCTTTTTCATTCCGACTAAAATTAGTGCACCAAAAAGAGCTTTGATTTGGGTTTTATTATCATATTTTACAGTATTTTTTTTTAATTTTCAATGTTGTTGTTATTTACAATATCATTTGCCTTTACTCTTCCGGAAGAAAAGATTCACTAATCCAAAGTGTTTCGTCATCTTGCCCCATAAAGAAACGATAATCTTCAGCAACTTGGTCACATTCCTCGGGTTGCTCCCATTCGTCCCCCAGATTGTTCGAAATCACTATTATGGTCGTCTCTCTCAATTGTTTCTTCTTCTAAATCCAACTCATTATCAAGTTCTTCATTATATCACTGTAGTCATTCTGATTCTCTCTAACCGCTGATCTTTTTTTCTCCAATTCCTGAACTACATGTTCTAATGCGCGTTTCAACTCCTCGTGGGTCAATTTCTTCTGCGACCTACCAAAAATATAATTATATTGTGCTTTAGCTGCAGATATAGGTGTACAAATACATATAAAGAAAATTTTGTACGAAATAGTACTAAACACTAAGAAAAAATCGCTATTTATAAAAAAAAATGACAAAGCAAAAAATATACTTACATGACAAGGTGCGTCGCGGCAATCGCAAAGCAAACAAGACACTCTTCTAAATAAATACAAATTGTGACTGAAATCGTTTAGTGTGATAACTATATTGGAAGTGAGGGTGTATTGTCTCGAGAGCGAATACGTAGACGGATAGCCATATATGTCTGAACTATGAGAAATAAGGATACACGAAGTAAATATGCGGCTATTTGCCGCGGGCGCGCCCACCGGAGGGTTAGTATAATAACCTTTGTGAATACGCCTCTGGGAACCACTCGCGCTCCAAGGATTAGGTAAACACTTCTTTCCTGAAGTTCCAGTGCTAGTGAATAAGTCAAATTGTTATATCTATCGACAGACTATACCATTTTAATAAGAGTGCACATACCGAAGATGTTGCTAGCTGTTCATCCTTGGCGCCTGGCAAAATACGAAACCATTTATTTCAATATCGCACACAATACTGACAGCAATAGCAGCTGAATGACAATGATATACTCGGCGCGTTCGGGACAGTGTTTACTTTGGGCACACTAGGACGTTTACAAAATGTTTATATTTTATATAATAAAACGGTTTGGAAAATCGAAAAGCTCTCTTTACTGTAAATGTTTATTCATCACCTACACGACGAAGATAATTCGAAAGAAAATGTCCGTTTGCGGATCAATGACAAACACTCAAGCATGCTTGCAGTAGTAGAAATTCTATTCATACGTGTAATAACTGCGATTGTAAAACAGTTGCCCCTAATAATAAATTTGACGTTTCTCGCAAATTACTTTTAGTAACTGCAACACACAACTATCAGAATAACTAAAATGAACTGCAACATCACTGAAGTTACTAACAAATTTCCGGAAAATTTAAAATAATTTCGAAATCTCTAAAAATAGATAAGAAACAACCTTATAGCAGAGATTTGCTGCGTTACAAAGTAGATATAAACATTAGTATTATATTTGACTTCAGTTTTGCATGATTGGTAAAGTCAAAGCTATGTCGCTATGGTATCTTATGGTCATAGCACGAATTTATGTTATTAAAATTTTACTAGGGATAGGTGGAGACAACCATAAATCAAATTTTATGAGATAAAAGATTTTTTCTTGGAAAAAACATAACAAACTCCACCAGATGCACAATGATGCCTGTATTAAGAAGTAACCTGTGCGTCTATTTTTAATTATTGTAATTTTAGGAAGCTAATTTTTTTAATGTAAATGTGTGTACCTACCATTGCAAATGATATTGCAGATATATTATTTGAAAATGCTTTTACCGATAACAGCGTGTGATTCTGAACATAAAGTACATTTAATTCGCCTTATAACAGTTCTGAAAAAAATATATTGGCATTTACTTTTTTTAGAGAAGTCTATCATTTAAAGTTCAAAAGCCAACCTTTGTATATGTCAATGTTTTAAAGAAACCTACGCTTCACACATAATTCCATATTCTCTAAGAGGTAACATGCGACCCTAAGAAATAAATAAATCAAAAATAAATTATCAACATTACTAATGTTCTCTCAGTCTGGTCATTAAACTTCTCATTTCGCACTTAGGTAGTTAATGTATGTTATTATTTATTTTATGTAACCATAAAAAATTTCCACCGATACGATATAGAAGACGTTAAATTTCTTCCACAAAGTTTACACTTAAAAACGCCATAATGTATTAAAACCAGTATAATAATCATAACATGTTGTCAGCGTGCAGTAGCACCTGCACTGAATTTATCGGACGTCCAGTAAACCAAGATGTTGTGATTGCAGTCGATTTGTGAAATATTCTAAAATACATTTCCGTATGTTACATCAATCCACTTTATTTCCTGATCAGCTGGAATCGAATACTTCTCTTAAGTTTATCATAAAATCAAACACTAAAACGCGTTTGCACCGTTTATAGTAGGCTAACTATTAAAAACGGATCCGCTCGAGGTAGACTGTAGCAGTCTAATTGATTTTAATCACATACGCTAACAATATATAAATTTCTAACTGTACAGTGCGTCCACATTTTGATGTTCACCATTGGTGCGTTGTAGAAAACATAGAACATCGCTTAAACGGGAAATGTTTTGCAGAATTTAATAATCGCAAGAAATATCGTTTGGAAGGATCTAGCCGGATAAGCATGTTGAAGTAGCCGCGAGAAAAAGAAAAAAGCTATGCATGGCCACTGGCAAGTCATAAGGAGATAACATAAGGATATTTAACCCCTGCCTCGCCACTGATTTTGAGATATTATTAATGAAATTAGAAAAATGTGCCCCGAACACACTTTTTTATGCAAAAGAAAATTAAATTAAATTCAAATACTTCAAAATTATGCATTTTATGGTTCATTAAGAGTGACAATCGTTAAAAAATTACAAAATATAAGTAATTCTACCTACTATAGCTCCTGTAAGCTTGATTAAAAAATAACGAGTGCAATATTCTAAATATAAAAAAGAAACATAAGTAATTCAGTTATAACCGCTATACTGAAAAATGGATTTGTTTGATAATACCAAATTTTGTGTAAGCTAACTAAATCTTCGAGTTAAATATGGGCAAACAAATATCTGGTTAATTCACCAAATTATTTATTCATTTAACCTTTTATTTACTTGCATTAACAAAATATTTTGTTAGATTATCAAAAATTTTGCATTAATAAAAATTACATCTGTCAAATTACAGACATCTATCGGCAAAAAACAGAAAATTTTAGCTCTTCAAATGAAATCTGTAATCAGTTGACAAATAAGATTTCTTTCAATGTTTTACTTAATTGATTTTCAATACAAATCACACGCAAAATGTAAAAGAGACATCCAATATTTAAATGAGAAATAATTTTTACATTAAATGTCAAAATAATTGATAGCTTGAGTACCTTAAAGTTGGGAAGATCCGACCCTTACGGAGCGGTTTATGAATGTTTGACGACCAACAAATGCCATAATATTTGTGTAATACGAAGATTTTGAAAAGCCATGACCTAAAAACAGGTTTGTTTAAAAAAGAAATTGAAAAAGAGGTGCGTGGGTAGGAAATAAAAAGGGCGTATGTTTGAAATTACATCCAGAAAAAATTAAATTTTCACACGTAATAAAAAAAATATTTAACCCAGAAAGTGACTAGAAATTAAGAAGTAAAAATATTCTAACGAAGTTACTGTTATAACAATTAAAGTGAACATTTAAGAAGAATATACCTTACCAAGGGTATTGTTGCGGAAATCCAAGTTCAAATCATTTTAGAAGGAAGAAAATCATCCAAACAGACATTTTTCAAGTCCTGGAAAGCGTAGAGAGAAGCCAGGAGGCAACACCATCATTTTAAAGTGACCAGACGACAGGATATTCTGAAGATTCCACTGTCAAGAAAGCAGTCCGAGGGATAAAAAGGCTGGTACCCTTCATTTTATAACACACGTGTTAAAACGATATAAAACAGTTAAAGAGCGATATAATAATCAGAACCACTTCAATCTACATAGAAAATACCAAATTGGTTTGTATTACCCAGTTTAGTTATTTGTTAATGCATTTAGAAATGCATACTTATCGTTAAAGTCTACTAATTACAAAATTTCTAAAAAAAAAACGATCGTATCCTGAATAATTTAAAAGTTTAAATCATAATGTGTATTTCTTTTTAAAGTTCAGGATCTTATGATCATTTTAAGTAATTTTAACGGTTAGAACAGAAGTTTAGAGGTTATGTTGTAACGAGAATTTGTAAAAGGGTTAAAATACTTGTTAAGATGCCAATTTTCATTTAAATTTGTATTTGAAAATCCACGTTTAATAATAGTAGTAATAATAATAATTCATGCCTTCGCATCCCCCAACAGCTTTCACCAATTACAGAGGGCATCGGTGGCCATGAGTTATTACGTCTGTGCCCGTGGAGCGACTTAAGATGTTCGTCTCTCAGCATTCCCCAAGGAGTGAGGATAATCATGAAAACCCCACTCTGAGAGCAGTTCGTCGGGCTCGAACCAAGGACCCCGCAACTGATAGCCAAACGTGCAACTGGAGCCATCTAGACCATCAGCCGGCATCTATTTGATTTACAATACAGAGTTAAAATTCACTTGAGAATCTGCGTTTTCCTTTATAATGGGCTATTTGATTACACTACATTTTTATGCCGACCATCATTTGATTTGGCGGCACATACTTACCTCAACCAAGCAGATAAACAGGAATTTGTACAGTCTACACAGTGGTCACACTGTTGAAACGTCACAATTTGAAAGCGCCAAAATAAGTTACAACTTGAATACACTCAAGCTAAATGATTCTATTCAGATATCGTTCTTTCGAATCCTTTAACGACCCTGAGATTAAAAATTTAATAACGATTATAACTAATCAACCATTCTTTTTATTATTATTACAGTATATATACGAATTTGCGGTATAATGCATTAGGTTGGCCAGTAGTACTGATGATCCTTGGTAAAGTGAAACACATGTATCTTAGTAACAACCGAGTGTTACACGGATTTTAATTTGACCTAATTTATTAATTAGCGCTAGATAATTAACGCATGTATAGTACCTTAAAGTCGCCCTATAATTATTGTTATCCTCTATAGATAAATATTGTAGTTTCAGATCGACAATCTAGTAAATATCTTCACGTTAATAATGAGATATCCATCTTAAATTTTCATTCTATTATTTTTCTACTTATAAATTAAACAGTTCATTGTCCGTTTTCCATTAATCTACTATACCCATCACTACCCGAAACTACCCCTTAATGTCTTTTTTCATGTAATGCTCGATTTTGTTTCTCCGGGTAATACCCGATCAATTACAGGAATCCGATACCGACGGAAATGAAGTGCTTGTAGACGAATCGATTTCCGGAGAATCAGATAGTGGATCCGTATCTGAGAACCGGGTGATGGATCTAGATATTCGGATAGTATATTCAAATAGCGGATCTGAATATTGGGATAATAGGCCCGGTTTTGTATAGTGTATTCGAATCCTAAAATTCCAATATTTGAATAATTTTGGATCCGGATATGCGGTTCCCAATTTTATCAGATACCTACAGCACTAGAGTAAACCCACTTTCATCACTAATATATTGCAAATTTTATCCGCGATTAGGTACTAATCACGCCATTAGGCAGGCAATCGAGCTGAACCACTGAAGAGAGATCACATGTATTTGTTTGGTATTTGTAGTGTTATTTTTTTTTGTGAAAACAATCAATGAATGTAATTTTAAAACGAATGCACTGATGAATTGCATTCATAGGACACTGCGTGTATGCTGCAATTCGCAAACCACCCACAATATACTAATAAATAGATAACCAAAACGTCGGCGAAAGTGCACTTCCATGTCTTTAGATCACACACCACAGTGATTATATAGGAATTACATTCTAATTTATCACGCGCGTATACAAGGAAGCAAAGTCGTTATATTCGAATACAATAATTAACAATACCCAGCAAAGACACGCCCTAAAACACGAGAAAAATATTCAACAACGGCAACAGTATAACTTCTCTTTATAATGTTCTTATTCCCGTATAAACAGACAATGATGCGTGTCCATGAATTGCCCGCCATCAGGTGTTAATTTATCATATTCACACCTACCTGCCCCCAACAACTATAAAGACATGAAATTAAATCATTTACGAGAACGATGGACTGACGGACGCAGGAAGGGACGAAATATTGCTGCATGTACATATTCCTAAAAAGAGTTTATATTTATGATCTAGACCCCACGCGGCTGGCGATGTCGTTAAAAATATTTAGTATGTACAATTTCAACTCATTAATCAAAATATGTAGTAAACCTGTAGTTATCCTTGTCGGTTAAACAATAGTAGAAAAAGAGCAGTACTGTATGTCTTGTGAAAGGATCCTAATCGCTTAAGATTAAGTTATTCTGATTTTAGTGTTAAATTAAAAAAAAAATCAGTAAGCTGATGTATTCTAAATATATTTTTTTACAAGCGCTATTTTAATTTATTCTTAAATGATTTATTCCCTCTTGATTGGTTAAATAAAAATAAAACGACAATTTTTGAGCTAGTATAAACTTATTTTTTTTTTGTATTCGCTTTACGCGATGTCTCAACCGTAACATCGATCTTCTTCAAGCTTTTTGTTTTAATTAACAATCCAGAAATCTTGAAGAAGATCGATGTTACGGCTGGAACGTAACTTTAAAAAAAAATAAATTTGCTTTAACTCAAACATTGGATTTTTATTGCTATTTAATTATTTATTTTAATGTTCACAATTTTTCTTGATATTAGCGGGTGTTTATTGGTAGTAGTAAAATGTTCTTCAAATATTGTAAAACACCACAGGATCACCATTATTTTATTTCCTGTTGTAATTTTTTCTTAATTCCTTAAAATTTTTGTTATGAAAGTTTTTCTATGGTGAGACAAATATTTTATTTCTTTTTGTTAATTAAAGCTGTTGCAATTAGTTATCTTCCTAGATGGTTATTAAAACGAACAAAAATTTGCAGTGCACAGTTCTTTGAAATAGCCTTCTAATCTATACAAAAAAATATTTCTTTTATTATAATTACAAGTTCATGTCTATGTCAAATTTAAAAGAAATTAAATAAATTGGCTTGAGGTATACGGTCTGTTTTACTTTTCTCTTCATTTGCAACGTTTCGATACATTCCAATATCTTTCTCAAGTAAATTCATTTACAGTACTATTTCACTTTTAATATTCAACGTTAAAATAGCTAAATCTAGTGAAATAGTGCGCATGAGACTCTGATGCAACAAGTATCAAAGTTGTTGATCAGCTTGATCAGCAACGAATGGGATTTTATTTTATAAAATGTTTGAAATGTGAAGGTACGTATCATCAAACTAGTTAGAGACTGCAAACAATCCTCAATGCACTGGCACGAGACTACACGGTTTCTCGGATTTGGGTGCCGGGACATGAGCATATAAAGGGCAATGTAATAGCCGATGAACTACCCAAGGAGCGCTCTAAGAGACACTTCATGGGTCCGGAGCGGAATTACTAAGGATTCCGCAAGAAGGGAGATCTGGACCTGGTTAGATAAAAAAAGTACAAAGAAATGGAGGTCGACTGAAGTTCAACTCCATACCAAAACGCTGATAGGGGATGGGGATGTTAGTTTCTCTGATAACCTACTCAGGCGCAGTAAGAAAGAAGTTAAAACCATTACTGGGTTGGTAACTGGATACTGTCCCCTGAAAAAGCATCTATACAACACAGGCCGGGTAAGCGAACCGTGGTGTAGAAGATGCGAACTACAGGAGCAAACTATTTACATGTAATCTGCACATGTGAGGAACTGAAGGTACTTAGGCAGAAGTTTCGGGAGAGATCTATTGGAGCCCTCGAAGGTTCTCAAGTTTCCACTGGGCAAGATACTGGGCTTTATAGAGAACACCAAGCTGTTCAAGTGGAAGTAAGAGATTTAATAGGGACGGTACAATGAGCACCTAGCTCAAGTGCCTGGACTATAGGTGCCCACCCTAACTTAGAGAGAAGAAGACACTTACTTCTGTCATTTTGCATTTTTTTTTATAATAGTGTAGAATAATTTTAATTAAAACACGCTAACATTTCCTTTATTTGTAATCAATTTTCTAATTGCAATAAAAAAATATATTGTGTCTAATTCCTTTGTTTCATTGCAATAACAACTCCTTTAAGGTCCTTCAAATACTCTACCCCCTGCTTTACGACTCTTAATCGTTCAGATTAATTTAGCAGTACGAGTAATATGGTAGTGCATATGTCTGTCATAAGCTTCGTACTGAATAAGAATCAAGTGTAAATGTGGATCTTGAATGGTTTCACGTTATTGGTAATCTGTGCAAAGCGGTTAGAGTTGCAGACTGGATTATTAGTTAAACTACACTTTCCTTCCAGGACAAACTTGTATCATGATATGTTTCCGACAGACTTCAAGTGTTGATTATGTTTCCGTTTCCCTTGCTCGGTAACTTCAACAATGCATTGAGCAAAATTTACAATAACCTGGTAATTATCATCGCAGGCAGCCTTTGCTTTTTTTTTGGTGATTTTGGTATAAACGAATAACTACGGTATTATCTCACGTTTTTCTTAAGATTTTCGAACATATAAATGTAATGCTAATCTTCAAAATTTTACTTGATGTGTATTTTCTTTTATCTTTACGAACTATTATAAACACCCAGCAAGATTAAATCCTCGAAGTCGTTAAAAACTAAATTATATAGATTTAGTAATACATGTATATACGTAGTATGTATGTGCATACATGCAGAAGGAAAGATACGGAGTTAACAGTATCTCTCAATACCAACATATTTCTGTTAGTATTTTACCGCATTTGTGCATTTGTATTTATAGATCGTAGCGACAAACTTTATTTTCTTAATGCCATTATGCAATTCCAGCTAAAATAAAGTATACGAGGAATTAATGAAATGTTATCTAGTAACTGTACTTATTAAGTGCATTTCGATGTAAATGAGTAAATTATTGTCGATAAAAGCAGTGCAAATGCTTTCAAAATGGATATTGTACAAATTGCACCTAAAATTTGATGGAGGGTCCATATACTTTTTAAAATACACTTCCTCACATATCGATATCGGTAAATCAAATCAGAACATACTGATGTATTTAACGAAATATACATCAGTTGCAGCAACACTTAAATAGTAAAAGTAAAGAAGATGGAAAACAATTTTTTGCTTCATTAGCACCAATCTGGGATCTATACAGAAACTGAAAGAAATTGATAATAATACAACCAAACTACAAGATTAAAGTTGAATCAATTATCTTTTAATTCATAACATAGGTTAACCTTAATTAATTATATGTATTACGAACATACTTTTTGGATATCTATCATATTGTTTCGATCACTGGTTTTTATTTTATCAACTTTCGATAAGCCAGCAGAATTATATACTTACAATTAGTTATTAAATTAGTAATCAAATTTAGTACGTTATACCTACTAATAAGTAGAATACAGAATTTTTAACTTGTAAATCCTATTTCTCTTTTTAGAATTTCGTAATGATTACGTTGTATCAGGCCGTGCTTTAGCTCAATAATCCGTGATCTTGAAAATCGTAATCTAAAATTCAATGCCAACCATTCCCGTAAGTGCATCATTAACAGTAAAATTACGGGTCGATTCGCAGGGGTGGGATGTAATGCAAATGGCGACACAGCTTGCGGTAGACGTAGCCATCTCAGATAAAGAGGTATCGTGACTACGAAGTGACAAAATGATGTATACAGGTCATGTCGAAGCCCCGTGCACATACCTACGTACCTTTGCATAGCTTTATGGAGGCGACTGTGGATTTTAGATCACGAATTTGACGTTCCTTGCCTTTTTACAGACGAGTTCAAGAGGTCCCAATTAGGGCAGAACCTAAATAATTACAGTGAAAATATGGAAATCTGTGTATCACGTTCAGCCAGATTATACACTTTCTTCCTTCTATTTGCCAGTGAACGGTAGCGAATAACGGTAACGAAGTTTTGCAAATTGTAGAACGATCGTTATAGTGAACATGTCTGCTTTAAAATAATTTGTGCAAGCAGTAAATATGGAATAAAACCTCTTAAATCCTATTCACGTTGTTCAAACAGCACACACACACAAATTATATACTTTATATACTCAAAAATAGACAAAAAATTAGGTACTAGAGTCTTTAAAGCTGTATGTAAGCACTATGTTTAAACTAAAACAACTATGATAACTAAATCTAATTATTAAGGGGGTATATAAGGGCGCAAACTTTCATTAAAAAAAAAAAAACTGGTGGGTAAAATAGAAGGAGTCATTGATTGTCGCATCCGGTTTTTAAATCGGAATTTGAAACAAAATGATCTGGAAAGTTAGAGTTAAGTACCTACCAATTTATGTATTTGTATTTGTTTAAACTGAATAAAAAGATTTAGAATTTAAAAAATTCAACATCACAATGATTAGCAAATTCTATGTATTAGTCTTCAGTGAAAAAAGGAAAAGGCACATCGGTAGATCCAATTTTAGGCCGTTTTCAGCCGAGGCGATTAGTTGATTCCACTAATTGAACGGACGGTTTTCAAGGAGCATACCAATGTAGCAAATGATTGAGAACCGCCTAAACCCTTTCACTCGTAAGGGTTCAGGCGGTTCCCAATCATTTGCTACATCAGGGTGCTCCTTGACAACCGTCCGTTCAACTAGTGGGAATCAACTAATCGCCTCATCTGAAAGAGGTCTTAGTCGTCATTACTTTATGGCATACGACAAAATAAGATATAAAACAAATGGATCATTTTCACATGTAATGACCAGTTTAGTTAACATATCGTATATAATATATCCACGAGATTGCAGCACCGTAGGATAAGGCGCGTTTGCCTTTAAGCACTATTTATTTAGAATTTATTTAAATATTTTATAATGGGTATATTATATATTAGTGTTTATATTTTCAAACATTTATTCAAACATTATTATGTACTTAACGGGTATGAAATATAACTTGCAATGAGAATTTGGGTGGGAGGAACGAAAGTATAATTCATGTATACATATTATTAATTATAGTAAATCATCGTATGTTTACTTATATGTTTCTACGTGACACAACGACTCTTTTTAAAACAAGATATCTTTATACATTAAGAATGGCTTTTACATGTTACAAGTAGGTATGTATGAAGCTATGTAGCAATAGTAACAGAACAGGTTTTAACGTTTAAATTCAATGTGGCCTAAAATTGATAATATGGGCTTAGTTAAATAATAGCACAAAATTGATGTTTTAATCAATCCTTCATTATTATTTTTTCAAATTTTTTGCTACATGTTTCGATATACGCCACCATCAGTCATAAACGTAGGTCTGAACTTTTCAGCCACTGCAGATCATACGCACTAGTAATCCTCCCTCCTACTAATCAATGAATAGTTATATTTATACTTTTTTATCAGTTGTGGGTATGTTGCCGAAGTGGCTGCACGTGTTGTACCTCCTAAATCACCAATTGTATACATTAAACTTTTTCTTTGTTAGATATTGAATTTATAGTTTAATTTTTAATCACTCAATACATTAAATGCCTTTATATTAATTAAAACCATATGAATATCAAAACATACACAATTTATTGTTTAATAATATATATTAAAACATTTTAAAGAGTATAAGACTCTTACTGAGTGAGTATACTTATTCAAAATGTTTAAATCAAGTATTATCTACTATCCAGTATATTTTTGGATTCTTAAATTCTAAACGTGAAAAAACATATCGTGTCGGTTTTGTATTTGTGTCTCAGATCGCTGGCAAATTGTTCATAGACAATTCGAGCCTTCTAAAAAGAAGAATATGACGTGATTACAGAGACACTTAATATTCGACAATCCGATAAATTCAACAAAACAATCAGATATTACCACCCCATCTACGTTTTCCGGTTATTGTGGACGGCCATGATTAGCATTTAAAGGAAAATTAGATCGATCTAAGAGGAGGCATGCTTCGTAATTAGCTCACAAAATACTGAAACATCTTAAATTATGCAAGATGCCTAATCCTGTAATAAACTCTAATAGGCAGTTTACACTTTATATTTTTTATACGATATAAAGTACTTATTAAAAGCATAAAAATATTTCAAATGCCAATGTATATTCCAGCTAACTTTACTGGTTTTGGGCAAAAATTAGGGTCCTAGAAACCAGTGTGCGTTGTAAGAAGCCATCCATTGTTAGTAATTACTTACTGGAATTAGTTACCAATTGTAATTAACCACGCTCTACAAGTGATCACTAAAGAACTCAGGATATCAGCGACCTGTTAGAATATAAGTTCAACCTACAAGAGCTTACCCTTTTTGCTCCTCCGATGAGAAAATAACTTTATTACGATACAGCTGGACCCCATTATACTTGGACATCGCAGTAACCAGCAGCCCTGAAACGCAGGTATCTTCAACAAGTCTCTTACTCCTGCCAACTCTTCGATTAATCCTTCATTTTATAATCTGCGGCGCCTATTTTTAGTAATAATTCATCATAACTTTGAATAATGTAAAGCCGAAGTCTAGTCTAGTTCGAGTCAATTTTAAATGACTTCAAAACTTATTCTTTTATTTCACTTTGGGACAGTGTTTTGTAATATATAAACAATATCTTTCGTTACAGATTTTAATATTAGATATTATAAGTCATTTTGTGTTTACGTAGTCGTAATAATTTAAAAACTTACTTTAAATCGCATAAAATTTGTATACAGTCTTTGTGTAAAATTTATATGTAAACCAACAGGAATTCCTTGAGACCAATATATATTTAAACATGTATTTTAATAACATTTTCTGCAAAACATTTCTCACGATTGCCTACATATACCTATGTCCCACTAATCTATCCTTCAGTAATAGATACATATGAATTATTTACTTAATTTTACAAAAATTTGTCGGCATTAAATAACCTGCGAATTTCTTTGTCAAAATTCCAGCATATTATTAAAACTCTTTACTATACAGAGTCAACCCAAATTTATTTGCCTTTACAATAAATCAATTTTGTTGAATTTAACGGACTTTGCCCAGCTTTGCGGTAACTTAAACCTTTTATCTGCGAACTTAGTATCATTAGGCTGTTGCCACTTCGTTATTAAATTTTGTATGCTTCGGTACTTTATCCGAGCCTTGACGTCCATTCACCGAGATTTAAACCAACACCCTAAGATAGTCTGGAAGTAGACTATCTCCACTGAGCTACGCTGTCAGCATACTGTCCTTGCTGCAGCAGATTGTCACCGGGAATTTAATCTCGCTTGCCGCAGCTGTCGAGCGAAAAATTACCATTTCGAGTCGACCACAGGCAGGTGATCTCCTGGGTTACCCGCAGATCGCGCTTCTCATTTCGGTTGCGTTTAGGTTAGGTATTCAAGATTTCGCGGTTTTTTAGCTTACAATTCGATGCGGTAGCAATTTAGCGTATAATGTATTAAGTTGACCAGTAGCACTAAGGAGTGTGCAGATTCCGATCACTATATGGTGTTAAGCACAATCAAACAAAAAATCAGGAGAACAAATAGGAATAATAGTGGAATGTTAAAATGGAATGTTGACAAGCTAATCAAGGAAACTGAGAGAAAGAAATACGCGGCGAAATTAGGCAACCTGTTACAGTGCAGAAGGGACGAAGATATAGAGAAAGAATGGAAGAATATAAAGAGCTGCATAGAAAAATCTGCGCAGAGGCACATTGGTAGAATGAAAGGAACGACGACGAAGGGATGGTTTGGTAAGAAATGCAAAGAAATACAAGAAAAGAAAGTAAAAGCACGACTGAAATGGATCAAAACAAACACAGCAGATGACGAGGATAATTATAAAAGATTAAGAAGCGAATGTAATAAAACTATAAGAGACTGTAAGAGAAATTGGATAGATAACAACACCATAGCAATAGAAGAAGAAAGAAATAGAAACACAAAGAAGTTTTTTAAGAAAATTAGTGAACAAAAGAGAACATATAAGGGTACAACAACTGGAATCAAAGATGTAAACGGAGCAGTAGTAGTAGAAGAACACAATATAAGCAAATCTGGGCAAACCACTTTAAGAACTTAACCGAGAATGTCCTGTGTGGTGAGCAGGAATTGGTAGAAGAAGAAATACAGCAGGTTAACAGAATAGAACCACCAAGCTTAGAAGAAAAAAGAGAAAGTAAACAAAAGCAAAATGGAAAAGCTTCAGGAAGAGATGCATAAATATGGAACTTATAAAAATACGGAGGTGATAAATTACATGAAACAATATCCCAACTTATAAATAGATATGGACGGAGGAAAGAATGCATCAGAATGGGACGATGCGCAAATTGTAACCATACATAAAAAAGGTGATCAAAGGGAATGTGAAAACTATAGAGGTATTACACTAATGAACGTTGCCTACAAAATTATGTCAACTATAATCAGAGGAGACTAGTTAGCAGCAGCAAGAACACCATAGGTCAATATCAATGTGGTTTCACGCAAGGCAAATCGACAATAGATGCGATACATACTGTAAAGCAAATATTAGAAAACAGCGAAGGAGTATAAAATAGAACTTGAGCTACTGTTTATAGACTTCAGACAGGTTTTGACTCCTACACAGAGACAAACTAATGTAGCATTAAAAGAACTAGTATAGAATAAAGCTGCGAAAATTAGTGGCAATGACAAGAAGCAACGAAAGTCAGCATAAAACCCAAAAAGGAGAGACGGATAGTTTTGTGACTAATAAAGGAGTAAAACAAGGCGACGTTTTATCAGCAACATTATTCAATCTGCCTTGGAATATGTCTTAAGGAAAATAAACAGAGCAATCTTAGGACGGAGGGACAATTATAGCATATGCCGACGATCTGATTAAATTGCAAAACAAAGAAGTATACTAGAAGAATGTTGAAGGAAGTGATGACAGAGGAGAGAAGATGGTTTGGCACTAAATGTAAACAAGACAAAAATAATGAAGCTAGGTAAAGACGAAAAAATAGAAAACTTAACATAGGGAATACGAAATCGAACAAGTCCAAAGATTTAAATACTTAGGGTCATGCTATCGAGCACTGGAGATAGGAAAACCGAAATAGCAGAAAAAATTTAACAGTCAATAGAGTTTTTAATGCAAAAAAAATGTCTACAAAGCAAATGCTCACAAGAAAAACAAAACTAAGCATCTACAACTCGATTATAAGACCAGCGATGATGTATGGAGCAGAAACATGACCCTTACAAAGAAAGACGAAGAGGACCAAGAATTTTGAAAGAAGAATAATGAGAAAAATCATGGACCGGTGAACTAGCAAACAACGAATATAGGCAAAGAACGAACTACGAAATATCGCAAGAACTACAGGGAAAGATAGTAAGAAAATAAAAGATAAAGGATAAAATGGCTGGGTCACGATGGAGAGCTGGTGAGACGGCTACGACATATTTAATGTTACGGTGGGAACCAGAATAAGAGAGGACCAGAAGACCTAGAACAGATGGTTGAAGGAGGTGAGGAAGATTTGAGAAATAGGAGTGACCAATTGGAAAGAGAAAACTAAGAATAGGAAACTATGGGCAGAGATTAGTGAGAAGATTTGAGAAATAAGTTTAAGAAGTAAGATGGGGACTGATCCACCCCTTTTTCACGGATCTAGAAAGCTTTTTGAAGCGGCGCAACTCCTTGGGAGTGTTTTTAGCCATTATATATATAGTAGCACTAATGATCTTTGGTAAGGTGAAACATATTTATGTTAATATCGACCGAGTGTTACACTCAGAAAAGTTACTGAGTTGAATTAACAAAATTCTTTTTGTTGAATTTTTTTGGTTATTATGACCAACATTTGAGTTGCAATTTCTCGGATTCTGTAAAGGAAGAATTTAGCTTGAATCTGTTTGGTTAATTTAAAGTTTCAATTTGTTCTAACTAGAAAGTTAACACGTTTTTTTTTCCATTCAACTAAAAATTTGGTTATATAGACAAATCTGAAGCATTAAATCAAATCACGTTTTGGGTTGTGGAAACTGAAGAGTTGAAGTATGATAATAGCACATCTAGTTTGTAGCAGTTTTCTCCCTATATAATACAGCAAACACGTTAAATATTTACATGTATTACAGAAATTGTCCAAAAGATGGCGCTTTTCGTATTTCATTCCAGTAACAGAACATATTTAGCAGAAATAGCAAGGTAAATACGATTATAAATTATTAATCTGGTATATTCAGATGAACGCCTGATAGGGGCTGTGATCTGCTACAGGAGGCAATTGGAGACATCAAGGGGCCCCTCTTGGAGATATTTAGAGCTAGCCATGCGTTGGGTTACATCACAAGCTGGAGAGATACTAGGGTTGTGTTCATTCCGAAACCTGGGAAGGACACGTACTATCATCCGAAATCATTTAGACCAATTAGTCTCACATCTTTTATGCTGAAGACTATGGAAAAAATTATACACCTAAACATTACAGAAGGAGCACTTGCGAGATATCCTCTGCATCCTCTGCAATGGGCATACCAAAGGGGCAAATCTGAGAGGCTGCCCTGCATAGTTTGGTGGAAGGACTCGAAAGAGCCTACATCAAAAGGAAGTTGCCCTTGCAGTATTTTAGACATCGAGGGCGCCTTTGATAACACATAACGCCCTTGATCAACGATCACTAATGCAACGGAACATTGACCACGCTAGCAGATGGGTGACTGCATGCTAAGAAGCAGAGTGGTCCTATGCAATATGCTAAATAAAAATATCGCCATGAGGACCACTAGGGGTGTCCTCAAGAGGGATACTGTCACCACTGCTGTGGAGTTGGTCGTGGATGATCTCGTCAGATCATTAAACGACAAAGGAATATGGACGCAGGGGTACGCTGATGAAATTGTCATCGTAGCTAGGGGGAAGTTCCCAGGCGTGGTGGCGGGCATCATGCGTAATGCACTGCTAATGGTGGAGGAATGGTGCCTTTCACAAGGACTCTCAGTTAAATCCACAAAAAACAAAGTTGGTTGCCTTTACCAACATGAGAAAATTCAATGACCTGGGCGGCATTAGACTGTTTGGGCAGGAGTTACAATAACCAAGGAAGGAAAGTATCTGGGTGTTACCCTTGATGCAAAACTGAGCTGGAAAAATCACTTAGTTAACACAACGACCAGGGCCACGCAACTATTCTGGCGCTGCAGGGAAGTTGCTGGCAAAACCTGGGGATTAAAGCCGAAGGTGATCCATTGGCTATACTACTCCGTGATAAGACCAGCGATGACATACGGGGCAGTGGTCTGGTGGGAGAGACAGAGAGTGCCCCGCAGCGAAGCTGCTGACCGCTGTCCAGAACAGGCATTGCTGGGTACACTGGTGGCAACTAACAGTACAGGGACCGCTTCTTTGGAGACCATGTGGCCTCCCCCGCTGGAACTCTATGTGAGAGCGGATGCAATGAATGCGATCCTTAGATTGAAAGCCAACAATCTGTGGCATCCCAACTTCAGGGTGGAGGACACACTTATACTACGGGCACGTTGCTGGACGGGCCATTGCTACAATGCCCACGGACAGCATGGCACCCGAAATTATCTTCCCTGAAAAGGTGAAAATCTCCATTACGAACAGAGACAGGCGCGTAGTGAGATCACTGCTAACGAAAACTGGAACACGGATGGATCCAAATCCAGCCGGGGACAGAGCCGGTATTGTGGGCCCAGTCCTAATCAAAGGATATTCATAAGCCTGGGGAAACATACAACGTCTTCCAGGCAGACGTATTCGCCCTTGCAGCCTGTGCAGAAATGATTGCAAAAGGGGCTGCATGAGGAAGAAATTAATTATAATGGCTGACAGCCAGGCTGTCATTAAGGCAGTCCTCAAACCCTGTAACTAGGTCAAAACTAGTTAGGACTGCAAACAATCCTCAATGCACTGGCATGAGACAACACGGTGTCTCTGATTTGGGTGCCGGGACATGAGGATATAAAGGGCAACGTAATCGCCGATGAACTAGCCAACGAGGGTTCTAAGAGACACTTCATGGGTCCAGAGCCCGTATGTGGGATTACTAAGGATTCCGCAAGAAGGGAGATCTGGACCTGGTTAGATAAAGAAAGTACAAAGAAAGAACTCCATACCAAAACGCTGATAGGGGATGGGGATGGTAGTTTCTCTGATAACCTACTCAAGCGCAGTAAGAAGAAAAGTTAAACCATTACTGGGTTGGTAACTGGACACTGCCCTCTGAAAAGCATCTACCATAACACAGGCCATGTAAGCGAACTGGGTGTAGAAAGATGCGAACTACAGGAGGAAACGAGTTTACATGTAATCTGCACATGTGAGGAACTGAAGGTACTCAGGCAGAAATATTTCGAGAGAGATCTATTGGAGCCTTCGAAGGTCCTCAAGTTTCCACTGGGCAAGATACTGGGCTTTATAGAGAACACCAAGCTGCTCGAGTGGAAATAAGAGAATCAATAGGGATTGTACAATGAGCACCAAGCTCAAGTGCCCGGACATCAAGTGATCACCCTAATCTGAATGAATGAAAGAATGAATGAGGGGCTGTGATCGTTGAAAGGGCAACTCCCTTAACCGCATACTACGGCGGCGGAGTGATCCTTGCGATCAACCCTCAATTCATAAGACTTTGAATTTGGTTGAAGCAATTTTGGTGTACAGAGAGAGTTGTGTTCACAAAATATAATTTTTCGTGTAACACGTTTCAAAAGTTTCGATTGACCCTTTGCTAGAGTTACCATAACAATATAAATTTGTTGTGCTGACTACAAATTCGCAGGAACAAAACATTTCTTTTTTGTTCCTGCGACAAAAAAAAATGGGTCGTCATTTACAACCAAACAGTATTTTTAACTTAACTAGATTGTGATTAGTTCAATGCAGATACTTTTCTGAGTATACAGACATTTTAATTTGACCTAATATAAAAACACTTTAAACATTAAACTAATATTACTAAAGACTAAAGTTGTTTTTAACCTTTTGAAAGTTTGCAATACCCTCGTGAAATATGTATAACGAATAATAATTTTATGATCTTTGAAATACACAAAACCGGCGTGGCATCTAGAATCTAGACGTCTCTAATCCATCCAGTTGAATTTCAATGTATAGTGAATCAGCAGTTCAGCTGCTTTACAGCACAGCTTCTAAACAACGGAAACAGCCTCTCGTAATTTCGCTATCATTCACAGTGATTCCGAGAAATGCTTCAAGAATGTGATCAAGGAGAGGAAAATATTTATTGACGAACATATTTCTACATTTTCTTTTTACGTTCTCGCATGCTATATTAGCTTATAAAGATTTTATACCTAACTCTATTTCTACTTGTTATAGTGTGTCTGTTATGTGAAATAATGGGCAGTAGCTTACAGTTTATTTAATGAGTTTTTTTTGCCCAGGGTCACGTAGTGTAGTTGCGCAAACCACCCTTCTACAAACAGGTTAGTAATACTATTTTTTTTGTGCACGCATGCGGATTGTGCTGCACCAGTATTAAAACAAAACAGAATATAAAATATTTACATTCAAAAGGTTATAATTCTCATTAAATTGAGCGCCATAACATCTTATTGCCTACAAAATTTTACCAATGTAGCATAAAGCGTACCTATACTGCATTCCTTAAATTTAAGTATTTAGTTGTTAAAACCGAAGTAACTAAACTGGCAATTATCAGCGTTAATTTCTGTGAAAATTACTTCCACTAATAGTTAACGGCAACGTTTACGATTTCTAACCCCACCGTTCTAAAAATAAATTAGTCACATCTTGTATAATTTGATATTGTTGATTTCTCTGCCTTGCAGCGAGGTATTCGATTATGTTAGGATAAATGGCAAATTAGATGTCAGTAATCGTACCTGCAGGAATTTAAATTGAGTAAAGTTATAGCTTGAGCGGTTTCATGACTTTGTTTACAAATAAATTTTTACAGTTTATGCATCGTTGTTGAAATGGTGAACTGAGAATTTTATTATTCGCTTTATTGTTAGTGCTAAAGTAATAGAAAATTTTATTACGTGATTTATAGATAAGTGTAAAATGCTTTGCGTTTTGTTAAGCATAATGTCTGAAAGATATCTTGCATACAGATACATATATGCTTTTTAATGAAACCAGAATCTAATGTTAAAAACTAGATTGTAACATTATATTTACGACCAAATAGTACTTTTTAAAATCTCATTAATGAGTTAAATATGAATAAAATTTTCAGAGACTTAAAAGAACATATTACAAACGGAAATCAGTTGGATTTGAAGAACAAAATAGTTGAGTATTGGCGTTCACGACCGTAATCCGTAGTAAATATATCTTTCGGGTGTTGTCGCATTGTTGCTTTTTGCCTTGACGTTTCGCGATTATACAGGGTGGTCAGTAGTCCGATATCAGTCGATATTGGCGTTAACATCTCTCATAAAATATTTTAAAATGTGGCATCATACATGATGGAAAGAAGTGCACGTTCTACCCGGTACACCTCAATCTTGTTCCCCTTCGCTGATTTCTTGCCATTCTGGTCTGGTGAATCGTAGCATTTGTGGTGTGGCGACTTCAAAATGCTGGTTTCCAGGTGTTACAGATTTTGTATACCAAGTAGCGCATTACCTTAAAGGTTTCCACAAAGTAAAAATTACTAGTAGCTATTACGTTATAATGCATGATATATCCGTAACTACTAACCAAAATGGGGAACAAATATTAGGTTCTAATTATGTTATGCCGACGTCATCGGAACTTTTAATATTTACGTAGTCATAACGTGCGGATAGTAGCTGCTCCGTAGCTGGAACGTTCCGAAAAAGTAATTTTTACTTTATATGGCATTGCAATTCATTGTTACTGTTCCTTTTTCTTCTTTATACCTTTTTATAGCATATTCACTCTAACTGTTGTTAGAATGAAAAATATAACAGTACGTCCATCTGTATATAAAATAAATATATATGTTAGACTATTTAATCAATCGTGAATTTTGTGACAATGGCGACGTAAAATTAAAAACGCATACCATTTTACTGGTAAATATTAATGTGATAGCTCTTAAAAATACGCTCGCTTCAAATACTATGAAGTTTTATCGATAAAAATGATAACAGTTAGCAACGCTTTTCTTTTATTCGGCATCTAGGTGAAAAAATGTCTCCTACTCTGTCCTTATTAACTAAAAATATGAATAGTGAAATTGAAAATTTCAATTTGTGTTGGGTTAGAATCTTGTTTATTTTATAATTTGTTCCATGGCAATTGTATTGTAATGGCGCATCAATTTTGTTTCACTTGGCGTTTACGTTTTCGCATTCAAAGTAATATACTAGAAATGTATAACTTTGGAGTTATATTTATTAGATGGTAGCAGTTAATACTATCCTTTGTCGTAAATATTGCATGACCATTCCCTATTAAATCTACTTGCAAGTTGTATATGTTACTATAACGCAATTAAATTCACTTTGAAGTAATATATGGAACTTAAAACTAATTAAATTCACTTTCAAGTTCCATGTGTAACTTTTAGCTTCTTTATAACCTCAAAGTTACATTAATTAGTGATTGATTTGTATAGCAACAGTGCAATACTAGTACAATTGATTATTAAATTAGCACATCCCATGTCGCATGGAATTTTATGAATTAATGATCAATACAAATCCGGAAGATGAATATTTTGTCAATAATATACTATTAAACCGCCGAATAGGTACTTTATTTACATTGCTAGGTATTTTTTAGAATTTATGTTATTTTTTTATTATTGACGTTTAAAACTTTTTTTTCTTTTGATATTGGTTATTTTGGTTTTTGTTTTAAGTTCTGCCACTGTAATTTGTAGTTTACATTATCTGTTGCTTAGATATAAAAATAAATGTGCATAAAAAAGAAGCATGAATAGATTTTAGTTAACGAATAAGTATAGTCTTATTATTTCCCTTTTCACTAATACAAATGTAATGGTGGATTTAATATTAATTTTACAAAACTTCATAAATAAAGCGAGAAAAAGGATATCAGGTTCAATTTAATTCGACTGAACCATAGCAATTCCCGAACGTTAATAAATCTGTGCTGCGACTTCGTGCGTAGTTACGTCTACAGTTGAAGTGCTTCCAATTTCCAATCGCCAGAATGCAATCGACAGCTCCCACATTTGCATATGGTATAAAAAAACATGGAATTACTTAAGGGAGTTATTAAAAGGACAAAATCAAAAATGAAAAGATAAGGCTTGGGAGTAGAACTACTTCCAACATTTTTTAAGGAAATAGTGTTTGCTTGCTGAGGGCATTTTCAAAGAATGAATAATAAAAAAAAATTGAAGCAAGTATGGCAGACACTTGCTTCAAAATTTTAACTAGCGGTAATCAAAATAAAGAGAAGAAGCCCGAGACGAACGTTGGACAAGACAATTAGAAAATTACTGTAAGAGAAGGAATCATCATCGAAAGAAGCCAAAGAAAGGTGCAACATGAAGAAAGAGTGGTGCAAATTTGTGTTTGGATAAGAATTAGGAATTCTCATACCATAGTTTGGTTAAGGGAACCTACATATATATGGTATCAGTAACTATCAAAAATTAACATGAACCGAAAAGTGTAAAACGTACCGCTATCTCGCAATATTTGAGAATTCACTAAAAATCATTGAAAACTAGTAGTTCAGCTAAGTTAACCACGTCTACTTCTTTGCTACTGATATTATAAACTTCTAAAAAAAAAGTAGCTTACCAAAAAATTAATACCGTTAAATCCAAAAAAAGTTATAACTGTAAAAAAGCTGTTTTAGCTTTTAGCAGTTCTAGTTCAATAGTTAAATATAATTTAAAATTGAATGTGGGTTTAGTTTCGCTTCCAGTCCACAAAAAAATAAAGGTCGGGTTCATCCTTGAAAAGGGTTCGGTCCGGAGAAGTTTAAAGTAAAAACTACAAACATGCACAACAGATCTGCATATACAGTTTCTGCGATCAAACAGTTATTTTTTCAGTAACGGTTCACTTTTTCCTGTTAGGACTAGGAATGTCGTAAAAAAATGCTTTAATATCATAATAAATGCCTCGAATTATATTACTTCTTTATGGAAAAAATACTATCTTTTGATATTTATGACATTATCCATATAAGAGACGTTATAATTTACTATATTAACAATATTCTACTACAATTTTGATAGTATAATCAAAATGATTTGTTCTCATTCGTGATTTCATGTTGGCATTGTTTAGTAGATAATATCCGATGAGAATGAGTTCAGTAGGACACGATTCTCTTTGTTAAAGTATTATATTGTCACTTGTTTTTTTTTCGTTTTATGTATTCTATACCCTCGATATAACTAAGTACCTAATATATTAGCAATTGAAAATAAGAGCTATGCATACCGGCCTAGCAATAGATGCACGTTGTACATAAATTTAAAATTAGCTATAATATAAATCATGAATTTAATTAACATACAACCGTGTGTAAAATACACTAATTTCAGAATTTATTTTCCAACAAAAAGTCAAGTATAAGGGATATGCAGTGTATTGCACAAGTAATATACATATGGAAGACATATAGTAGAAGATAAAGAAGCTATATAATGAACTTGCAAAACAAATTTCAGTCATGAGTATTTACTTATTACAGTTGTCGGAATAAATTTGTTTCGAAATCATAAATACTTTGAGCTTAGTCTAGTATCATAGAAAATACTGACAGATACCTATTTGGTCAGCGTGTGCTTAGCAATTGCGTGGTTTCTCTTCCGGTTTGACTGCTTATGCGTTTGTCGGCTGATAAATTGTATTTAAGAATCAGTGCATATATAGTCATTTTGGATCAGCTATTAGGAAAAAAGTTTTGGTATCTAACTGAATGTAAGAATTGGTAGAACGTAATCATAATAGATGCAGCACCTATGATGCTTTCAGAAAGCTGGAGTCTCGCACAGATGATTGCTTTAATAGCAATAATAATAATACCGTTTATTATATTTGCCTAAATATGTTAATAAAAGAAAAAAAATATATATACACACAGAATGCAGAATACAGACATTCAATATTACACTACAAACATATTAAAAATTTAAAGTTTAATTGTATGAAAGTCTTGAACATTATATAAAACCTCATTTATTAAAATAGTTTTTAAAACTTTTTTGAATTGCCTGATCGAAAGTGATTTTATTAGGATAGGGATATAATTGTAAATTTTAATACACTGGTGTATAAGATTTTTTTTTGGATTTTTGTTAAGTGGGTGGACGTATTATACTGGTGAGACAGTTCATATGATTGAAAAAATTGGTAACTGGTAATTCTGTCTAACAAAACACTCTTACAAAATAGAGTTAAAATATTATTACATTTAAAAATATTCGAACATGTTTCTAGGTCCAAGTTGAAAAATAGATCGTATGCATTATTTCTGGAGTACAAAAACTCTATTAGTGTCACAAAAATTCTTCAAAACACAACACCATATTTCAGTCTAGAATACACGTTCGCATGGTAAGATGTAACTGCTGCTGTAGTGCTAACGCTTATTGATACATTCTTAACTCGTAACAGGAACCAATCAATTTGCCAGCGAGGTGTTCTAAGTGAATGCGCTAGGATAGTCTAGAGTCAACCTGCCATCCCAAGAAAGGCACACTATTCTCAGAGATGAGTGTGTCCACGATGCTCTATTTGCCATATCGTTGGTGATTTTTAAAAGTTTTGTTTTATTAAGTTTAACTTTAAGTTGTGCTTTTGAAACCATGTTTCTAGTTATTCCAGGTTCCCCTCCAACACTTTTTTAACTCATCACTTACGAAAGAAGTGTCGTCCGCATATGTCATTATCTGTCCACCAAAAACGACCGGTAATTCATTCACGAAAAGTAAAAACAGTAACGGCCTCAGAATGGATCCCTGCGTCATTCTAAAGGACACTTTGTGCCAGCTTGATCTTATTTCCTTACCAAGCTCAGAAGTGAGCCATCACAGAACATGCCTTACAAAACGCCGACCATAACATCTGGCTTGATGACACAAAGATACTGCCCAACACCTCGCACTACCACACAAAGGTATCCCGAGAATCCATAAAAATTTACAAATATGGAAACAACTTCAACCGAAAAAAAGAAGCACGTACTTTAAGTAAGAACGGGTACCCGGTGTTCATGCTACCACAAACAGAACGCACTTTGACCAAGACCAATCGGAAGCACCCGTCATGCCTGTTGCACACCGACTATATATAACGACATCACTTAGGACATCGAATCTTTGGCCCGCCTCCAAGATAGTGTTTCAGATCTACACATCTTGTCTAAGGAGCAGTTTGGATTCCGTGCTGATCTCTGCACAGATTTCCAGTTCCTGAGGTTAACTGAATTTATTAGGAATTCCCTGGGAGGAAAGAGACTATTGGGGCGGTGTTTCTAGATATCTCTCATGCCTTCGACACAGGGGCTACTCTTCAAAATGCTTCAATCAGGAATTGATCCTGGACTGGTAAGACTAACTGCCAGCTACCTAGAGGGCCAGTCATTCAGAATGAGGGTGGGAGGAGAAAAATCCCGGGGGCACACCAGGATTCACTACTGGCTCCACTTTTATTTAATATCTATGTGAGCGACTTGCCCAAGGAGCCGGGCAGTCGCTCGTAATATATGCCGATGATACCGCCATCTTCTCAGGATGCAGGGGCTATGCTGAGACGGTTACAGCGGGCGGTTGATAATTTATGCGATTGGGTCGAGGAATGGCGCCTCAATATTAATGAGAATAAATCTGTTGCGGTACGCTTTACTAGGAAGACCGGACCGCCCGCTGACAGTATGGCCGTGCTCGGGAGGCGACTGCCCTGGGAAGACGGGTGAAATAGCTGGGTGTCACCTTCAACGGCGACTGATCTTCAAAAGTCATATTACCGATTTCAAAAACAAATTCTTTAAATGCCAAAAAATTAATAAACCCTCCAATTCGCAGAGGCAGTGGGCTCGACCTGGGGTCCAAAATCTTACTATGTAAAGCCTTCTTAAAACCACAGCTCTCCTACGGGACGTTGGCATGGGCGACAGTAGCAAATAGCCACATAAAAACCTTGGAAATTTTCCAAAATCATACCTTAAGATCGATTGCCAACGCCCCGTGGTTTGTGTGAAATGAGCAACTGCGTAGGGATCGAGCCGTTGGGGGATTTCCTGGTGAGACGACCGCCATAGCATCATCACGTAAAATCGCGCTGACGATTCGGAAAACGAGTTAGTTAAGGCCGTAATAGCACCACAAGACCGTCCTCCTCCCAGAGTGAGGGTCCGTCGCCTGGCCAAGGTGTTGGCCTCCATAGAGTAGAAAAGAGACGGCGACAATTTTCCGCCGAAAACTGCACGCCTTTTAGTTGTTTAATTTGGTTTTTCATTACGGGCACGCAGTTAGTTTAATTTTAATTTGCGCCGTTGCGTGTTCTTTTATTTTCAGATTAGCCGCCTATATGTTTGTGGATATTCTAAACCGATGTACTGGCGACTGTCGCCCCTAAATGTTTGTTCATCTACGTTGTGTGTATATGGTGTCCCATTTACAGTTGTTAACTAATGGCTATTACCATTACAACATGCTGTATTTACTTTACACTGTGCCGTCTGTGTTCGTCTTGGTACGATAATTAGTAATTCTGAGGTATTTTGATTGAAAAAAGAGAATGGTTACAAAAAAGACACGGCAAAGAAAAAAAAACAACATTGAAATTACATTTACAAAAAGAAAAGACCGTTATTGTTAACAAAACGGAAAAAATAAAAAACCTGGCAGGATTAAAATAATTAAAAAAAGAAAGAAAACAGAAAAAAATAGGTATTGTATATACTTAATAATAAAAATTAAAAAAAAAAAAAATCCAGGGCTATAATAATGGGGACCCATGAACAAAGTATCCGAAGTAAGGACCGTAATGACTGGGCCAGAAGAAGAGGCCGAAGAGGACCCCTTTCGAGACGATGCGTGGTGGGATTAGGCGTGGGAACCAGTTGGGTTGTTGAGTTTTCACCCGCCAACGTTCTGGGTTCAAGGACGGGAGGGATGGGGATTGCCCAATCTCCCCATTCTATTCCAAATAATACAAGGCTGAGGGATCGTTACCAGCCATACTCGAGGACTAAGGGGTTTACAGTTTTCGGACTAACCCCAGCAAAACAATGAAGACCCTAGAGAGAGAGACATCGAATCAGTCAAACCGCAGTTGTGAACGAAACGTACAGAAGTAATTCCACAGGACCACAGCTCAACAGCCCGGAAAAACCTTTCACTGGCAAATATTACAAAATAATCATTTATGAATGTTTTAATTTTACGTTAAATACAACAAATAGTTTACCAATCTAAATCAGTTGTAATTTTAAAATTATGAATATTTTGCATTTTCAAGATAAGAGTGTTAATACATCTAAAACCCAAACACCGCTCCATTTGTTCAGCAACTACTAATTATAATAATTCTGCCAAAAGCAAGCCCTGTTTAACATCTAGTTCTGTTTGCATTACCGAACTCCTTAGCAGCATATATGTTTTTATACCATTTGCGGTAAATATTACCGAACTTCACCGCGCAACGTCACAACATCTCTCAACCATTAACATTAAAGCACCAAGACAAGCGTTTATTTTACTATGGAGTACAAGTTTACGTAAAAATGTAAAATGTTAATTCCCTTAATTTGAACCTGGTAGAGATTCTTTGCGATTACTAATTATCAGACTACCGACCTCTCTTACAGTAGACGTCAAAATAGTGTAGAATAGACTAATATCCTCAATAGACTTTGATAGTATAAATTCATATGTATTTCTTATGATTTTCAGCCTGAATGAATTAGTTTAGGAGATCATGACGTTCATTGTTAAAAATCTCCAACATTTTCTCTTGATATATCTTACAATAATAATTCTATCCCCTACAATTACTATGATCACAAACTGTTTGCGTTTTACTGTGATCGTGTTGAGAAGGATGACAATACCTTCGCTGTAATTTTGTGTTAGAGAGCTATCCACATACATGTTTTCTAAACTGTACATGTATATAACAGCTAATTCCAAATTTACCAGCCCATTCATAGTAATAGTCATGGATAATGCCAGTTATCATAACGCGTTAACACGCTAATTCAAATATAAAAAAGAGTAATACACAAAAATGACTACATAAGCGCGGAATTAGATCCTATAGAAAAAATTTAAGCACGCATTAAGCGGTTTATGCTGCGAGATATAAAATGTTCAGAGGTAGTGATGAAACCAAAAAATAGAATAGTAATTACAAATATCGTGTTTGCCTCCGTTTTTAGACTAAATCTATAAATTCTAATATAGGTTAGCATTATATGCTTGCAGTTAAATAAGCAATGTTCACTCGTTTATACTAGATCTAAAGTTATGCTTGCTTAAAATCTTCAAACGAATGAGGAAGAGAGTGAAGCTTATGTAGCCTACGAATCGTAACTTAGAATTGCGTTACTTAATGTGGCTAAATTTATGTGTGAATTGAACATGCACATGTAACTCTAGATATGTATATCATCCAGTACCTAGCCCGTATAACGAATGGCGTGCAGTTAATAATAACTTTATGAATACGTATCGCGAAGGTGTTTAAAGTAATGTGATATATGTACGCTTCCGCATGCCTCCAGGTCACCCAAACGGAGGACACACATGGTGGAAAACGAGAACAAAACCTTACGTCTGCACCCCACAAAGGCTATCATGTAGTATACAAAGTGTAACAACAGCTCGTTCGGCTTTTATTATTGGGACTATGTGCCTGATGCCAACTTGATAATTTGGGGAGGCAATGCACGTAATGTAAATTAAGCATCTTTAAAAATTGCTTTTCTCATTAGATGTAAAAGGCGATCATAATAGAAGCAGAAATAGGAAAAGTTTTGGAGGAAATAAAAATAATGGCAAGAAATAGAAGAGGGTGGAAGAAATAGACACAGAATTGTTCAATCTGCGAGGGTTGCTTTATTCACCAAATGTTTGTTGGTGTATTTTAAGACGTCATCCAGTCGTGAGTACTGATGTTAGCTATTTTTTGCAAAACAAAGAAACGCTTTGGTGGATAATGGATAATTGTTTTGTCACCCAAATTCAAAATAATAGGAGTAACCAAAAAATTTATATAATGTATTTAAGAGTTCTATATTCTTTTCTGAAAATTGACAATTGAAATGTAGTCCACTACTTTCACAGTGATAAAATATGTTGGATCAAATAAAGTTAGTTTGAAATACAAAATCTTACTTTTATATTACGTAATGTCAATTGTCAATTTTGTTTGTGCTCCCTCTAACAAGCAACCAGATCATCAACCCTCATTGATAGCACACCATAAAACAAATGATGAAAATTCTAACTCTTTTTGATGTACAACCAAAAATTCACCGTTGAATGAAGAAACCAATTTGATGGCATCAACGACATCTTTGATGGAAACCGGTGAATAAAGTTACTCTCCCTCTGTGTCCCGTCTGCGATGTGAATTAATGTGTCAAGTTTTCAATCCCAATGATTGTGTTTGTTTGATTGGACGTTTTATGTTTTAGCGGACGTTGCTCTTACATTCCTTAATTCTGGATTTCCAAAATCTGCATTTATTCGAAAATATTCTATACTCACAATACCTTCAACGGATGGTAAATGTTAAATATATGCAACACTTGAAAAGTGTACCGAGTGCATGCAGTAACTGAAAACGGTTCCCCCTATTAATTTTTTCAAACTATCATTGCGACTTGTTTAAGATATAATGTAAAAATCATCATTTTTTGAATTGATTTTACTCTAAAATATGAAAATTAAATCTTGAATCGTTTTATCTATTTGTGGTCATATACCACAATATTGAAGTATAAGTCATTTTTTTCAATTTTTTATGAAGGATCCGATCCCATTCTGAAGATATTTTCCGTGCACATATCTACATGTATATTTACGCATTTTAATCTTTAAATTACCTGTTATGAAATCAAACATTATAAATACAAATTTTCAACCAAAAATTATTCAACAAAGATCTTTTTCGGAAATTTAAATTATTATAAAATCTTAACTATAGATAGCTTCAAAATAACACTATCACCAACAAGCAGTTGGTAGAATAAATAAAACTGATATTTCGAAATAAACTATTGCGTGCAATTACCTCCAGGTTTCGCATCTATAAATAAAGTCTTTGAGCGGTTTGGTTCTTGCAGCAACCAATTTCAACTAAAGCGACGCAATGTGGAAATTTGAATCGCTACAGTAAAGACCTTTTGCATTTAATATTTCGCAAAGTTATGAAATAAACTTAACGATAACGCAGTTACTATCAGGTTTCGCGACAGCACTGGCACGATTGGTGCTTAAATGTTCAGTTTACGGGAGGAATTCTTTTCTAATTGACATTGTTAATGAGATACTATTTAACTTTTGCATTTACGCCATTTATTGTTTCGTAGGCAACTGGGCTAAACGAGCCGTATATGGGTAGCAATGTCGTATACTTTAATTTAGTAACTAATAACTTTTTCTTGGCTTCTATTTTAATAATATACTTTATCACGTATGATATGATCAGGTATAGTAATGCAGATACATAGTGATCAATTCAAAGTAACTGATACTTTGTTTATGAAAAGCTAAATAATTACAATTCATCCTAAACACCGTCCTCTATCTAAAGGTATACTTCCATCTATGGTTCTCCTACGTAGATTGCATAAAAATTTAAATGTTGCTGCGAATAATTTCCCTATGATTATCAATAATAATAACAAAGGCATAATGAAAAAGTTCACCATCATATTCGAGACACAGGTTTACCCGCTCCTCATACCTCATACCTCCTCATTACCAAATACATTTTGTAACATTTCAAGTGATACATTCCTTCAGAAATTACTGCTTACAATTCATTCAAATTATGAAGTCTGCTACGGAATATTCGGTCTATTCGAATTTCGTCAGAATAGAAAACTAAGTCGCCATCATATAAATTTTCTTTAAATCATTGACAATAGTTACTTTTTGCCTCAAAATCTTTGAGACGCAGGTGTCAACAAATTAAAAGGAATACATAAGTAATTTCTCTTTTAATAGTGTATAAGCAGTAGCATAGGAACTGAATGAATAAGGCGATATACTCTAGAAGTTCCTTCTATTTCGTTTGGAAACACCACCGGTTTCCATAAATAGCTAAACCATAACCTATCTTGATGCGCTTGGAATATGTCTAAGGCAATTTTCACATATGGATACCCAGCAATAAATTATTGAAAGCATACAAATAAATATATACTGTGGTAATATGCTCACGGAATCCGCCTACTAATCGTTCTTTTTTTTTTTCGATTTACCTGGAGCCATCGGATTTGCAATCTGGGCAAAATCTTGTATATTATTTATATTTGTATTTCATATAACCCACTCCAAAATGAGTGATACGAATTTTTCACCGAGCAGGTACGCCTCTGGGTCCCCTTGCGTTTCCCCAAATGAACTTGGTCTATTGCGTTTCAATGCTTCGTAGCCACATAGTTTATGTTTGCCTGTTTCCAGTTATTCGAATTTCGTATTCATTTATTTCGGTAAACGCGGCGTGCGTTATTTGAGGTATATTACCAGTAGGTTTGCGCTTGAGAGAACTTAAATTTCGCGGGCACACGAATAAAATAGGGTTTGTGGGTTTACTGTAAACTTCTAACACAGTGTATCTGCTGATGATGATAGCGTTGCTATCGAAACGTACGTCCAGTATAGTGCAGTTTGTGGTGAGGGGTCTAGGAGAAGTTTACAGCATTACCAGTACCACAGTTTGGAGTATTTTTGTTATTTTGTGGGTTTAATTACGGTAACGCGAATTAAATTAGAACCCGGCGATTTAGAAAGGCGAGTAGATATAGGGCGCCGAATTCATTCCGCGAAATTAAAAAGTGTTAATTATAAAAAAATTGTAGGCACTTTTGGAGAGGGTTTATAAACTTTTACAGATGAGTCGAACGGTGAGGATGGTACAAGGGTGGCTTTTGTTTAGTTTAGATTAGGGGATCATTGCAATCATTTTCAGGCAGAATTATTTGCACTAAATTAGGCAGTACGTTATATTAGGCGCGAGTGGGAAGGCGGTAGAATTGATAGCGGGTCATGGTACTTTTATTATGATTTTTTAATATAGAATTGGGAAGGTTAATGATTCGCATTAGGAATGTGGTGGGGTAGATACAGCGGAGTATGTTTTATTTGAAAACCCACTCACTCGACTGGCGGTCGCATAGGGCATAGGGCATTAGCTAAGGGGTAAAATTCGCGTCGCGAAGCAGATATTAGAGATACTTAATGATTGCACATTTGCATTTTATAAGATCACAGAGAATGTCACAAATTTAAAGAATAATAGTTATATACATATGTTAATAATAACTTCATTGAATTGCGTTTATTTTTATTATTTTATAATGGTTTAAAAACTTATAAAAGAATGTTAAATTTTTATTTGTAATGTTTGTTAATTGATAAAGATATAGTATATTATAGCGAAACGTCAATATATTTCATTAATTCGTCTTATCAAGGCTTATTATTTAAAAATCCGCTGCCACCAAGAAAAAAATAATTTAAATTATTAGAATAAGCCATGGATAAGAAACACATATACGATGTTTAAATTTTTACACCTGCCATAACACAATATCTTGCCGTTTAATTAAAGCACTGTTCCAACTTCCTTTCATCCACTTAAACCAAACTTTGTTAAGATTTCTTATAGTTCTTATTGCCAAAGTATTATTATTAACGTATATGTATAACTATTATTTTTAATATTTGTGACATTCTCTGTGGTCTTATAAAATGCAAAAAAATACAAATGTGCAATCATTAGCCATGTTAAAGCTGACGTAACAAATACCATCTCATTAGTATCATTTCAGATAATTATTGAAACAACACCTTCAAATATTCAACAGTAGTTAGTGGAACTATATAAAGAACTATTTTTACAACAATTTGCTTATAAAAATTACACAAACGACATGAAAAGGTAACGAAATAAGGTCTTCAAGGTTGTATGAATTTGCTTTGTATGTTAGCCAATCCCAAGCCGTGAATTTTGCGTCTATTTAATCTAATGCATTATTAGAGTGAATATGTGCAGTTTTAACGTTCTACATTTATGCTTTCAAAAGCTTGTTTTCTTCCATATAAGGTAAAGTCAGGTAAGTATGTAGTAACAAAATGCATAGTGTGAAGAAAATGTAACACTGTTCACATAATAAGACATTTTGATAAATTTTACACATATAAGTATATAAGTACGTAATATATGCCCAGTTGTAAGCCTTCAATAGATACGCCTTTTATAATTATCAACGGTTTACTAGAAAAAAAAAGAAATTTTAAACAGTGTCAATACTACACACTTACCCAGCAAAATGAGTATGTAATAGTAGTATATATTAATAGCGTTATCCTTTAGTTCGGCCAAGTATGTATTACTATACTGATGCCTTTTTAATAAGGTATGGTAAATGTACAAGATATTTAAGTTATTACACGTTAGCAGATGTTAATTTTTATTTGTAAAACTAGTATGAAGTTTAGTACATTAGTAATATAACAGAGGACATCCTTATTTTAATTTTAAAAAATAAATGTAGCCAATCTACACTCTTGCCCCGGTTGCACACTTACCTGACTTTACCTTATTATATGCGCATTAAAAATGTTTTTTCTATAAAAAAAAAACGCACCTAACGTGTACATATTGGACTTATGTTCTTTTGTACGTGCATCTGGTAGTGATCCATATTTTATTGTATAAATACGCTTACCATCTGAGAATGCGTATTAACACTTATTTATCGGGTCGCTTCAAGAGATAGGCTTGTACTAATTATCCCGGCGAAATAAAAAATAAATGATCAGGTATGTCCCGCCGAGAATTAATTTGAAAAACGCTTGGTATTCGCGCAGTTCCATTCAGAAACGTAAATTTCGACCGGTTTATATTGTCTTATCAATTCCGTAAGAAACCATCCAACAGAGATGACGGCAATTTGCTGTTGAAAACGAATGGGGAACAAAAAATACCCTTGGTATGAGTTAAAATGGTTGGTTTTTTTTTTTTAATTTACACGTTATTAATGTGCCATTAGCAGAACGTAAGTGAAGCTGTTAACAATTGTACTCGCCAACAACAACAGTAAAAACAATGCTTACTTATAATAATTTATTGATTAGTCTTGTTCAGTATCAGTTTTTTTTCGATAAATTGTTTTATACAACTAATTTATATACATGTATTGATTAGGCTTGGATAGACCCATAGACAAGAATCAATATATGGATAGAGCTTAGGGATACGCGGCATTCGGGCCACATGGGGATCACCATTTTAATGTAAGACAGAGTCGTAAGAAAGAAATTTAAACATAAAACAAGGATATAATGATAAAATTTTAAAACAAAAAATAGGTAAAATGGTCGTACTTTCCTTTCACACTACTATTATACTATATACATGCAGGAAATTGTATTTTCTTACTGCTGGAAAGGCATTACGTCGATACTTAATTCAAATGAATAGGCTAATACCTAAAATTTTATGTTTTTAGATCATTTAATATTTTTGAGGTGTAGTAAATACACACTATGTTATATGACATTCCTTTATTGGTAGTTAAACAATATAAGTTCGTTTCATTCTTTTCTTATTCATTCAATTTGCAATTTTTGTGTTGTTTTCGCCAAATTATAAGCGGTATTTTACAATAACACCCCATGATCATTTTTGTTAATAAGATGTCATGTTCTTCAAGGACCTCTCTGAGATATACTGAAATGACCAATACATATTCTTAATTTCTCGGATCAGCTGAGTATTAATCCATCTGAAATAGAATGGATGTCATATCTATGTTTTGTGTCAACAGTGCGGAAATACCTTTATTCTTTCTTTGTGACAGTTTATATTTTTTTTCTCTTAGCTTCTCTGCAGTAGACGTTAACTGCAATAAGCATTCTTCACAAAGGATAATGCCATAAAGTTATACCACATACCCATAACAGGTCGATTATAGTTGGCTCTTACTAGTGGAAACTGATGTCATTACCAGGGTAATAATATACGAATATTTTTACTTCATGGTACAGAATTAAACATTTTATAACATAAACGTTAATTCATATCTGTAGATTCAAAGTAATAACACCACAAACCGCACTAAATGTTTTCTTCACAGTTGAGCTCTCTTAACAGATATTAAAAAGCAGCCCAACGAAATATTTTTAAATATAACTTATTATTTAATAATTTAGGTAGCTTCACATTAATAACATGTATCACTTACTAAAAAACTCTGAGAAGTAATCCTTCTCACGTGCACCAATATGCATATGATCCTGCACTGAATAGTCTAGTCTCCGAAAGGAACAACCCAAGGAAATAACAATGGCAGTATTTGTGGACATTGACGGAGCATTTGAAAATGTAATTCACTCATTTCCATCTAAAAAAAAAAAACAAAAAAAAACGATGGTGATTAATGCCATTTGTAGTTGATCCAGCAGAGAGAACTTAATCAATAAGCCAAACAAAATCACAGTAGTATGATTTACCAGGAAGAAGAGACACTTGATATCACACCTTGATTCAAGGTGTAAAACTTGCATTTTCAAATAATGTAAAACATCCAGACGTCTTATTTGATAAGGCACTATCCTGGAATCCGCATTTAAAAAAGATCAGTTACAATGCAAGGCTATCCTTATGGACATGCCGAACGATATGTGAGAAATCTTGGAAGCTATCTCGAAAGCTAATCCATTGACTTTATGTGATGATAGTACGTCGAACCATAATCTATGGGGCAATAGCTTGGTGGCAAAAGGCCAGACAAATTAAAACCACAGAAAAACTTACGTCCATCCAAATGATCGCAAATATTTCAATCATGGACGCAATGTCGTCCTCCTCGTCATTGGCATCAGAAGCACTTCTGGATGCAATGGTGGTACCATTGCACAATGTTATGGAAAGGGAGGCCAAACTAACAACATCCCCCTAGAGCTAATAGCGAATAATTTGCCACATACTCAGGTATGTGTGACAACAAGCTGTCGAAATCTATGTACTTTACCAATGATCGATGCATACTTCACTACTAATACCTTCTTCCCAAATATATAGGAATTGAGATGCAAGGAAAAAAGACTGACGCAGGCAGGAACCTGCTGGTTTACGGACGGTTCGAAAAACATCAGGATGTAGGCGCAAGAATATTTTGTCACAATCCAAAAGTCAGAAGATATTATAACCCTGAACAACACACAACCATCTTTCAGGATAAAATATATGCCACTGAAATGTGCGCAAGGGAGATTTATGTATTGACGTTGATTTTTTTATTAATTCGTTGATGTGACTGCCCTATTTCAATTCCATGTTTTGGATTGATATCCCAGATATCTTACTTTATCTACTTCTTTTAATTTCTGCCTTCTTATTTTTATGCTATATTTTGGGGTTTTTGTTCTATTTGACAATATGATATATTCTGTTTACCATTGTTCCTCTGTAGTAAGCTCTTTGATTATAATTAGTCGTAGTTCTTCCTTATTCTTTCCCAAGAACTGAATATAGGTATCCTGGGCATACATTATATAGAGTATGAGGAAAAATGTACGCCTTGTGCTATTCAATATGAATTTGGCCGTCGCTCTCTTACTTATTTAGTACTATTGTTTAGGTTCTGCTGGATAGATGTAAGTCTATATCAAGTGTTTCTCGTTTTAATGTATTGTAGATATTTTCACGCTAAAACAATGGCTCCAGACTTTTTGACAACTTTCCGTCTACATTCCGTATTTTCGTGTCCATAAGAGAACAGAATTGATGAATAAAAACGTCAGCGTCACTAAGTCTACCGTTCTGCCGTTATTTGTTTGTTCAGAAACTGTGGAACGTGGAATAGCATAGTCTGCATATAATGCAGTAAAACATCATCCAGATGGAGAGAGACATACCAAGAAAATATTTTGTTTTATTGTGGTGCACGACTCCGGATAATAAATACATTTTTTATCATATTGATTTTATAGCCTCTTTATTTTGTCTCGAGACTTCTCTCGGCGTTCGCTCTGGTGACATTTGAATAGCAGTAATGGCCAAGGTCGGCCGTTTATAATACTGTCCGGTCGCTAGCAACAACTACGCTGTACGTACTTACGAGCTTGACCAACACATTCGCGACTTGTATGTATATACGTTGAAGTTAGTTCTAAGGGGTTATAAAGGAAACACATACGCAATCCGTGATACATTGGAATGCATAGTCATTGAGAAAACCGATAAATTTGGTAGATAACCTGCTGTCAGTAAACAAAATTTTCGAAAGATTATCTAAACACACAGCCTGTCCTAAAAATAGATATCTATTACAATTTTTCAATTTTTAAAGAAGGAGATTAAATATGAAAATGTTTAGGAGTATCGTTATTCCTATAGGTTATCTAAAAATTATATTAAGCATATAGTATAATATAAGTATTATGTAAGTATATACTTATATTATACTTATTCATACCAAAATGAAATTATAAAGACTGTTTAAGAAGCAGATTTGAAATTTATGATATTAGCTTTGAACTGATTTATGGAGTTGACCTTTGTAGCTATTTCGAAAAGAAAATCAATGAACAAAACAAGAAGAGATTATTTTAAAAAATATGTATTCTCTTGAAGAAGAAAAACTACAACTAATACTTACTGAAAGAAAAATGCAAAAAAATATTTATCAATCTAGTCTAAATATCGATCGAAGAAAATATCGATTTTGTAAAACTCAAAAGAAAAAAACGTCTTTAGAACTTTTATGAAACCTTTCACTTAAACTGTTGCGACAATATTAGACAACGTGTGTAAAAAAAATCAATGAGATCAGATACGGCGTTTCTGCGAAAAAGGGACATACGTAATGGTGGTTTTCAAATATGAATAAGGATATGTAGTGACGCTCTTAAAATACAAAATTGATTGGAAAACAAGATATAGCAGGTGTTTAACTCTTTTACATCGGTAACAATATAACTTAACTTATAACTTTGTTCGAACTGATTCAGCTTGTTCAACCTTACAACATAGATTCGAAACTTATTAAATCCAACATTCAATGTGATTTTAAATTTGAACTAAACAGTTTAGGTTAGATTAGATTAGAGGATTGGGGTGGCCTATGGACCTGTTCCACCGCGACCTTTTCAGATCTATTATGATCCCCTTTTTTCCTAGAGGACGCTCTCTAATTTTGCCCTCTTAATTAGGCCTATCATCTTTGAGAGCGGCTTCTTTATGTAGCTACTAGCTGTGGGGTTCTCCTCCCCCAATATTAGAAACCTTGTCCTCGCCAGGTCTTCACATTGGCAGAGCACATGAACTGGTGTTTCTTCCTCCTCTTGGCAGTATCTGCAGGTTGCATCATCTGCCAGGCCTATGTTGTACATATGGCTATTCAGTCTACAGTGACCAGTCAGCAGACCTACAATCATTATGACAGTCCTCCTGTCTTTATTCAGTAGATCTCTCGTGAATTCAGTCCTCTGCTCCTTTAGCAACTCTTTTGCTTGTCTTTGTCCCGATGATTTTTGCCACCACTCTCTGGACTAATTATGTATCCATTCATTGATGGATTTTTTAATTTGTGAATTGGTAGTGTCGAAAGAAGGGTCGGCTCCAACGAATGACCTTGACGCACCTCGCCTGGACAGCTCGTCTGCCGCCTTATTTCCTCTCACGCCCGAGTGGCTAGGGACCCAGGCCAAGGTTAATTTCCCTTCGGAACCCATCTTATTTAGGGCGCTTACACAGTCTCAAATCAGCTTAGAGTTCACGCTTGTGGAGCTAATCGCTTTAAGTGTGGACCGACTGTCAGAGAAGATAGCGACGCTTTTACCTGGCTCGGTACATCTTTCTATTTCTCGGATACAGTGGTGAATTGCAGCAACCTCAGCTTGGAACACAGTCGTGTCTTTGCTGAAGCTTACCGAAAGCCTTTTTAGGCTTCTTAGCGTATATTCCCGCTCCAACGCCGTAGTCCGTTTTAGAGCTCTCTGTATATCAGTTTGAGTCCGCTCTTACCGGAGTACCTGTTTCCCAGTCCTTCTTATCTGATATTATAACCTGATATTTTCTATCTGGGTTAAATTTTTGAACCATGGCATCACATGGCATTCCTAAAAGGGGTGCCTCCTTGAGTTCGTCTAACATTTTTTTATAGTAGCGCCGTGTGATTTACTTATCGGTACTTGACTATGCAAAAGTCTGTGTACTGTGGACCTTGTGGCTCCTTGTATATAAATATGTATTGGTGACAGGTTCAGAATTACTTCAATTGCGGTGGTAGGTACCGATCTCATCGTCTCCGTGGGGCACAGACACGCCAGCCTTTGCACGCCACCCAGCGCTTTGGCCGCCCCAACCTGCCGCACCTTTGGACACCAGACTAATGCTCCGTACGTTATCATGGGTCTAATTACCCTTGTGTATAACCAAAGAGTCATCTTGGGGCTAAGTCCCCAATTCTTTCTACACAGCCTCCTGCACCTACCTATGGCGATGGTGGCTTTGCTGGTCAATTTCTTCAATTTCAAACTGCCCTCTAACGACTATTGTAAGGTCGTCATATCCCAGGCAACGGAATCCCTTTCCGGTTAGCTTCCGCATTAGGTCATCTACTAGGGTAGCCCAGTAAGGGAGAAAGGACTCCACCCTGCAGGCACCCGGCTCCCGCCTCCGTCTCAATGGTAGCCTTACCAATTGTGGATGTGATTATCCTTCTCTCCAGGCTGGCTCTTACCCACTGTAGAAGCTTCGGCGCGACGCCTTTTCTCGATAAAGCCCCGATAAGTGAATTAGTGGTAGCATTGTTAAATGCTCCCTCGATGTCCAAGAAAGTTGTCATGGCTCTCTTTTTCTTCTATATGTAGACTTTGTACTTAAACTGTTGAGGTCATCTAATGCGACCTCTGTAGACTTTCTTGGTTGATATGCATATTGTCTATCACTGAGTGGCTGCTCTCTCAGCGCGGTATCTTGTATGTACCTATCCATCAGCCTTTCAAGGGTTTTAAGTAGAAAAGAAGAAGGCTTATTGGTCTGTATGACTTCGGATGAGCAAACTAAACAGTTTACGCTCGTATATTTGTAATAAATTCTTGTAACTAATATATTTTCGCGATAACTACGTCTGCTATATAAGCTTAACGAATTACTAAACCAAGAAATAAACTAATTTGTAATTTATATAGTTATTTTTTTAACACATTGAAATGAAGCTTAATATTTTACTACTCTTATTTGATTTATGTCGTTTTAAATATTAAATTGAGTTCTTTTATACACGTGTACGTGTATTAAATGAAGAATACAAGTCTTGTCTGATTCGAATTCCTTTTCGAAGTAGAACCTTCGAAATATTCAGCTGTATCTTTCCGGATGAAGTAATGCTGCCTTCTAGTTCGCTGTTCCGTTCTCTCAAAAGACAAAAGGTCCTGTATGATGGTTTTCGGAGTTCAGATTCTTTGCTTCTGAACCCTCGGTAAGTTTTTCCTGCTTTTTAAATTTTTACTGTAACTGTTTAATAATGCACTTAAGCTGATTTATTATTCTCTTTAAGTTTTTGTTCACTTTTGGTAAGAAATCTTTTATTTTGTGTGCAAATTTTATATTTTCTTTAGATAAATTCAAAAACGTACGCCCATTTTGAACGAATACTAGCGCGTATATCCACCTTCAAACATTGGTAAACTCCTCCCTTCGCATTTTATTCTTCCCAACTTCATATTACTTCACTAGCATCAATTATTTGACAATTTAATGTAAAATTTTTATTCCTCATTCAAAATTGAACATCTCTCTTACATTTTTTTTTTTTTCAAATAATTTGTAATTGTAATTTTTAAGCATTCAAAGAATCTCTATCTGTCAGTTGATTACAGATTTCTGTTTTAAGACTTAAATTGTTGTTTCTGTCGGCAAATGTCGATAGATTGACAGATGTAAAATGAAATCGGAATTAATTTAATACACTTTACAATAAAATACTTGTTTTAATAAATTAAATGATTTATTATTCACGCGTGGCCAAACTGGAAGAACTAAATGATTTGTATTTTTGCTCATTAGCTTTTATTCTTTTTGAAACTTGATTTTTAATGAAAAGTAATTTATAACAACGGTAGTTCCCTTGATTTGTACTTTTGTATTTACAATAAAATCGTAGGTGTGATGAGTCACAGTGACCGAATCTGTGACTATCAAACAATCCTGTGACATTACGGTTAAACTCAATAATATGATTAAAATATTATTATCGCTACAATATATACATATACAATACAATTTTATTAATACAGTTTTTTCAAGTTTAAAGCGTGTTTTTTAGCTTAATTCATGAATGTGCTATTACAACATATATTAGATAGTTGGAAGCAATGTGCTCACAATCAAGAAATCCAGAATCCATGATCGTTTGGAAACTAAAGGAGAAAATTTTCAGGGATATTTTTAATGAAGAAGGGAGAATAGCAGAAATGCAAGTCTTAATGAATTTACAATGAAATCTGTGGCAATATAAAACTTGTTTTTATATTTCTTAAAGCATTAAAGATTCACAAAAAAAGTGTGTTTGTACAATTTACCAGGAAAGACCATGCCCACTGATACATGGAAGCAGTACCAATCTAAAATTTAAGCTATTTTCTATATATTTTTGTTTTATGTATAGTTAACGCAAAAACAGTTAATTAGGTTTGATTTAGTATTATACATATTTGTAACTCATCAAATTACAGCATTATGCAGGACGTCTCAGTTCAAATGAGATACAAGTCTCAAATCAGACATCTTTCTGAGACACCTATGGTGTAATATTTATCCGCTTTTAGAATACTTATTGTTAGACATAATCGCTTGCATATATATATCTCTCCATCAAAAAAGGACATGCATTCAACAAGCCGATATTGTCTCATATAGTACGAGTTCCAACAACCAGGAAGTAATTTCAACTCTTTAAGGTGTACACTACACGTGGAGCCTTTGTTTCATTATTGTTAAGCGGATGAAAAACTTCCCAGTAAGCTCGCGCGATGTGGAGGAATCATGTTACATTAAAGTTAAGCGAGATATTTTGTCGGTAATTCGTTTCAAATTTCATGGTAAAAGTCGCGATCCGGTGTCGGTTTTCCCATTTATTTCTTGACGCACCTGCATAAGTGATACGCAGGAAATTAGTTTTGAGACTATTGAAATTTGTCTTTAGTTAAAAGTTTTTTTATTTTTTAATAAGAATGAAACAGCTAATAGCTAGACTAAGGTAATCGGCAAATAATTCTTTTATGTACTTCTAGTATTCTATAATGCATTTTGTATTCGTTGTTGCGTGTCTTATATACAACCTGCACGTTTGTTTATCTGAAGATATTAAATTAACAATACAATTTGGTAAAAAAAATGAGACATAGTTGGACACGCTGGTTTAAGAAATAAGTCTCCTTATTATGTATTTAGATTGTTTTGCGTTCTTCAGTACAAATGCCGCGATTCTAGAATTTTTTTTATTTAATGCAACATGAAATACAATCATATTCTCACAGTTTTATGAATGATTAATGTAATTATTTTATTCTTCAGATTTTAATAAATATTATCATGATATTTGTAATTGGTTTACCACATGCTAGCGACTTCCGTGTTATCTATTTTAATTTTTCTATCTCATGAGAAGTTTACTTCCAGATGCCAAATGGCAAAGCACCTAAGAAAGTGATCAAACTACCCCTTAAACACCCCTACCATAAGCTATCAAAAGAATAGCCAGTTATCCTTCTTATTATCATTTAGTACGCAGCCAAATGCCAGAGGGGCATGCGATTTTTCTCCCAACGTGCAACTCAAAAATGTACTTGTTTTTATTCAAATTCTTTGTATTAATATAATTGCATTGTCGTATCAGAAATTTAAATCTATCAATATGTGTAACAAAGACAGCGTTGATCTGTGAGAAGTGTTGAGTTTACTTTTTTTTTTATTTAACCAAAATTAAATTAATGAGAGCACAAAATATGCAAATGTGAATAATGCAATAAACATTTTTCATTATAAAAGTTCGAAATTTGACCTAACAGTCATAAAACAATGGTCATATTTTAAAAGCGAATGCTAACTTCTTCACGTTAATAATGAGATATCCATCTTAAATTCTCATTCAATTATTCGTCCACTTATTAAGTATATATACGAATTTCTCCGTGTAATACATTAGGTTGGCCAGCAGCACTGAAGATTCTTGGTAAGGTGAAACATATGTATGCTAATATCAACCGAGTGTTACACACGTTTTTAATGTGAACTAACCTCGAAGTGATTAAAAAAATAAAACATTATTTAAGTGTTTCAAATTGATTAAAAACTAATATTCCTCTATTGCAGGTGGGAAATCGTTGATAGGTATTCATCAAGGAGGTACAGGAAACATCATATATGATCCAGATCCAAGGGAAATCAAGCAATAATCATAAAAATTTTCTCAGGAAAAAAAATATTGTGGGGGTATCGAAAAGGCCATTACAGGTTATAATAGGTATTGCATCGAAACGTTTTAGGTATACATTTTATTGAACTGGAATATTCACCCGTTAGCTCTCGTGGCCACAGAAAGAAAACCTCAATTTAAACTTTGAATTGTTAACTTCTTTTGATTGTTTGTCGAAAATCAGTCAACCAACTGATAATTAAACAAGGACTAAAACGAACAGTAAAAACCTTTTTTCACCTCAGATGGAAGTTAGAATGAATTTTTATCAATCTTGTGCGATCAGAAGTAGGCGACGATATACAATCGAAAAGCATGACATTACGATCGTGTTAGTCTACCTCCGCCAGCTTAGGCAACTCATTTCACCAGTACATACAGGCAAAGATTGATTTTACGTAATAGGCATATAAGGTAGTTAATTGAGCCGTGAGTAATTCAGCAAATAAAATTTGGAAGAAAAGTATGGCGTACTCTTAACAGGTTGATAAGGTTTTTATTAGTAAATCTCTAGATTGCATGTAAAACACGACTTCTTTCAGCGTGGCGAAATCCTCCAAACATTTTTTTTTTGATTTTAGGGCGGCAATAAGCCAGATATTTCTTTGTTTCGAAAAAAATATTTGACTCCATTAAAAACTACTATTTTTCTGACGTAAATAACAATTCTTCTGAATGCGTGTATTTTAAAACTACTGTAAACCTTGTGTTTTACTATGTAGGACCACTTCATTTGTAAGTACATCATACGTATTTCACCACTGCCTGCGCTAAAAGAAAAAATCAACAATTACCTTTAAAAATTTATCAAACAAACAAAAGTTGCTCTATAAATGCTCCAACTACCTGTGTAAAGCACTGTGAACATGCTTATGCGTTGTATTTGTAATAATAAAATTGTGCTCAGGAGAAATTACACGGGTGTTTGTTGGGTTGCGGCCCCTTAAAAATTAATTTATCTTTTTCCCGCGTTTGAACAGAGAAGGCAGCGTTTCTAGTGCAATATAATAAATTGTTTTCACCAGAAATTAAAAACAAAAATTGTCTTCAAATAAATAACAATATATTCGTGTCAATCTTTACAAATAATTCAAGAAAAAGCGGTATTAATATGGATAATATCGCAGATAAATAAAATTAGGTGAGTGAATGTTATAACCTATTTTCTATATTATTGATAATTTAATTAATGAGTGAATGTTCCACAAAACGCTAATAATATACATATTATAGGTTAACCTCTTTAGCTGCATTATTTATTTGATAGAAGAATTTTCTTATTAAGAAAAGTTTAAAACGTTAAAAACGTCAGAAAGTATAAATTATTTTTAATTTCACTTTATTTTATTTCTAGGAAAAAATGGTCTAACATTGATATGAACTTTGTTCGGGGATATCATGGGCGATTTAAATATGTTCATATAAAAAAGTACGTATGAAATTCAAGTGTTCTTAAGTTATAGATCTGCGTTGTTCCTTTGGATCTCATCCAAGCATCAAGAACCACTGGATTCTTTCTCTCAGATATTCAGAATCAAAGTGCAAAGGATTCGATCTGAGTTGGTTTTCTTCTGTGAGATTAGATAAGAATCTGAACTGTTCTTTGCTTACTTTCTCAGGTTTGAAACAAAAAATAAAAAAAAATTGAAAGAAAACCTTCCTTTGTTTCTGTTAGGTTTAGATGAAGATGTAAAAATTCTAGGGGAGAATAAGATAAATGTTATTTAGATAAAAGTTATTTAGATAAAAGTTTGTTAATTTCTGTTTGATTGTTTCTGCAAAACAACGCAATCTCTTTGTTGTCCTGGACTTAACACTTTCGGGTTCCTTATCAAAGCAATCATATTCCAGTAACAATATGACGAGATTGTACAAATTCATTCGGTTTTAGCATTCCTTTCAGACAGTTTCTGTCATACTTGAAATGTCATATTGGTGATTTTTTTTTCCTTAATGTTATTAATTTCCACTAACACCTTCTACAATCTTTTATTACAATTTTCTCTAAATACTTCGGTTTTCTTTTTAGGCATTCGTACAATTTCTTTGTTGATGTACTCTATGTATTAATTAACCCTTTATTCCATAGATGGCGCTCAATTGACCTGTAAATTATTTATTTTATTGATTATCAATCTTTTATAAATGAAATGATAAATTTTTATAACTGTAAAGTGGAATTTAATTTTCCCTTTAATTATTTATTTTGCTTTTCAAATGGATTTTCTGAAATTTTCTTTGAATATCATTGCAAAGTCGTTACTGCGGATGATTGAATAAGGAAGTATGCCAAATTGACGAGATTTCAAGGGCATTAATGGCAAAAAAGGAATTATAACCAATTTCCCGAAATTCGACCAACTAAGCATAACATAGGTCGTTCCATGCTTATTGTAACATCCTGTATATACGTAGCTAAACAGTACAGATTTGTCACTAAATCTTTTTTTGATATGCCACTCTGTATAAAAGTTATTTTACATAGACCAAATTTTGGTCGAATTTCGAAGGATGTGTGTATGTGTGTATATTGGAAGGGTGGTCTTCTATCCAGCCACGCATCCCATCAGCCTAGTCCGCCACCTTAGGATTTAGGTTTTTATTGAGGTTGTCTCCTCTCGGTCCGTGCAGTTAAGCCAAGACCCCCATCCCTTTCGGGACCTGGTTTAACAGTTGGGCTTTCGGTAGCCGAAAGCAACAACTGGCATCGTTGAAGAACCCTGTGCAAGCCCTTAGCCACGACACGACAGCTCGGACAGCAACGGTCTTCATTTATCCTGCTCCGGTTTTTAGCAGAGAGGACGAACTTACAGCCGCCACTAACCATCTCGTCTTGAGCGAATCCTGACAAGATGGTCTTTCCCCTATCCACCACCTCGGGGACGCGCCTGGTAGGTACTCCCAACCCCCAGGAATTTCAAGGATAGATTGCGTCCCCTAAAATTGAAGCTAACTAAGCCGCAACAGAGTGTCCCTTCAGTTTCATCTTAATCCGCAAATTTACAGTTCACAAACTTGTATGTAAATTACAAACATAAATTATAACAATATGCCAATTTTTAAAACAGGCGCTTAAAGAGATATTAATAATTACAGACCAATATCCACACCCTCTGTCTTTGCAAAAGCCTTTGAGAAAATTATTAACATTAGATTAATTAATAACTTAATAAAATACAATTAAATATCTCCAACCGAGTTCGTATTCCTTCCGGGGAAATCCACACGGGAAGCTATTGGCAGTTGTGTTGATAGACTCTGTAATGACCTTGATAAAAAGAAATTTGTTGTCGGGATATTTTTGGATTTGTCTAAGGCCTTTGACGTATTGTTCGATAAATCGCGGGCATTCGGTATAGATGGTGTGACTGGTGGCCTTTTAGTTTCGTTTCTTAGTGGTAGAACATCTAGAGTGGCCATAACAGCAAATACAAATAATTTAAGACGAACGCTTTACTCCCAGGCCATTGAAGTGAAGTTGGCCTTCTCAGGGATCTATTTTGGACTCAACACTTTTTAATTTATTTAACGATTTGCAACAGTGCTTGACATCATGCACTCTGTCTCAATATACTGATGATACTAGTAGCATCGTTTCGGGCGATGGGACCGGCGATAAATTGCAATGGTTCAGAAATGCCACCAAGCTGCAGCATTAAGTTTCTGAGCTTGGCCGTAGATCAAAGTTTAAATTTCAACGAACACTGTGATATGTTGAGTCACAAATTGGCTGCAACTCTATACGGTTTAAGAAATTTACGCAGTGCGCTGAGTGTACATTCATTAGGGTTATTTTACGACGATACTTTGAATTTCGTCTCAAGTACGGCTTAATTTTTTAGGGATTATTAGTAGGCGGAACACAATTCTTTTTATTGCAAAAAAGTCATTAGATGCATGCTGTGTGTTCCTCCTTCGGCGTCATGTCGACCTCTTTTTACGGAATTGTAGATACTACCTCTCCCCTGGCTCTACATTTTTGAAATCATATTTTTTTATGAATACAATGAACAAACCTTTGTCAAAAACAGTGATATCTATAATTACATGCAAACACGTCAACCTCTATTTATTTATCTATACCGACACACAGAACACAATTATAATATGAAATGAGTTCCAGATATTCGGCAGTTACATTATACAATAAGTTACCTGGTTCAATTAAATCATTGGATTCCCAATCACTATTTAAAACAAAATTGAAAAACATCTCCTTGAAAACTGCTTTTATAGTATAAATGAATTTCTGTGTAGTTTAGCATTATGTTTGTCTCTTACTATTTTGTAACTTAATTGACAGTGTCTTTGTTCAGGTTCAACTATGACAATAAATAAATTATTATTATTATTTAACATTGGATCAATCGTTTCTAATTTTAATGAAAAGGTGTATCAAATTGGCTGCCCTATTTTTTATATCATTTTTATGAAGCAAATAAAATATTTACTGATCTTGCACTTACAACCTAGTGTAAAAATGTCTCTGTAGAATTTCTAAAAGTAAATCCAAGCCATACGGTGCTGTATCTTCCATATAAACACATATACAACTTCTCATATTAAAACATAGTTATGTTCAGGATAGCTCATATCTCTCAAACAAAATAAATGACTTTCCTATTCCAATGTTGTACGTTGTTCGATAAGATAATAAACTTGAAACAGCGACCATTACAAAGGAAATGATTTAACACCAATGCAAGTTAAAACTATAAAACAAATATTGTAAAATATGCACACCGCATCTCCAGACAGTACTGACTGCACAAACGAATAACAAAAATAGCCGCAGATAATAATAACATAAAATAAATAGCTATGGTGGTAGTAAATAATTGTTAAGAGCTAACTCTATGTATGTTAGTAATTTCTTCTTTGAACTTAAGTGCATGAAACTCAAACGATCATTTTATTTCAACATGAAAACAGTAAACATGACAATGCAGCAAGGTTATCCATATTTTCTGTGTTGGATTTTTTATTCCTGGTGAGCCAACTACAAGAGGACTGAGTGGCCGAGATAATTGACGTGTACTGTTAAATTCTGGATTTAAACTTGATGAAAACCATTGATTGATAATTTATAATAGGTACAGTAATCGTTTTTATTCCTTATATACCTTTTTAATTTACATTGGAACTAGTTTCAGCGAAAGGCCATCTTCAGCCAGAATCTATATCGATATACAAATAAGTAAAAAGTAATTATATTAAAAATAATATATATATATTACTTCTAGTCAAAAATAAGCTTCTTAAAACATATTAGGTAATATATTGTATGAAATCAATTAGTAATAAAAATAATTTTGAAAAATATTTTTAAGATGACATGTCAAGTTGAAGATTTAGTTTATAATATTAAAAAAGGATGTGTGAAACGAAAAACAAAACAGGTGCTACAGCTGTCCTAAATTCGGTTAAATACGTATAACAATACTTTATTAAAGAATACAAAGTTGATAACGTGCTATAATCCGTCTACATTGACTGTATATAAGAAGACTAATCAAGTTTCTGGGAAAAGTGTTGCGCTTAAAAGTGGCATTTTGAATAGCAAATCCAAATGTCACTAGTGTTTCAACCTCCAAAACTGGTGGGGGAAGCCAAATGCGTATCTTAGCTTCGAACCGTGTTTGCAGGTGATGAGTGATGCAGCACACATGAGTAGAGGGTATTTAGTTCACAAATAGCGCGGTAGCATATAATATAAAATGACTGTTTTTCGATTTAACCCGTATGAATGGTAGTTTATTGTCACGTGAAAAAAAAGGCATGGCAGGTAAGGAACGTCAATATTTAAATTGTGGGAAAAACAAATGCAATAATGAAAAGTTGCGTTTATTTGCATTTCCCATAATGTAAAGTGACCAGATTTTAATATTGTAAGGTGGGACAAAATCGATCATGAGTATATGGTATTCGTATTAATAGTAAAAGTCATAAATAAAAGTAAAAAAATCAAAGCTTAGTTTATTATAAAGGAACACAAAATTGACATACTCTCAAAAAAAAATTAAATTTCTAAAAGAAATATATTGAGACACACACGCACAGATCTTAGTTTAAGTTAGTTTTAGTTTATAAATAAAATGCAACATCTCATTTCTTTTGCGGGCGAAAGCATAAATCATAGTGGCAACTCATACAAATAACAGAGAAGGAAAGCAAATATCTCAATACATCTACTTCAACGAAATGATCAACCCAGATGTGTAAAGAATGTTGTGGGGATTAGTGAGACACAAGTGTAGCTCGCAAAGCTGCCGCATGTTTACCTAACAAGGAATTAAAATTCGTAAAATTCAACTTCAAATTTGCACTGCATTTTGTATGCTAGAACTATGTAAAATGATATGCCATATATATGGTATTTTTAGGTTTTCAATTATAGCAAATAAAAAAAACATGTTTGGCCTATTTTTGCACATCTTTTTACGATTTAAAATTTTCGTATATACAGGTGTGACTCTTGTAAATACCATTTTTTTAAAAATAATTTTTAATTTATCTGAGGTTTATAATAAAATTGATATGACACTTTTTTTATACTATAGGGTAGTATATATTTGATAGGTTTGCATTTTTTGCCGATTATTAACACCATTTTTGTTTTTTAATTTGGATCATTTCTGAAAAAAATCGCGATTTAAATATTTTTTTTTCTTATTTTATACTTCTTTTTTCAAATTTTATGAACGTATTATACATTTTTATCGTTTCTTATTGGTATTAAAAATGAAAAATAGTATTTTCTTGTTTCTTACCTGTACAAAAATGAGTATATGATCCATCTATGAATTTTCATTTTTATTTTTTTTTTTGTACAGGCAATGATTGGTATAATTTTCTCATGGACTATAGCTGTGTAGTGTAATTGCGTTCGTAATATTCATATTTATAGAAGTAATGATTTATTTTTTGTATGTAGTTTTAATTTCAATTTCTTTCAGTTATATTAAGATGTATATAATTTACTTATTGTTACATCAATAAATAAATATCACAATCCTTAATTGCATTTTCTTTTCACTTTTACAAATATAAATGCCAATTTACTCACTTACCTAATAGTTATTTATGATATATGTAAGTATTAAAAGTGAGAATATTGCAAAACGAGAGCGGTTTAATAGCTTATTTCTTATTCAGTTGAATGAGCAAACCTATGCAAAAATCCCCATAAGAATAATTAAAACTACATAATTTTTGTAACAATAATTTTCCAAAAACAGTTTTAATGTATTATAGTTTTTTTTTGTTCATATTTTTAAATTTAATATTAAGCCAAAGCTTAAAATTTTAAAATCAAAATATGTAATCCACGTTTTATGTAGAAATTGCAAAAAAAAAACAAACATAAATATATTGCAAAAACTTTTTACATATTATGTGGTTCCGGTGACGGGGCGGCATGTTCATTAGATGATAAGAAAATACCGACAATAAAGTAAAATAAATACGTAAATATCCACCCAAAAAATTCTAGCAATACGAAGGCCTATTGAATCGATAGCGTTAAGAGAACAAATGGTGAAATTTTAATAATATTATTTGGAGAAAACGTTTCTAATCCTCTAACAGGATTATAATATACTGTAAATTATTATTGTTACCTGCAGAGAATATAGAATTTTAAATAGATGTTACCAGCAAAATAAAAGAATTGTTTTGGATTTCAAAATTAAGATTGGTATGTAGTACAATATACAATTTTACTGTCTTGATATGATTACTGCGTGCAAAAAAAACCCTACAGTTACTGATATTTATAACTCATATAGACTAATTTTCCAATGTGAGAGTTTTACACGCTTTATTATTACAAAATATCTTTCTTAGTAATAAACCAACTCATATGTAGGTGATCAATTATGAAAGAACAGTTCAATTGGCATAATACCCACAATACTCTGCGTACTGCATTTCATATGTATATTACACTACAGTTATGTTTGTGTATTATTCGATTTCATTATTACAATACCAAAGAAGAAAGATTATATTATTAGGTTATTTTGTACTGACCAACTAATCATGAAGCAGTCATGAAGTAACGATAATCGGCCTGCTTTGAATCGTTAACGGACGTTACGTTTGAAAACTTGGAAGTTCATTTTGTTAATCGTGTTTACATGAGTAAATATTTATTAATAATTATAAAATTATTGTATGTATTACAATACATTTGAAAATTAAAAGAATGGAAATGGATTTTTATACGGATATTCACCTGCAATAAGATACCTACATATACTACTTACATTGTAATGTTTCGTATATTTATTCTTAGATAGCGCTGACACATACTTTATCCGAGAACTATCAAACTGCATTATAATGGTAATTTAGGTACGTTATCCACATCTATCGAAAATTTTTAGGGGTATTTCGCTTGTATATGGACTTGATTAGTCTTCTTATATACAGCTAAAACCAAATTAACTTCACACATCGTGAATTACCGGCATCGTAGAAATCGGGAGTGGGGATGTAATATCTATCGCTCGAGTAGGTGAATAAGTAGTAGTCAAATAGGAGCTACCTAGGGAGACAGATAGGACGTGTTCATGCCATTATTGATTACATCTACTTGTTGGTGTACTTTTGCTATAATTAGTTATGTCGTGTATTGATTGTACATTTTTATTTAAGCGTTTGTTTGGCTGGAACTAATATTGTTTTCTCTATTTTTTCCCTTTTACTTATTTTATAAGTTTTAGTCACAATTTAGCCGAAGATATTTTCATTACTTGAAACTTATTTCAATTTCCATTTTCGAAACTCTCTTGCTTTTCATTAAAAAATAATTTCAAACAAACACCAATTATTGTGCTGACGTTTACTGAAAATATCAGGGGCAATTACTAACAGAAGTAGGTATTCAAATATTACTTGAAAAAACAAAAGACAAATAGTTTATTAGTGACTACTTCGAACGTCGGATATGCTATTATTTTTTTTATTTCTAACTAGATAAGTAGCACTATGTAAATTTTGTAAATACGTTCATCCTGAATGAATACGTTGCGTTTCCCAAATCAGACTACCTCGGTACATTTCGTATCGTCGCTTCAGCCAGCATAAGAGCGGCGCGTTTCGGTAATAATCGAGTGTTCGTATTTAGAATAGCGCGTACGGTATAGTCACTGTCCGTGTGCAAACTTTACCCACTTTCGAGTTACCTCTGTATAAAATACAAGTGTTGTTGAGTTGAAATTAAAACGAGAATTAAAACTCACAGTCAGCTGCTAGAGTAAAGACTAGACTATTATTAGCTACGCTACATCAAACACCTTTCAAGTGTCACTAATTGTAAGTCACATTTAGAAAGTTGTAGTCTGATGACGGAAATTCCTTTCATTTTCTAAGGTATGGCGAGGCTGAATTCTTTCCATGCTTTATGTCTAAAAATATATATAAGCGATGTCCAAACGACTGAATAACAATTCTTTGATAAAAAAAAAACAATACACAAGTTGTTCATTATGTGAATATGTAAATGTATATTAGATTTTCTTATGCTGTTTTTTATTTGGGTTTTGAATATGAATTGAATATACTTTTTAATATCTTGCTTAAATTTTAACTGGTCGTTAGTCAAAATTTAATTTTTTATTTCCTTTTATAGAAACCATAACCAAATAGCAAATTTTGAGAACATTATAAAAATATGTTACACAATATATTTAATAATTACAACAACAACATTATGCGCTAAATAATAAATGCAAGAGTCAAATAAAGAACTAGATTTTCATCCGCTATATAAATGTTGCTACATTAATACCTTGGGTTTATCTCATGACTTTTGAACATAGCCAACCACGGGACTATGTTAACCTATGATGCACGTTTACGTATTCTTATATCTAAACTTCTATAACATATACTATTTTGACACGAGGTATCCAATAATCTAATTATAGGCATAAAATTAGAGAAACATCAACCACACCGCTTTAGTGCTACTGTGGTAAGTAAAAGCGATTATAATCTACGCTAATACGATGGGCCGTTTTATGAACAGGTTTCTAATATCACAGATGCCATTGATTTTTACCAGCTAACAAAACGTGACGCGTGCAAGGAGTCATACCGGTGGTGATGCACCAAGCTTATTCCATGCTCGACCATAAATCGTACTTTTTACGAAACCAAGCGAGCGACTCGCCATATAATTGATGTAATAAATAATAATTTTGCTGTTTTACTTTTCTTGTAGCAGACACTGGTATCGTATTAGATATTCTTTGCAGGTTTGTATGGAATCGTTGGCATTAAACGACGTGTTTCGCTGGAAAAACGATACAATCCTAAGAATACAGACTCGAATAAACGATCCAAAACGCCAGGAATACGTGAATCGAAATTTTATACCGATTACTTAAGTATATATTGTAATGCTACGAGGTAGCGCACAGCTCGGATAAAAAAAATAATTTTTAAATATAATGCTTTAATTAAATCAGTAAAATCCAATTTTAAACATCCTAATATCATCTATTTTATTATTTTGTAATCATAAGTATACCTTCTCAAATGCCAGATAGCATGCAGAGGCAGAATTTCTGACTGCAACGGTCTAGAGGAAGCTCGAGCATTAAAAGAAAAATACCAATAGGAAGATTCCCTCCTTTTATCTTTTAATGTAACCGTAAACGCTGTGGAAGGCTGTTTTTCAATGTTCTACTATACTCCAATATCCAATGTTAAAGTAGTTAATTTAAGTGGAATGTTTTGCATGAGACTCAGATCAACGTTATTGATTAACTTTGTAACGTACCTAAATAAAACGTATAACGTGAGATTTTATTTTATAAATGTTCAAAATGTGAAACCGTGTAAAAACAACGTAAATAAGAATATAAATGCCTCGGGTAAGTAAAATGAGTTCGCATATTAAATAACAATTACGTTTTTAATTAGTAATTCCAAGTTTTCCAATATAAATTCATCATAGAAATATAAATATTTTGTAGGTTAACTTTCAAAATTCCCTCGTTTTTGAGATATTTATCTGAGATGGACAAGAACATATCTCAGCAATATCGTCGTTGGAAAAAATTACCCAATAGTTATGTAGGTAAATTTTGGTTTAAATATTCAATGATAAACTTTGTTTAAAAACAATTTAATAATTCCATTATAAATTCCATTTTAGGGTGGAATTTGGAATAAATAGAATTTTATCAGAATAGCCGTTGAAATTTCTAAAATTAATCGAGACACAAGCGTCTATCAGGTAGGTTGGCTAGTGAATGCCTTCGAATTGAAATTTCTAACAGGCATTGTTTGCGACTCGAAAAATTCCGTTAATTTCACTGCTGTGAAGGGAGTATCGGATATTTAACATATGAGAATCCCCACGTGACCAAATGGAACTATGAAATGTTTAACCAATATTCAAATAAATAATTATTGCAAAATTATGGAATCACCTTACATTAATTATAAAACAAAAGTGGATGGGTGTACATCATAAAAAAACACTTGAAAAATTACAATACAAATTACACACTTAATTGTGTAATAAAAAAATAAGCAACCTTGCACATTTTTGATCAAACCGAATCCTAGCGATTTTCCCTGCCTTCTTGTCGACATATCAATGAACTTGGATTACAAATACATATAAAAGTTTTATTAAACTAAATTTAAGCAAAATAAAAACAAAATGTTCTTTCGAACTGAAATCGAATCAACTTTGTTCTGTAAAATCTGTTGTAAATATTTAATATTCACTAAACTTGATTTCGAACTGTAGGTGTCTCTCTATCGATCATCTTTACTTCCTGAAGGAACATTCTGAAGAAAAATGCATTTTCATGACTTACCAAATGCAGAGGTCTTCTACATAGCCAGGATCGTCTGACTGGTCTGACTGTTTACTGAAAGATTTTATATCATTTTTTGTTATATCCATTTTATTATTTTAAAATAGATAAAAGTAAGGCTGGTAACGGTACATTTTATATATCTATTTATTGAACACCACAATATATACGTCACTGGCTACAATGCTAGGGCCACCTTGAAAATTTGATAAATTTAAGTATTACGGCGAGTATAATTTGGCAATACTAATAAATGTGTGTAGAAATAAATAATTATAGAAGCAGTATTTGTTTAATCAGGCGTAGGTGCGCTTATATTTACAAAATATTTATGGTATCCCTTAACAACTTTATTACCAGTTCACGGCTTTTGGGCGTCATTATAACAAAAAGTACAAGTAGTGTTGGAAAAGTATTGCGATGAGAGAAAAATTGAGAGGCGGTACGGCGTATTTCCTGCTTGATAAAAGAAATTATTTTCAGTACCTGGTGACAGAAAAAGAAAAAGTTCTTTTAGAGATTATCCTCCTGTCGTTAATTTAGTGACTCAAAATCGTGCATTCTCGCGTGGAGATGTTACCCAACTGCTGACCGAAAGAGAAATCGAAATATCGAAGCGTGCATTCCTTAGATATCTGTATGAAGTCGAATTGAAGTGCAGACCCTCTTTTAAGGAACCAAAGTCAACCGCTACGATCAAAAAAAAGCACGCTTTCAATGGACGAAACTTCACGCTAATTGCAGGGTTAACGATGACAGAGAGGTAAAAAATATTTGCAATAAGTTTACATTTAAAGCACAAAAATGGTTTACGCATTGAAGTTGAACACTGTTTATCAATTCCTCAGGTTGTGCTCAGCGACAAAACAAAAGTACAGGCGGTGACCGAATGGCAGACTTTGCTAAAAGATGCGCATCTCAACGGTTTAACGATAAATGTGGTAAAATTTTGATATTCCGGCTCCAATAATTGCTCTCTTGAGCTTATCAGACTGTCCCACATCGAACGGTAGAATGATTTTCTCGTCGACGACTCTTAAATAGAACAAAGTCGCCCTTTACTCGGCCAAACCTTGGATCCTGACTTCGAAGACAATCCGTACCTCCAAAGTTTCTCTTGAACACGGTGGCTATTCCTCTTCCCATTCTTAAACCTTCGGCAACACAATGCGCGAGCGCATAACCGTCAGGGGTGAAAAACAGATCTCCTTGAATCTCCGCCATTACACCATGACGAACTTTGTGGTCATTTCCATAATTCCTTATAAATCCCTTATACGCAAGTGTCTTCCCGCAAAGCTTACACACTCGAACATTCTGTTCATCGTTCTCATGGTTGTTTCCAGGACTTTCCATTGGGCTTTTTCTGATGTGATAGATGACATCGTTAATTCATTTCATTACTTCATGCGGTCTGCCCCATGGTCGTTGCAGCCTGAGTAGCCTCGACATCGCCGAGGATTGAATAGCCAAACTAGGTTCCCATGCCTGTATTCGTCTTCATTTGCTCTGATGTCGTAGTGTTCCTTCATTTGCTCATTTTCTTTTCGCGACTTTAGGCAACAATGGCACCAGTGTTTCTTTCCAAGAGTCTGGATATACTGAGTGAATAATGCAATAATTGACAGTATGAATCATTACCAATAATAAAAAAATAATACATAATTTAATAACTTCAATGTTAAAAGTAGCGTGCCTGAAGGAACGAGTTGTCAGTCATTAAAAGCTAAAACACGACATTTTCATCAACAGTTGAAAACTAAAAATTACAGATATATTATCTTTAGTACTAGAATCATAATACTGAATTAAATCAACGCCTACTGCTGACGAATTTTGTGAAGTAGATATTAATAAAACACTGATTCATGACTAGACACCTTGATGCTATATACATAGCCGTAGATATTTTGGGCATTGTCAATTATCGGGTTTGCGATTGGCTGCTACGAATGAAAGGAACCTTGAATTGCAGAACAATATGGATATTTAAATTAAATGCAAAATTGCATGCGTGCGCCGCAAGGATGTTTGTCGAATATGCCATAATTATTTACGACGTAGTCATCAGGCTGATGTGATATAATTGGAAAGAAAGTAAGATTTCCTTTAATAAAAGTAAAATTTCTACAAGTCTCATGAAAGGTGTTCGCTTTTTCTTTACCGGTAAACCATCTATCAAACTACCGTTTTTTGTGCCTACAGGTACTGGTTACTAGATTACGTATGGGCTTGTAATGAAGGAACTTCGTATGCTTATATTCGAAACAGGCTTGATCGCACAAGGTCAGAATTGACCTTAAATTGTCAGTTAACCAAGGAGCTGAGGCTTAGAGGTGAAATAAAATAGAACTTACATAAGTTTTATTTATTTTAACATCGAGAAGAATTGATTTCTGATGAAATAGTTTCAACACAATTATTAATAATCACTCATTCAGTTTGGTATTATGTAGCACCATTAAAGCAATTATTTATTTAATTATTTAAGTATCTCCTGTTTCTTCAGATGATACTTATTGTTGCACTATCTTAAGAAAACCTATTTGCAGAATTCAATCAAACGCGCGAAAACTTTATCTATTCGTACGCTACATACATAGGTTTGTAGCGACAAAAAAATGCCACCACAATGGCTGTAGAAAGAAGAAACCGTTTGTCTTCTTCTTCATTGTTTCTACCTTGCCCATGTTAGGCAAGATAAAATGGACATTAATAAAGGGTAAAGGAACGGCATTATAGCCTATATTCGTACACATTGCCATTTACCTATATACGGCCTTGTATTTTTTCAACCCAATTTGTATTGTGTGGTGTAGTAAAGTATAGATTTAAAAATTTAACAAACAAGATACTTGTTCAGCACCTTTTACGCCAGCACGTCTCCCTTCGTATTTACATTTTAAAATAAGAAAAGGCATACAATTGACATTCGCTAAGGCGCAAAGCTGTTTTATCCCGCGTTCGAGACTCAGGTTTTTACAACGAATAAAAGAAGTGTTGAAAAATATTTATCGCTGTGCCGATGTGTTTTACATTGCCAATTCAATGAAATAAAACGAAGCTAGTGTACCCAAAAGCTATAAATCTGCAGGTTATCAAGAAGAGGCGCAGATACGATACAAGAAATGCAAGCTGATAGAATAAGCTAATTTACTTTAAAAAGTTAATGTCTTCATTGTCATAGAATTTATAGTTTTAAAGAATTATTCTCAAAAATTACTGTATGCACGTTAAAATATTTGGTTAGTTATCACCTTGTGTATTGTTTCACGTCTGTAAATCCTTTTAGTTCTATAAATGTTTGATGAAGTTCTCATGTAGTCTCGTAAAAGTTGGTCTCGACTTGTATCTTTAGTAGTTAGTAACAATAAGTCTTATATTTGAAAAACGAAATTTGGACATTTAGCAAACATTTTGCACTTTTTGTATGGAAAAGATTAATTCCTTTCAGATCCTAAACACCAAAAGTTGCGGTGAACAGAAAAGCCTCTCTTAAACTTGAATGCGATAAAGCATAATCTGCACCAAAATCTGTCAAAGTACATTTTCCCAAAGGCTTCAAATAAATTCCGGTGAAATTAGTATAAAAGGAAACGGTTGTGACAAGCTGTACAATATATTGGATGTTAATACCTAAAATTGAAAGAAGACTATAAAGAATCAAAGTAGAACAATATTGCAATACCATATCTGCGTATAGGTACCTATCTGCCCAACCGCGGCTAGTGAAGTGTTCCCAAAGCGTACGAATTTTCACATTTGGGAGACAGAAGCGAAGAGGAGCACATGCATAATTATCAGAAAAGGAACTATAAGGTATGGGCCTGAATCTGCTGAAGATGTCCAAATCTGGCACTTGCGCCGGGATGACATTCTAAAAAATCAGCTTTGCATAGGGATGCACCGCAAAATATAGCTATAAGAGCAAATAAGATAATGAAGATATCTTGAGATCGAAAAGTAATGTTATCGAATGGCTCCAGTAATGGGAACTAAAATCAGAATATATGAGCACCAAATATTTCGAAAATTTAGACAAATACCCGTGCATCTTCCAAGCGGAGATACATACTATGAAAAATGTGTTGACAGAAAGCAATACATTATCACAATGTTTAATGGTCAAGCACTTACCAAGTTATGGAGTTCGTATGTAATCAACTGAACAAACTAGGCGAAGGGAACAAGGTTACTCTTTTATGGGTTCCTGTACATCGGAAGAAATTGAAATAACTGATAATTTTGCTGAAAAACTTTAATTTTTAAGGGAAAATCTAAATATTGGAAGCTTATAACTAACTAAGCCTCTATCCCTAAACTGATAGGGACCCCTGTCAAGTTAAAATAAACTGAAAGGACATTTGAATAAACCTGAAATAATTGTGTAGATAATAAGTGTATAATTTGGCCGAAGAATTACATACAACGATGTTTGTATAGTTAAAAGTTTTTCCAGGCTGTTGAGCCGTGGTCTTGTGGAATTACTTCCGTATGTTTCGTTTTCGCCACTGAAGATGTTCATCGCAGTTCTGACCGAAAAGTGCGGAAGTAATTCCACAAGACCACGGCTCCACAGCCAGTACTTTTACAGTAGAGTTTGTTTATATTTAGTTTTATACCCTCAGATACGTGAACTTGTTTATTTCATGTATCTTGATAGTCTGTATTATTATTTGTATAATATGATATTTATAGACGTGATAGATCGCAAAATATAATAGTGAGTAATGTGAAATATATTTTCAACTAATGGAAAGTTACTACACATCTAAATGTAAAATTATTTATTGCATTACAAGATAATTACATCAACAAAAAGCGGGATAAAATGATAACAGTATCAGGGAGGAAATCCACCTATGTGCAACAAAATAAAGTCACATGTTCCACATATTGTATAATATTATGTGAATTGAACTTGTGCTATACGGACTTATCTTGCGGCGTACTTCATCCGAATCCAAAGATAATATGTAAGACAGATATACAGTAAATACAAAATATGTCAGCAGATCATTATGATGACACGATTTGCCCTGAATATAAGAACTAGTTAACTTCAACGACGGGCTATTTTGAGTTATCCATATTTTGACTATATTGGAAATAGACCTTTTTTTGTTGTTGTGGGAGCTGTCTGGCCTGAAGTCTCTGGAAACACTGCAGACTCTTTTTGTATTTGGTTTCCCATTTCTTTACTTTAATATAATGTAAAATCTAGGTGTCTTGCAGTGTATACTTATTATGTTATGTCAACTAAACTTTATTAAAAGTGTTGATGTCGAAAACACTGTGTGGAAAATATGTATTTGTAACACTTCAATTTCTTTAATTTGCTTTTATCTCATGAAAATAAGATGAAAACAGATTACGCAGTTCTTAAATTCAGGCGCCAATATATTCTAAATAATATGTTATATATATACCTCACTTAGATAGAGATTAGTAGAGATTTCGGATTGCAAGTATTACGCGATAAAGTATGAAAACGTAAAAAACACAGAAAATAGGCCGTCTCTGACAGACAAAAACAATTTGCAAACATCGTCAGATATTCTCTATTGCAAAGTTAAAGCTAAAAATTTTGAACTCAAGTTATTTATTATTGTATGTAACAAAAAACAGAACATTTTGGGAGAAAATATTTTTATTTCTTTATGTTTATTTATCTTATATATTATATAACTCTGTCTTCCCAATTTCAAATAGTTGCTTTGTATAGACCTAAATATATATAAATGCGTCTGTTATGGAAAATTCTTGTTAGAAATTGCATAGAGTGTTGCTCTTGATATATCTTACAGGTAATTACAGATTACAGCCTCAATTTCTGTCACCATAAAAGTTATGGAAATATAGAATAGATTGATGAAAAAATGTAACTTAAAAGTTTGTGCAGAATAAGCAAGCTTGTAAGTTAACTTATAGGACACCATAGATTTGCATAGAATCCCATTCAATCTGTATAAATATGCTCTGCGTAATATAGAAACTTATATAAACCCGTCCACAATATTAATTTGTAGCTATATCTATAAGTACCCGCCTTATGCATTTTTTGTAAAGTGTGGATTTCTAAATTTATGAATATACAGCTTTTTGCTCATAATCCCTCCATAAGATAAACGGCTAAAAATTTAACAAAGAAGGTGCAGGTTTTCGCGAATATCTACACACCCTGTATAGGTTGTGTGGGGAACAGAACAAAGCACTTATGCAGCTCTCAAATCGCTAAATAGTATTGTGTAATTCAAGGGCGCCACAATTCGAAGCATACGAAATCGAAAAATTAGACCTACCTAATCTGAAGTACACCCACATCCCACACATTTTAAAAGGAATCAGCTCTAAAATAAGAACAGCGAACACAACAAATCTTTTAGGTCACAGTGTGTTATCACCCTTATCTTATACCTACATATTGGTCTATGTATACATCAGGAGGGTATTTAAAAAAAAAAAACAGGTGGGTTTACAAAGATACTGCAGATGTACATTTACGTTGTAACCGAGTAAATAAGAATACAAATCATTGCTTAATAAGAAAGAGATAATTACTTGGAAGACTTTATTGCCGTACCGTGCTTATTGTCTTGAAATCGGTGCTGTAGTTATGTGGGAGTATACATAATGCAATAGCCAATAAAGCACTAAAAGAAATGATTTATTTTTGGTATAATGCGAACGTAGACTGGTTACGTAAATGGTGAGGACAACATCGTTGGCCATAAAAAGAGGATAACAGTGTTGGACGTGTTTATACATATTTGTTTTCGTTTTTCTTCTCAACTTACGCCCAATGTTACAAAACGTATCCATTATAAAATCCTTTTGGAAAAATAACATATTCGAGTGATTTGACAGCTTTTTTTCTTTTTGAGAACGTCATCATTACAACATACTTTCTCTCTCCTACATATAATCTTTGTAGTAGGTTTTGGTGTAGGTTGTCTTTTCAATTAAAATAATATATTTGCGGTAAGATTACAAAAATTTATATACTTTTTAAGATTATATTCTGGTACTAATATGGTTATTTTGAAATTCAATTTATTCAATTATTTACTTTAAGAGATTGATCAGGAATATTTTGGGGAGTTTCTCTCTTGTAAAAACACTTCTATTATAAGATATACCTGTATGTTATTGGCATGAACGCATCACTTAAATTCAGCATTCTATGATCTCATAATCAGTAAAGCTAATAAATGTACCACTGCTCTTAGAAAATAGAAAAACAAAATATTTGTAGCCCGTAATACAAACAGCTTGTTTTCGAAAGTATTTACTAACAAACTTTCTATTAATTCAATTAGATAAAATGTATACAGATACAGCACAAGTGTACTTATGGTGTGCCACTCTAAAACTACTTTTGAAAAACGTTATTGCGCAAGTGTAATCAAATTCTCGTCTATGTTGGCGGGCGAAAAATTCTTACCACAGCGCCGCCGCGCTGTAACAATTGGTAGGTCGTCCTAACTGCGGATCGCCGCGCGCAGTAGCAATTTGTGCAGTGTAGAGGCTGCTATACCAGGTTAGTGTGCAAAACCGAGTTTAATTTTATTAAAACATAGAGCTTTTCGAGCTGAGCGAACGGAGAGATTTTGTTTATCTGCAATCGAAGTGTGAGTGTACCGAAAGAAAATAAACTGAGACAACATTTTGCAGTCAAACATTCTGACTTTAATAAAAAATATTCTGGCGAATTGAGTACACAAAAAAGTGGTCCCCTACTTCAGCATTAAAAAAGCAGCAGAATACATTTCAATCATTTTCTGATACATCTAAAAACTGGCGTTGAAGTTCGTTTCGAAATATCTCGCCTGATCGCAACATCATCACGACCTTTTACAGATGGTAATTTTGTTAAAAAGTGTTTAATGAGCGCGTCTAACAGATTGTTGGATGTTACTCAATAGTTTGGATAAACATAAATTAGAACTAACCAAACTTATGGGCATAGCAACTGATTGATCAAGATAATGGAATGGTATCTCTTCTTTCCAAACATATGCAATTAGTAGGAATTCAAACCAAAATAAAGAAATATTATTGCATTAGACAACGTCCGAACTTAATAGGAAAGAAAATGGGATTCGATAATGTTATGATAGACGTTGTTGCTGCTGTGAACTTCATTCATCAGAAGCTGAACCTGTATTACAACTTGAATTGATCTGCAGTGCAATGAAGGTAACTTATGGCAAAATTCAAAATTCAAATGTTCCTACTTCAATTAAATAATTTCCTTGTGATTATCAATAATAACAACCAAAATAATAAATGGATCAGCTATCAGATATTATTGTGTTTGCGCCCATAGAGCGACTTGCAGTATTCGCTGAGAAGTAAGAAAACCATAGAAAAGTTTGCTCTGGAAGCAGGACCTAGGAAGCAGCCGCAGGCCTTATTACTGATAGCCAGCAAATTATTATTATTATCCTTCTGGTTTAGCAGTATTCTAATACTTAATAATAATTTAATCTTAATTACGCTAATCAATTTGTAATTAAACATCTATTAGACTTTAAATATTAATTTTATACACCCCTACAATGCGAATAATTTAAAACCAATTCAGACCACTAAAAGTACGAAATATTCATACTACTACCATACTAACTATCTAAATATTATGCCGCAACCTATCTAACCGACTCTTTATTCCTAATATATGTTTCGCGTCGCAGGTAATTTAACCCCTTAGCTAATGCCACAATCTCCGTAAGCGACCGCCACTCATCAGTGAGTGGACATACAAATAAGAAATGCCCTGCTGTGCCCGGTAGATACCCCACCACATTCACAATACGAATCATTAACCTTCCCAATTTCACATAAATATGATTTAAAATTACCCTGAACCGTTACTAACTCTTCCGCATGACAAGATAAACTAACTCTCATTTTCCTAAAGCGTGTAATCTTGCAGGTAATTGATACGTCCTTTCATTACTGATTGTAAAAAGGCACCGCCTCACGTAACATATACCAAGTATATAATAACAAATTGGTGGCATTTTTTAAATTTCCTATCGTCTCTAAAACAGATAACCTATCAGTTATAATTCCTCCGACCAGTATAAATTCCCACTCGCGCCTAATATAACGTACTGCCTGATTTATGGCAACTATTTGAAACTGCCTGAAAATTATTGCCATGGACTCCTAATTTAAATTTTTGATTATCTATTTCAATACCCCTATTATAAACTAGCCTACAAGAAAAGCCACCCCTGGACCACCTTCAAGCTTCCACTCATCCGTAAAAAATTGTAAACCCTCTTCAAAAGTGCCTATAAATTCGTTATAAGTAATACTTGTTAATTCCGTAAATAACATAATTAAATTATTTCTACTAGCTTTTCTAAATCGCCCAGTCATAATCTAATTCCTGTTACCCTAATTAAACCCTTAAATTCTATTTTATTCGCGTTCTTGCGAAATCCAAGGTTCTCAAACGTAAATTTACAGGTAATATACCCGAAATAACGCACGCCGCACCGGCCGAAATAGATAAATACGCGTTTGCGGCCCTAATTGTTAACAATCTTTGCGTCCTGTTTATTTTTTCTTTTTGTAGCTTTAATTCTACATGCGTCCGCCCATAGCGCTTCCGTGTATAACATTGTCGGTTCTATAGCGCCCCTGTAAATAGTTCCTGCCGCGCTAACGTTTAAACCCCCCACAAACTTCTACTCTGGGGGTACGAAACTTTCATCATGATTTTTTTTCACTTCACTTTCCATATGATTGTTAATAACCAAAATATCATATAGTGGCCTCGCAATTATGCGAATCTTACTTTGGGCGAATCGTTGAAATATGTGAAATGCGATTAGTTGATATAATCGCAAATCTACCGTAAATCCGTCAGCTATCAGTTACAATATTTGCGCTCTTGGAACGACTTTAGTCATCTCCCAGCATTCGCCAAGAAGTAAGGGAAAACCATGCAAAAAACTTATTCTAGGAGCAAGATCTGGGAAGAAGTCCCAGACCTTCTTACTCAATTTTGTACAAGGAAATTTTCCAAAATTAAAAAAATGTGCACTGTTGATACAGATTTTTAAAAAGGTAACGAATTTCTATCTAAACCACCTTCCAGAGTAGTTACAGAATGTCATAAACAATTTTGCTTCTATATTGGTCCCGATATTCATTTTAGTTTTTATTAATAGTAGTATCAATAATCATGGTTATAACATTGAGAAAAAAACACATTAATAGAATTAATCGTTTTAATATTATAGGGCGCCAGCCTGACATTGTGTTCCTTAAATAGATAGGCGACTGTAGATGTGAGATTTACAATAGATGACAATTTACTATATGAGAGAACGTGGTGTTTACCGTGATGTCACTTTCAATGACTTGATTAGTAGACGCGATGGTCCGTACATTTGAATGTACACCCGGACTCTTTTCGAATGTCATGCGCTACGGAGCAGATATGAAAAGTTTTTCCTTCTGGGAGTGGCTTATACGTTGTTACTTCGACCGATGTCGAGAATCTAAATATTTCCGTCCCTAAAATAACAAACCCTATACGCAGTTAAATCTATTACCTTTTTTTTTATAAATACTGCATGGCACACTCTGATCAGTAACATTTTTAATTTTACACCTAAATGAAATAAAGGCTACTACCCATACACACTTGACGATAGCTACTACGATTTTTTTTGAAGATTGAAGACACGTCGTTATCGCCGGTCGCTTATAGAACCGCTTATTTGTATACGTATTCAATGCGTATTGATATCTCTTTTCTTTAGAGTTGTATTGTTATATTAACTATTTATTTATTGTACTATACTACTTGAGTATTTTGCTTTCCGTAACATGCATAATTGGTTTTGTTACCATAGGATATGTAATGGAACTAGTGATGAGCGAAACTGTGATTCTTAAATCACGTTGTGAGTCGTGAAAGCGATTTACAAATCACGGTGATTATAAACGGTGATTGCGATCACTGTATTGACTCATCTATATCAAATCGTGTTTCGTGTATACTTCTCATTACAGGTCTACAGGTCCTCTGGTATCGTAAACTTGCCGGAAGTTCTTTTTAGCGTTGTAAAAAACGACCTTTTTTTTTTAGATATCACATAGCCTTCCTTCATCCGAAGATTTCAATAATCGGAATATCCGAGGCTATGTGAAAAAAAAGGTCGTCGGTTCTTGCAAAAAAAAGTCATCTAAAAAAAAAAGGTAGTCAGCTTTTCTCAACGATTCATTATAACCTATATGAACAGGTTAAGATTTAGAACGAGTGCGGCTATCCGGGCTATCATTAATTTGCTGTGCGCAGTCGCGCCTCGCCGTTGATCGTTACCGCAATCACGAATCACGAATCACTGCTTTCAGAATTTTCCACTCACGGTCGTGATCCGTGATTCTCCAATCACTGTGAAAGAATCACAGTTCGTGAAATATCGCTCATCACTAAATGGAACGGGTTTTCTTATCTGGAAACTTTTGGGGATGGCCAGCCCAAATTCAATCAAGACAAAGCCAAATACCGTCTCACAGATAACCCCGCCAGTTCTTTGGAGCGACTAGCCACTGCTGGAAAGCAATTTTTCTGTTCGGTAGCGATTGGTTTTAGAAGCTTTAGCGAAAGATGCTCCCCAACAGTGTTTTCCTCGGTCAGTCGAAGCAGGGCCGTTAGTTAGCTTAAAGATTGTCGACTTACCCACCTGGTCGGCTTTCTCCTAGTGAAATAACTTCCTCTCCAAAACTATACTATGGGTACAAATTAACCTTCTTTTTTAAATTAGGTATGGCGAAATAATAGGGTAACTACTTTTTCATTAATATATTGAATAAATTTTGTGTAAATAGGATTTAAACTAACAAACTACGAATTTAATAAAATAACAAGTGAAAGACATGACGAAACAACTATTTGGATGATTTTTAAGTTTCTTTTATAATGTTGTTTAACTTAAACCCTAGTAATTTTTTCTTACAAAATCTATTTATTAAGGAGAGAGAGAGAGAGAGCGAGTTACGGTTTTTACAGTATTTGCAACGGTTAGTTTTAAGCAGAAATTTTGTACATCTTACCAACCGATGTGGGTAATTAATTCTTCCCGTAATCCAAATTATAAGGCACAAAAACTTTACAGAACACTTACAAAAATTTTAAAAATAAGAGGGGTTTTTCGAACGGTTTTAGCATAAAAACAAACACCTCACTAGGAAAGCTTTTGCTTCCTGTTCTCGAATTTTTAAGCTTATTTTGATTGCAAAATTCAAGAAGAGAAGTTTAATTTTAAATTTTAACTTTAAGTTATGGTATACGCCCGGTACGAAGGGAAACGCGTGCTTTTTCCTGAAGCTGAAGCGGACCGCGGACTAATTAAATTAAAATAGCAATGTAAAATTTTTTTATAAACTTTGGTTGTGACGTCATTCCATACCGATTTCTAGATCGGCTTCTCTTTACAAGAGAGCGCAAGTATGATCGAAGGCGTTACTTTCCTGCACTTCAAACGCAGTTCTTGAGAGTAACGTGGGATCCGCTGGTCAGCATTTGTAACATACAATAAACAAAGAAGCAGATAAGCAGAAAATAATACCATATTATCTCAACTACGCGAGTCTTTAAACGAAAATATACTATTGTTTCCTGTGTAGACGCTACTTCAGCGAATGCCACATTACTTATCATCTACGTCTTAATAAAATGATTTTAAAATTCTTTGTATTATACAGGATAGAATTTCGAATTCTTACAGATATATAAAAATATTAAATATATTAAAAAGCAATAAGTTTTCAGTTAAGAGTGAAATAATAAAAATTTTAAGATTAAAGATCAAATAAATACCATTTGGATATGTATTAGAAATGTTTGAACTTTATGTAGTCATAATTTTAAAATAAAACTCTTGAGAATAGGTGCCATATTTAAATTCATCCTAAACTCGATTACATATTTATCCTGATGTTTCAACGGAATTCCGTCTTTTCCAAAGGTTAATTTACATTGATTTAGTATTCCATAGTCTTCTTCCAAATGTTATACAATTAAAATTATTATTTTAGTTGAGTTACAATTTTTACACATTTTTTTTATTTTAAAACACATTTATGTACTCATTATTTGAGCCATGTTTTGGTTGATTTAATAAATTTGGTGGTTGATACTACGAATCAGATCAAAACTTGTACAAAAAAAGGAGGCTGATAGTATCCTGTACATTGAAAATGGTATGGCATCGCACATACATTATTTTCATTGAGTGCATATAGATTTTAGTTAAATATAACACCCTACCAACGTGAAAATTTTAAAAGGGATTCGGTGAACAGGTGTGAAAAATAGGTAAAGATTTGCCGGTTTAGTTAAGAGTTCTTGTTTTCACCCAGAGTTTCATAAAAATTACCTAACGCTGTCGATGCGATTCGATTAAGTTGAATAAACAATACAGTAACTATATAATACTCGGTAAATAAATGGGGTACTCTATGTTCAAGATCAATCAAATCAATCAATCAAATGTACCATAATCAATATATTATTAACATAATTATTGCTACTATTCATACTATCATTATTTACTTCTTGTTTATAATTTTAAATAATCTATTTCATTGTATCTTTATATCAATTTCTACTATTCTCTTATGGACATTCTCAGTTATTCTTATAATCTATGTTCTTCCTTTTTTTGTATGTGACTTCCATATGTACTTTTTCTGACCTTCTAGGAAATAAACTATTCTACTCATTGTCAGTTAAAAGAAAAACAACCATAATATACAGAAATGGTATTTCTTTGTTATAGATATTTTTATTATACGAATAAGTGAATAATTTTAACAATTTTCGCATTTAGTAACATTTGTTCCAAGTGACTGAAATTATTACAAAGGAATCTCTATCAATCTAATACAACACAAAGACGTGATAAAAATAATTTAAGTTGTAACTGGACATGATTTTAATTCCAGGGCGAATTTTACGATACATTCTTGTTCATGAAGGCTGATGAATAGAGCCGGTCGGTCTGCCAAAGTGGGTACATTCCACCCGGTCAGCGTATTACGTGCCCGGTAACTTTTTGACCCAGTAACCAAGTAAATGCAGAATCAGATTTATCGATATTTCAGACTTCAATAAATAAAGGAGATCCATTAGCAGTCGCGATCAAAAAGAAGAAAAAGAAGAATTGAGAACTATACGAGCATACACGCTTGAGCTGTTTTATTGTAAATTCCCCACATGGAGCGATTGCTCGGCGTGTATTGACTCGAGTAACCTAACCGAGTTAAGTGTTTGGTTGTTATGCGGAGTTGAGTTAGCTGGATCACAGGCTTGGATACGTAATACGTGGGGAATACGGAATTGAAGAAGGCGGAGATGGGCGACTCAAGATGTCACGAGTCGCGGTCACGCCGACGACCCTTCCTTCTTGGCCGAAGCACGAATTTCTCCATTGTCAGAATGTTTGTCTTTTTATATTACGATAGTCTTTTTCGCGCCAGAAGTTTCCAAACATTGCGTTTATGTAAAACGCGTAAATAATGTCACCAATTTACGATAATGTTGACAATATCACAAATTCATGGTTTATTCTTATTTTCGCAACACCATATTTGGTTGCAAGTTAGTATTTCCCAAATTTATGCGATTAATACCACCCCTTTACTGCCTCTAAACAGATTTTAGCCAATAAAATTTTAATCATGTAGTGAAGTCACAAACTACGTTTCCACTGAAGCAACATTAAGAAGCTTTTGGTTTCGTCGTATTTCTTCTTGTTTTCAAAAATAAGATAATTTGCTGTTAGTACGAATAATTTTGGATGGTCATCCTATTGGTCATAACGGAATTTTTGAGTGTGTTGCAACCATTATTTATTAATCACAGTTGTGGGAGTTACAGTAGACATAGTTAATGTCTTTTTGTATTTTTCGTCGCTTTTTTTATTTGATTTTAAATAATAAGTAAAATACCAGTGTTGAAACGCGTGTAGCGGATATACAGGATGTTTCACCAGTAGGGAATTCCTGTATAACTCGTAGACAAAGACAGACCTCAGTACAGCCTTCAAGTTTCTTTTTTTAAATACAATACCTCCAATGTTCTTTCATTTTTAAAAATGCCAGTAAAAAAGATATAGATAACATACTTTTGCGCTAAACTTATTAATTTCCAAGATATCTTTGATTTTCTAAAAACCATGTCGCTTGCACTTTTTGAGAAAAGCGATTGTAATTGAATTACCACTTAGAATAAGTGAACTAAATTTTGAAATATCTTAGTACGGACCAACTTATACCTGCAGGTATGTTTATAGTTATATTTTAATATACTGGGTGTTCGTTACTAAAGCACAAACTCAGTCAACTTCTAATGGGTATATCTTACTTTTTTAAATAGAACACCCCAAATATGTTTACATCATTGAATTCCTATTAATAAGTGTTTTGATTTTTCCTAAGCATATTCTATGTCTATCTCTTTTACTTTTCGAGTTATTATAGTTTTAATTAATTTTACATTATCGCGATCATATTTGTAGTCTTAGTGGGCGATGACTGTAAAAATGAAAGCCAGAAAATAAATATTTAATATAAAAACAAAAACATCGAAAAATAAAAAAATTAATATAAATAAACATGCAATAAACCGTACCTAATACATAAAAAAATAATTAGAACATCGGATTTTCGATATAACCACATTTGCAGTCAGATATATTGAAATTCAGCAGAATTAACTATATTATGCGCAGAATGAGGTGGTGCTCCATTATGTTGAAACCATATTTACCCTCTTATATCAAGAGCTACATCATCCAACAACTCTCTACATTCATTGTCAAGAAAGTATACCTGGATCATTAAGTGGTCCTGTAAGATTACCATAAAAAAAAGTATGGCTCTAAAAGTTTGTTTCGAATGATACCTCCCCAAATAGACCACTGCTACTGTTGATCTCCTGTCCTGAGCATAGGGATTAATTGTGTCATACTAATGAAAATTATGGCGGTTAACGTGATAATTCTTCTGGAAGCCAGCTTCATCAGCAAATAATATATTGAAGAATCTTCGGCTAGCTGTTTTTCTAGCTCCTATTAACAAAACATCAACCTCCGATTGAAATCACATTCATCTAGTTCTTGGACCAACTGATAATGGTAAGGATAAAATTTATTTTTGTCTAAAATGCGATGAAATTCCTGTTGTGCCTAATACGAGCGCCCGCATAAAAATATTTGAGGATTAAACAACATTGCCTACTACTGAAAATTCGCTTCTTCAGTGGTTGCAGTCCTTCAGTCTTTTAAAAGAGATCACATTAGGTTTTCCTTTCAGCGCTTGGATGTTTTTGACTGTACATACGTGAAACAAGAAAATAATTTGTCATATTCTCCCAGTACAGACACCACACTAACTAACTCTTCTTTCGAAAGCATTATTCTCTACAAATAATTTAATTACTTGCACTAAACACTATTAAACATCAAAAAAACGACTGTCATTGTCATTATAGCATCGTCGCCTACTAAGATTACAAATATGATAGTAACAATGAAAAATTAATCAAAACTCTGATAACTGAAAAGTAGAAAAGATAAACATAAAGTATGCTTAATAAAAATCAAAGCACTTATTAATAGGAATTCAATGATATAAACATATAAGAGGTGTTCTATTTAAAAACAGTAAGGTATACCTATTTTAAGTTGACTGGGTTTGCGTTTTAGTGACGTACACCCAGTATATTAAAATACAACTATAAACACACCTACAGGTATAAGTAGGTTCGTACTAAGATATTTCAAAATTTGATTCACTTAGTCTAAGTGGTAATTAAATTACAATCACTTTTCTAAAACAATGCAAGCGGCATAATTTTTAGATAATCAAAGAAATCTTGGAAATTAATAAGTTTAACGCTAAAGTATGTTATAACTATTTTTTTTAATTTACTTGGCGCTTTTAATGCAATAATATTGGGGGTAATGTATTTAAAAAAAGAAAGTTGAAGTCTGTACGGAGGCTACGAAATACCCTGTACAAATCGCGATAATTTTACGTTATAGAAAAATTAAAATCCTACAACAATTTATAAAAACTTTTTTCCTATCTGTCACTGTTTATGAGTTATAGAGGAATTGCTGATGAAACAGCCTGTATAGTGGACATAATTCCTGTATAACTGTATTTTTTATTTTGTTGTATTCCTGTAGTTTTTATTTTGTTCTAGCATGTAACCGCCATTATTTTTTAATCCAACTTATAGTAGATATAATTGGTAATATTTTATGACTTTTTTGTGGTTGTCACTCTGAAAAAAAACATAAAACGCATAATTCCAAATATTTCAAAATTATTTTTGTTTTCCCTTATCATTAAATTGCACTGGGTGACTCTAAAAATGTACATATGACGAGGTGACTTTTTTATAGTTTTCCCCACGCTGAATTCGAAAATCAAGTTTTTTTTATGAAACAGTTTTGTTGTGTTTGTTTCGGTTAACTACTGAAACTATACTTAAGGTTGGTGATCTATTACTATATCGTGCAATAATTATATTTATAAAATATTCCAACTTTATACATTCGTCATTTAAGACATATTGCAATTCCTTTTGTTTTAAATTTAACATTAAAATTTTACTTAAATCATTCTGTTTATTTTATCGTATCGTACTATGAATAACCTTTACTTCACCGTAAGTCACAACAGATGAACATCGCATTTCTACCGACATCCCGCTGTACGAGAGATACGGATTTATGGATTAGATAACGTCTTCATTTGCCTTAACAGAGTCATCTGACGGCCACAAGCAGAAAACAGTATAGCGACAAGCACAGATCGCATCAACGATGCAATTGGAATTTGGATTCGTTTTGAACATATTTTATTTACTCAAATAAATTATAATTTGATAAACAAATACTCTGAAAATAATTAACTATAATTCTGAACAATCCTATTTTCCTTCTGCTACTTTTCATGTTTTTATATACGTTTTAAAATTTGGTTTGAAATTATTTTCAGCTAAATTCCGATTATAACGCCAATTTTCAAATAACTAGAGTTATTTCTAGTTTAACAGATTTTAAAGCGAATACACTTTCAAATAATATAAACCTCTTTAACGTTTAACTGAGTTTAATAAGGCATATTACAGTGTTATTGTGTCATATTTCCATTAAAAATGAAATCCAGTAGCTTTCCACCAACATTTTTCCTAATGTTTCAAGTACCCAAGTGCACCTACCAAGGGAAATTTAACTTTGATAATTAAATTATAACTACCCTGTTGCGCATGTCGAAACTTAAAATTAAGCTAAAAATATGCCTAATTAGTAAGCAATCAACAGTGCTCTTATATTTTGAGCTGTGTTTCGAATGGAGTTTTACATCAAGTACCTAGGACAGAGAGAAGCCTATAAGACGCAAAAACAGTTCTCATATATGGTGTCCACTGGAGCAGAAAATTGGAAAAAACTTAAATACTAAAGCTCTTCACTTGCAAACTGGTATTTTACCTGGTCGTGATCGCAGTAAACAATCTTGCCTGTATAAGCAAAGAAATACCAGGGCAGCATTCAGTCATTTTTCAATTCAAAGTTGTAACTGAAAATTTGACTATAAAGGTTCCATCTCACAATTTAAGATGTTAGTGCGGAAAGGCATTCCAAATAGAAACCACTCTGCACTCGAATAAGTAAAATATTTTTTGTTACTATAAAGAATGGAGTGCAAGTATGGTTTAAGAGATAATTACATACCTATATTTTTTCCATTCAATTTTTGATTAGATATTCATTCAATTCTACATGTTTCGGCGTTCTACCATCCCCATGTACTAAAAACGTCAATAGGAGATACACAGAAAAGCTAATCAATCGATGGAAAATACGTGTTTAACGGTTAAACATCCATTTTAAACATAAACGACACAGTTGTTATTTGTATCACTAGACCAGAAACTACTTGTACTACAGTTTTGCGAGTATGAATACGGTTTGTGGGCCGAGGCGATAGCTGAGTGTGAGAACTCGCAAAAGAGTTTCTGGCCGTGTGATATACAACGTTTTTGTGGGCCGATAAATCTTAATTTTGAATTGAAAATAGAAAAGAAATTTTGACACTAGGGAGTTGACAGTACAAGTTGGCACACATGTTACATACCTTAGTATTTTGACGTTTCCGAGAATAAATCTTTTTCTGTAATTTTCTTTCTAGTTTAATATCTATTTATCAATAATAAGTGCAATGAAGACACCAATTCATCGTAGCATGGTTGAATAGTAGCTTAATCAGAATTTGTTACACGTCTGTCATGTGGAATCTAGTGTAACCAACCTTTAGCGACATTTTTGCCTACCTAGCGCTTTGAAGTACTGCAAAATGAGTGTTTCTGGACGGAGGCGCAAAAATAAAATATTAATAGTAAGCGCAGATTCAGATACTATTAATTACAAAATTTTATCGTTTGACTTTTTTTATATTGACGTTTATAATAACTGAAGATGGCAAAACGCCGAAACATATAGTATTGAATGAATATTTAATAAAAATTGAATGGAAGAGAGGAAAAGACATGTATTTTTTTTAAATGTAATTTCACCTTAGGAATTGGTGACAACTTCGAATCTAGGATCCCGGAGGCAAATCTATTTTAAAATATAAAATTATATCTGGATTCAACAATATTCAACTAAGAATATATGTTTACAGTTTGGGGTATCTATAATAAATTACGTGACTGCTTTGTTTTATTGAAAATGAAAACATATTATATGTATCTACTATAGGGCGGCCGCGGCCCCTCTTAAAGACGCATGGGGCCATGGCACCACCATTGCAAATTACAAATTAATCATTAAGCAGCTTTTATTTTCTGTAAAAATATCGATAAATATACGTACACAAACACACACATTTAAATACAGAACGAACGTTGCGATTCCCATGATTTGATGCGACCAAACGAGCTTTGTGGTTATGTATGCAGACAAGTGGCGAACTGGAGCCACGCCTGATTGGCCCCGACTTTAGACGTTTGTAGGTGTCCGTGCGGAGCTAGCGGAAGGGGTGGTCGCAGTATATGTAAAAATTACATTGCAGTGGGGCCAGCCGTTTCGTGACCGCTGTCTGCTGGTTGATCGAGTCATCTCGTCAGTGCTCGGCACTGTGCGGAAGGGATCTACTATCACGATAGGCAAGCGTCTTAGTCAGTCGCAAGCGGCCGTCGAAGATCGACTGTTGAAAGTAGAAACATATGTCTAGAACCGTCGCATACGGACTTCAGTTTAACACTTCTTCGCAATAAAAATTGGGTTCATGAATATTTAATATTTATTAATTATAGTAATAAAGTGTAGTATTATTTTAGGATGACATCGAAAATTAACCCTCTGTAGATACACATGGGTCTGTGGTGTCCGGCCGTTTTTAGAAATACGTGCATTTCCGGTGTTTCGTATCAGTTTCCATTGAGACAACAATTATGAAAATTAATTTTTATCCATAACGCAATGCATGATCTCTTTCTGTAGATCTTAAACTACTCCCCTGAATTTTTTCAGATGTTTTAAACAAGTCTAAGAATGGTAAAAAACGGCTGGACACCACAGACCCACGTGTGTCTAGATAGGTGCGCAAGTTATAGTGTGTCTACGAAGGGTTAATAACTACAGTATTTCAAATTAAAATGAACTACCATTTATATCTTTCTTAGAGTGAAAATTATTAGTAATTTATTAAAATATTAGCAGAAATGCAAGAAGAAATGCTTGTATAGAAGTCGGCTTTGAGTTTTTAATTTCATTTACTGAATTTTACTTATAAATCGAAAAATAAGAAATAAATAGGTATAAGCGCATTGCCCTGAAGTCCTGAAATTCGGCCCAAAAATTTTGAGAAGTACTTTTGAATATTGCAGTTCCACAAAAATTCTTATTTTTTATCTTTATACTTCTTTGAAACTATTATCGAAAAGAGTTCAGTGATGATATTTGTTTAAGAAATAGCAGAATACTAAAACAGGATTAAAATTAATCCAAGGAATAGCATAATGATTTATTGACTTGCTTATATCAATGACATATTTTTTACATAACATTTTTGTTTTTATCCAACGTTGATTAGTTTGGACTATGTTAGTAGTCGGTTAGCGTCAACATTCTCCCCCGCCTTGAATTTTCAAGTTGAATATCCTTTGGTAACGGGAGATTTTGAACCATGGAACGTACCAATTCCTTTCCTTTTGTTAATACAGTAGCTACGCGATTCTTGCCGTCGGCTCCAGGATGAAACTTCGGAATTCTGCTTATGGGCCAATGTTGTGGTGGAGTTCCGATTTCCTTAATCAAAACCAAATCGTTAATTGCTGGCATATAGCAACCAAGTTACGCCCATTGTTTGTAGATAGTTGAAATGTCTACTTCAGTGCTTCCAAAAATGCTGATACGTCTGCGTTAGCTGTTCGTATTGCTTGAGAGAGCTGGATTGAACTTGAGTAACATCTACTTGTGGCACAGCAGTCATAAGACTCTCAATTAAGAAGTCTCCCAGTGTAGGAACCGTGAAATCGTTGACATCATCAGAAAGAGGATTACAAATTAACAAAATAACGTCAATAATTCAGCAGCCAACACATGGTTTGATACAACCTTCTTCAAATGCGTCTTGAAAAACTTTGCTACTGATTCCTGCAATCCACCAAAATGCAGTGCTCGAGGAGGCATGAATTTCCACGTTATAGAACATTCAGTTAAAAAAAATACAAATGTAGAATCGTTAAAAAAAAACTATGACGCTCTTGTCGGCGTTTAGAAGTGTTACCGTGGGATACTCTATCAGAGTATTGCAATTTTTTAATTTCATGCTGAGAAGCTTGTTGTTCTGTTTCTTCGGAAGTAAGTAACCTAGAAATTCTATTTTCTCGAGAACGTGTTAAATTTCTTATAAAACGCAATATGTAAGCAGTAATACTTTTAAATTTCTCTAAGCTAGAATACAGAATTCTGCTAAAGACAAGACACGGAAGCTAACATTAATTTTAATCCTGTTCTAACATTGTGCTATTTCTTAAACAAAGTTTTGGTCCATCAAAACTTTGTTTAAGAAATAGCAAAATGCTGGAACAGAATTAAAATAAATCTAAAGAATAGCACAATGTTTTATTGATCTGTTTACATCAATAACATATTTTTAACATTTAGTAGTCAGTTAGCGTCAACAATATTTATCTCAATTTCTTCTTTGTTTCATTACGCTGCAGTGTTATTTTGAATTGTCTCTTAAAAGTTTCTGGACTACTGAAATTGATCACTAGTTGCAGTAAATAATTACATAATAATAATAATAATAATAATAATATTTATTTGCTGTCCGATCACATGGGTGATATAAGCAAATAGTTAGGAATTATAGGATACTAAACTTGAGCTTCTTAGAAAATATTACCCGAACCTTTAAAAGGCTTACCTTTATATCAGAGACAAAATCCCTGGTTATTTCGATGGAACTTCTTTTACGCCTGCCGTAAGTCAACATCTGAACAATACATTTCCTGGGTGATGGACAGGCCGAGAGGGTCTCATCAAGGGGCCTAGACTCCCCATTGAAATTCTTTGGACTTTAGAATCTGACTTTAGAATCTGGAGTTTAGTATGCTCAACACTGGTAATCAAATTTCGATAGTTGCGCTAACAAATAGAATACGTTGACATATAATCATACACGGGAGCCTGATGGCTTTTCAGAAACGAGCGTACTTTCTTTGAAGAAAGATGTAGATTACGTACTGCTGTGTACTGATTGACTTGAAAATGCAAAATGAAATAAAAAATATGAAAAAGGAAAAATTAAAGAAAATAAAATTTTAAAAGGGCGCAAAAAACAATTAATCTCAGAGTTACCCTCGCGAATTAAAACTTGAATCTAACCACGAAAAATAAATTCTGAGTGAATGAAAACTGACTTTTTTAAATACCCCAAAAATTGAAAAGGTTTAATTTAAAATAAAAGAACAGAATTTTTAACTCAATGACGTTAATTAACAATCAAAATTTATTATTTTTAAAAAAGGAAAAAAAAATTAAATACAATTTGCAGAAAAAAAAACCGTGAACTGAAGGTTCTGGCCTAAAATAAAAACTGCACTTGATTCTAAATTACAATAGGACAATGCTATTTCCTATATCAAAGCAAAAGATAAGTTTGTTCAGGAAGATAATCCTATTATACCAATATCAATGCACGTGGTTTCAAAATAACACAAACTAAATTAAGCGTGGACAAATTGTAGCAAAAAAAAAGAAGAATGAAAAACTAAATGCAAGCACAAAGCTTCTATTCACCCAACCCGAGGTGATTAATAAAATAAAAACGAAACAGTAAAATAGCAAAACGGAGAAATTAACTCTTTAAAATATAATTAAAAAAACTAAACTGAAATATATCTTCCTGCACATAAATAATAAATGATCTTACATCAATGATGTATACACATCGATATAATAACAATTATTATTAAGCGAATTCCTTGATGGACAAGAATAAAACAAATAACGCGAATCAAATTACGATATCAATTGAATTAACAAAATGGCAGCAGAGATTCAAAAATACAAGTACTTACGCTAGCGTCTACCAAGGAACTGCCTGGCAAAATTCCGCAGCGCAGTCGTAACAATACGAACAACGCAAACGCACAAATCACCGACAAAAATCTAACAGAATAGGCGTTGAATCAACTAGCGAACGCTAGACAACTTAATTAAAGGAATTAATTTAAAAAAACTTAACACTAAATTAAATTAATCAAACAATCAACTCTTTACCTAAATCTATACAAAAATAAACATTATTATGAAAATGTCTCGATACAATGATTCAGCAGTTTTAAGCAAATCAATTATGCAACACAAAATACACTCGCGGTAAATGGGTTGCCACAGCAGTACTTTGATGTTGGTTGTAAGCAAATCAATCCATGCATTCAGATATTTTTTTTACGATATTGTATGTGGTCTCCCTGGTTCTAATATAGTATACGCTTATACCTATATATACTACGTAATACATATTGGTGTTTACAACAACTATCAAGAGCTTAAACAATTATTAATTCTCGTTTATAAAAAAAGAACGATTTAATGCATTACCGTTGGTTGAACTAAGTTCGCGTAATTAACATTATGATTATATCATGCAAAACGATTTATGTTTTATGCCCCCAAGCACAGAAATTAATTGTAAATTATTTTTATTAAAATAGAATGTTATATTGCTTCATTTAAAGTTGTATAAATTCGCAGCGAAAAAGACTGACTTATTACAAGTAGATATATCTAACTAATAAGACCCTGCGCAGCCGAACTTGAAGTAATTGCGTGAGATTATAATACTGGGTGAGCACATCGTAATTAAACCTCAATCAATATTGATTGCAGTGCAGAATTATTTACAGGGTAAGGTATATCTATACAGCTTGGCATCCCAAAAACATACAGTGAAAATCCCAGAGCCGCACGCTCAGCTCCTTATCCCCAAAACAGCGCACCGCGCCGCTGCAGGTGCGTTCCTGTACGCTCGGACCGCTAGCGGGCTTTTCACCGCTGCAGATTTTCAAGTTATCCGAAAGGAAGTTATGATAATAGAAACCACCGCTGCGCCGTCAAAACGCAACAATTTTCACTATGTAAATATTTAAACGCGTTTTTCATGGTTTTACTTTTTTGGGAATTGCCCGATACATAACTCACAAAGTATTTCACCAATCGACTTGAACTCGCATAAACAGATTGCTGAAATATGTTATTTATCGATGAAACACTCCAAATTGAAAAAAAAAAATGTTTCAGTTTTTTTTTAGTTTACCGACTCACTACGGATATAAACTTTGAAAAACTTTTTGATTCTTTTTTTCGCGACGCCTGTGTGAGGAGTTGGAAATTGGACAAACTAAATTATTGAATTTGAACATGTTGGACATCCGCCCTTATAATTGAAAATGTTATTGATGTGTCAGACTGAAAGCAATTTATTTTATACTTCAAGAGTATCTTAATGAACCACAAAAGTTTTGGAAGAATTAGTTATTTTTGTCATTCCAAAAATACCCCAGTTTTCCTGGCTATTACACGGAATTTCCCCCTTAACGCTGTGCACTATTCATCGGTTGTTTTTACAACGTTGCGAATTGCCGAAAAGTACCGAATGTTACCACCAGAGACAGCATGTCACGATGAACTTTTTCATATTTGGATTTGCGAAAAGTAGGCCATGGACGATACACTATCAATCACTTTTCAGTATCACCTTTACAAAGTCTTCCTAAGTAAAACTTGTAAACTGAAAGAAGTAAGAAGAACAGCGAAACGTACACATACAAAATGGTATTTGATATTTATTTACTCCATATTCACAGAGAATACAATCATGGGGTTGATTATTTAGCCGTAGCTATTTACACTTACTTGCAATGAACAAGAATAAAAATGCAAAAGGAAATTATTAAACAACATAGATAGAATTTCTCGGAAATATCGAATATTCTGCGATGCAATACTACAGTTTTTTGGTTATTTTGCTTGTAATTTTTTTTTTTTTGTAGAAGTGTTGAAAACATTAACAAGTAAATTCGTTTGCATAATAATGGCTTGCTAATACCTTACAGTTAATATAAATTCTCTAGTACCTACTGAAAAAAATATTAACAATTAGTATAGTGCCAATGATAAATACATCGAATATAATTGTTCTCAGTTGTGAGCAAGTGGCTCCAGAAAGCATTCTCACATTCTTTTTTAAATAATTTACGAACGATGAACTCTACGGCGATGAAACCATAAAGAAAACCCTAGGATTTTTGAAATAGTGAGAGCTTTCTTAAACATAATTATATTTATTGCATGTGGATACAAAAAAAGACAATATTACAAATATCTTAATTAAATTTATATAGTTATTGGAAGTTTTTGGATTGGTGGTATATATGGCAATTAGTAATATGGTATAAAATGTGTTCTTTCCAATCCTTTATTTTAAAAATCACTGTCGACCGGTTTCGGCTTATGCCATCATCTGGACACAATACGTCTTATTGCATATGAAAACAGACTAGAATAATCTAACTAGATTATAATAATAATCCATGCAATACGAATGTCATATTTTAACAAATTTAACACGTGATTTTTTTTTAATAATATTAACGTGTTTTTCTATTTTATTATGTGCATTGTCTTGTTTTATTTAAATTGTTTTATTATAATGTTAATTATATCTGCTATATATGACGTAGCTTCTAGTTCATTTAAGTCGTATTGTATCCAGATGATGGCATAAGCCGAAACCGGTGGACAGTGATTTTTAAAATAAAGGATTGGAAAGAACACATTTTATAGCATATTACTAATTTCCATCTTAATTAAATTTGTAATCTTCTTTATAAAATTACAATAATATGTTCTGTTTGACCGCGCTGTATTCCCTTAAAATCCCTAAACGTAGTATTAAAACACGTTGTATTTCGTAGAGTGACTAAGATTTTCAAATGAATTGTAGAATCAAATATTTGTTTCCAATAAGTATTTTGTTAAATGACCGGTTTTCTACATGCGTACGTAATTTTATATTATTTAGAACGGATGTATATCTAGGTAGGGAATATTTCAATTTTAACATAACACTTTCCACAGATATCATATATATAACTTTCCGGTTCATATAGTTACTGTCGATTCTGAGTATATCAGTAACATAATATGCGATTATGTTCCTGACATACCTACCAACAAGCATAAGTATTGTCAAATTATCCAGGAGCCAAACAATAATTCAAGACAGTCCCATCATAAGGAGTATAATCTAAAAATTCAATCATGTCGACGTCAATTACTTCTGTGACAAGCAGACCTACATCGAACGATATTACAGAAGTAGACTGATAGAATTTTATGCATACAACATACCTACCTGTTCTGTGTTTATAGTTGACATAAGTAACTCAGGGACACATAGATGGATCGCTCTTAAATTGACAATTGGCAATTGTCTTTTTCCAGCAACGTCTCCAATCATTACAATGATGCGTTGACTGATTGATACGTCATGTACTTACCATTAGAACCAATGCAGTTAAACTATGAAGTAAAGAACCAGGAGCGTTTTTAATTTAACTTTACTACTAAGAGATATAGACAACGTCTGAATTCAACTATGAATTAAAGTAATAAAAGAACCAAAACAAACTGATCAAAGATCAACATTCTTATATATTATCTAATGAATAATAAAGTAGCCCATCTATGTGTAATAACTGTTATACTGATGGTGATCTACTGAGTTATACCTATGTGATATTAATAGGTAGTTAAAATTCGTTCACATATGTTAATGGAAATGATTAGGACCATGGATTTGGTGTGGATATTTTTGATCTTAGCAAAATCAAATTGAATGTGTCTAGCCGAATAAGCATGATGAAATGACTCCAGGTGTGACTTTTGTAAAAAGGGATATTTTATTCCCTGACTCCTCACTGCTCGCAAAATAATTAAATAAATGTACCCCAAGCAGGTCTACCTTAATTTTTTCTTCTAGGATATTACTCGATTTAGAAAAAGAGAAAATAGCATATTGTAAATGGATTTTTTTAATTTCAATCTCAAAACTAAAAAAAAAAATGAAGTATTATTACATTTATTGGTCCCTTAAAGTGGCACGATCACAAAATATTACACAACAATTATGAATATATAATAATAAATATGGTTCTGGGTCTATATATGAAGCCCAAGATCCCTTCCTTGCTGACTTTTTGAACAACATAAGCTCAAGTATCAGATTTTGCGACAGTCAATAATTTTTTATCATCAAATCAGCATGGATATTTAAAGAATAAATCAACAACTGCACTTGTCGATAGGCGGGTCTGGTACGCAGAATTAGAGAGGGCGCTAGCATCAATGCCCTTTAGCCTAAAACAACGCTCGAGTTCAGGAATCTGAATTGACTAATCACCGAGAAGGAGGTTCGACAGGGTATCAGATGCACTCTGAAAAATGAGACCTCGAGGCGAAAGTATCCTTAACAAAGTCCAACAACAGGGAATTGAGGATGGCTATCGTCCACCTCAACGAGGCAGATGCAGTAAAACTGCTCAAAGCCGCCCGAGTTAAAATCGGGTGAGACTATACCCGACATAACTTGCATCGGAGCCTTTGGTCCGCGATACTGCAAATTGGAGAGTCATCGACGACCACACTGACTGGTGTACCCTAAAGAGTGTTGCAAACAGGTGTTCACAACTCGTTTTACACACTTACAGCCAGTACCTGAAGGAAGGAGTTTTTTCCATGGCATGGAAAACCCAACGCCTCATGCTTATTAAAAAGGTCAAAAGTGACCCAAACACAGCATCAGCGTGCAGACCACTCTTCATGCTGGATACGTTAGGGAAGCTGCTTGAAAGGCTTCTAAAGACGAGGCTCCTGGCCAGCGTCGACGCCGCCGGAGGACTATCTCCCAGGCAGCACGGCTTCAGTAAGGGCCATCCTACAATTAGCGCCGTTCGGGAAATAGTGGACACCTATCTCACGGAAATGTGGAAGAATAGACACACTAGGGGAATTATGACGGTCGTCACCATTGATGTGAAGTACGCTTTCAACAGCGCCATTTGGGACGTTATCCTGGACGCCCTGGAGAACCGCTTCCACATCCCGCATTACTTCCTGCCGATGTTGCGGAGTTACCGGGCGAACAGAGTGTTGATGTACGAGACAACGGAAGGATGGGCGCACGGTAAGGATAACGGCGGGGCCTGTAGAACATCTCCTATGATGGCATCCTCGGTATGGAGATGCCGGCTGACACCTACGTGGTTGGCTACGCCGACGACATCGCGGTCGTGATTGTCGCTACCGACATCGAGGACGCCCAGAGGCGGCTCAATCAGGTGATAAGGAGGGTAACCGCCTTGATGGACGAGCACGGGTTGGAGCTGACCATCCCAATAAACGGAAGTTGTATTGCTGATCAAACGTAGGAATCCTCTGCGAATACCGCTGAAGGTCGATGCGGAGGTATCTAGGAGTACACCTGGACAGTCGTATGATGTGCTGGGACCATATTTGCTTCACGGAAAATAAAGCGGCCCAGAAGGTCACTCTACTTAGCCGACTGATGATCAACGTCGGCATTTGATGTCGGTATCGGAATCCATTCTCCTGTACGGCAGTGAGATCTGAGCAGATGCACACCGAAAGGAGAAGTACCATAAGAGAATGGCTATAGATCTTCTAGTCAAGGAGAGAAAGCAAATCTACCAGGAGAAATTGGAAAGCAGATCAACAAGCAGGCGGGATGTGAGAGAGCGTACCATGCGGCTCTGGCAGGAACGGACACGAAAGGCAGATGGACGGCCGAATTTATTATGGATCTCTCAGTCTGGACGGACAGAGAGAGATCACGGAGAGGTCAGACTATTACCTCACTCAGATGCTGACGGGGCACGGGTATTTCAACGAATACCTATGCAAAATAGGGAAAGTGGATAGTACTTCTTGTTGGTATCAGGGCAGTGACTGTGACGATGTTCGCCATACATTGTTCGAATACGTAAGGTGGAAGTCGCACAGAGATGAGTGGAACGTGGTGTCGATGTGCTCACACCGGCAAATTTAATTCGGACGATGATGCGAAGCCGGGACGCATGGCACAGAGTCTCCGCTTTCGCCAAGATAATTTTAATGACCAAGAAGTAGGCGATGGACGGACGTTAAGTACGGGGCACCACCTCGACGGAATGTGTCTAAAGGTGCACAAAAAAAGAAAAGTTAAATAGCACAGTTTGAATTGCACCGAGTACATTTTACGTTGAATGTCAGACTGAGTCACTGACATGAGCACCCTCTACACCCTCTCAAATATCTGCTAACAAATCTGGACAAGCTTTCCATCTGGTACTCAGTAGTAAATCCTGATGATTGAAAGAATAAAATAGGTGACACTAAGATGTTAGGTTTCCAAGAAACTCGTCTATAATTTTTTTGGTTTTGAGGTAAACGAAGCACAAAATGAGAGTTTTAACAGAAATACAGTATTTTGCAGTTAAAAGAAATAAAATTTGAAGAACAACATTAGGGTTCATGTTTGAGTGAAAAAAAGCCTAATATCAACATTATCCTGCTCACAGCAATGTATGTATATGCTTTAAAATAAAAAGGATTAATGGATGAAATGTGCAGTATTCGCGCAAACAGAAAAACAATGAAGTAACTGCCAGATTGAGACCAAGCCATTGTATTAAACTAACATTGGTACTTCCTATTACTAGGAACTATTAAGCATACATGCATGATATAGAAGTACGGGGGATAAAAAGTATGAACACATTTTAATGCTAATCGAGCAACTCAATTTAAACTACAGAGAATAGAGCCATAAACATATCTGGTTTTATTACATTTAATAATGTTGAGAGGTTTCCATTCAACATGTAATTATACGGCGCGCATGTGTGTACGTATTGACGTAGGAATGGCTTATATTCACCCTCGTTGACGCATTGGTGTATTTGTGCATACCTAATATCTTTGCATCTTATGTGCACTTTCAAAAAGTATATTTTATTGTTATTATAGTGAATGCACCACAATGATGAGATGTACTAAAATGATTGAGCAATAAAGTCAGGTTTGCGCAAGCGCAAAAGTACACGAAGGTAATTGTCTAGTGGATACAAGGTAATGTAACCGGTATGTATATTTATGACATATTGTAATTTGTTTCCATCTACACGAAAGCGTCCAATCTTCAATTAGTTAAATCATTGTTGTAGGTACTTGAAAGCCACCTAACCCATAAACTGGTTTATAGTATCTAAATTAAATATGGCGCTTATAAATGAACATCTAGCTATAATATTTAGAAAACGGGGTAACCGTTGGTGCCCAGAGATAGACTTATGTAGGTGACCTTTTCGAGTTATTTTGTTGTAAGTTGTATGTAAGATGTTTTTGGTTTTTAACTTTTTAGTAAAATTATACTGAATAACTTGAATTAATCTATATTGTTTTTGGGTGTGGTGTGGTTAATTTAAATAGTTCAACTTTGCAATATTTGAAAGTTGCCCACTGAATTTATTAAATGTATCTTTATAAATAAATAATGAAGTCGTTCTTTGTTTAATATTAAAATCTTTACAAAACATATTTCCATTTTACCGCCAACATTAGGTGTCTAAATCAACAACACAGAAGGCAGAATTACATCAACATGAAAATTACAGAATATAATAGTATTTGCAAAACATCTATAGCAAGTGATAAAATAAAAATTAGTAGATATAATAAAATGAAGACATACATGATAAAAAGCAGTTTAAAAAATTAATTTGGAAAACACCCAAAATAAAATGTAAGCGTACAAACTTTCTATATGGAGAAACAACAATTACTGAGATGTATATGCATGAGTTTACTTCTAAATAAGTTACCTTAAAACTATTCGTAAGATTGTTTATTATGTATTGCAATGCATATAATATATTTGAATATTGTTTCAAAATATTTATGTGTAAATTATATTATAGCAAAAACTTTTAAGCTTAATTAAACTTTAAAGGTCATTGCAATTATGGATGCTGAAATTAAGAATGTCATTAAGATTGACATTAAAAAGTAAAAAATAGTTTTTTATCGTAATCCAATCGTTCATTTAATAATATTATATTTTCACTCCTCCTATGCTTTTCTACTTGATATGTCTCAAATTTCATTTTGTACCTTACCGCATATGCATAGGATTTTTTTATATTATTGTTAGCAATACTTTTTCGACCTAAGTCTAACAAATGCTGATGAAAATTGGATTTTACTTCTTTTCTGTGTTTCTTTATCCGCAACACTATTTTTCTTCCAATGTCCCAATATAAACAGCATTACAATTATTGCATTGTATTTTGTAATATGTATTGTTATTAAATACATGTTGGCAGTGCTTTTTTTATTATTATTATAAGTGAATGATCTGAAATTTATATTGTTAATTAGAGGATTGTTATTTATTTTATATTTTTTAATTATTTCTTTTTCTATTGTGTTGGAACCATTACTAAAGCTATTGTTTTACGATATTCAGTCCTCATCGTTTTTAGTTGAATTTAATGGTGTGTTATTTAATCTGTGTAAATATATATAATCAATAACTCCTTCTATCTCAAATAAGGTGTAGGAATATTTCTTTTCTTTTCAGCTATGGACGAACCTCTTCCATTCTCTTCTATTTTCTGCCATCTTCTTCGCTTCTACCCATTCTTTGTTCCTTTTCTGTAAAATTTTCCCTATCACATCGTCCCAAGTTTGCCTAGGTCTTCCCGGCTTCCTATTTTTTTGTATTCTCGCCTCCCATATCTTTCTTACTGGCCTCGATGCTTCCATCCTCAATAGATGTCCCCACCATTCTAACTGCTTTTCTTCTATAAATTCTAAAGTCGATTGTATGTTTAGGTCTTTTCTTATATCTATGCTTCTGATTTTGTCTTTCTTCGTAACTCCTCAAACTCTTCTCAGGAACTTCATTTCGACTGCTTGTATCTTACTTTTTTGTTTTTCATTTAGTATCCATGATTCGCAGCCGTAAGTTAGGGCGGGTCTAATAATTGATTTAAATACTTTAATTTTAGTTTTTTGTGATATTTCTTTTTTATTTATGAATTTATTTTGCATAGTATAGTACAGTTTCATTGTTTTCTCAACTCTTTCATTTATTTCTGCTTCTTGTGTTCCATTTTCATCTAGTGTTACTCCTAGGTATTTGAATGTATTAACTTGTTGTATATTCTCTCCGTCAATCTCTATTTTAAGTTCTATGTTTTCATTTCCTATGGCCATCACTTTTGTTTTGTTTATGTTTAACTTCATTCATTTTTGTTCTAGTTCTTTGTACCATATATTAATATTGTGTTGCAAATCTGTTTCGTTTTCGGCAACTATAACGATATCATCTGCAAACACTCCTTCCGAGATTTCTACTTTTTGTAAGTTGTAATATCCAACACAAAATTTCTTACTTTTTTAGGTACATTTCTTAATAATATCGTCCATAAAAGTTATGAACAATATTGGACTTAAGCTTCCTCCTTGTCGTAGTCCTGATTGTGTTGTGAAGGTATCTGATACATTATTATTTGCTATTACGGCGTTAACATTGTTCTTATACACTTTTGTAATTATTCTTATAGTTTTATCGTTTATGTTCCTTTCTTATAGAGGATTTTTCCAAGGTATCTTCAATTGCTTCTCTCAGATGTTTCTGTAGTATTTGTTCAAAAATTTTCATGGCTGTGCTTATTAAAGATACACCTCGGTAATTATTGCAGTTCTTTTTATCTCCCTTCTTGAAAATCGGTGTAATCAGCGTCATTTTGCAATCATCAGGTAGCTCTTCTTCTTCCCATATTTTATTGTACAAATCTGTGTAAATAATAATGAAAAGCAGCTAATTTTTGTGAGTAATGGAGATAAGAAGTATATGATATGATCACAAGGAAAAGAAAAGATATGTTCTACCAACCACAAGAAAAAACAAAGAATGCATAGTAGACCCAAATGCATACATTCTTATGTAACAAAAGATCAGGTTGGGCCCATGAAGGAAAACAAAAATAATACCCTTCAAAAGCAGAAAATAATCACAATTTTGAACTGACAAGTGCACTGTGAGTGGACGATTTGCTTTTGATTTTTTATACATGTCCATTTCTAGTATTTATTTACATACCTTTGAATGTGATAGCTGAAGTAGTTCCCAAGAAAATAATACGTATTTTTTTACCCTTATGCGAATACCTTGAATCATATGGACACCGGTTTAACTAATTTTTCGTATTTAAAAAGTGTGTCACAGTAATACTCATTTGTCTTAATTTTAGCTATATAACTTTAGGGATACTTTCCAATGTCTTGCCGGAGCAGAGGCTTTGATTAAAAAGTATTTCCTTCTAACAAAGTTTCTTTGATCCAAACAAATCTTAATGTCGTACAAGACAAATATGTTTTTGTTTCAAAAAATATTTATTTGGTTCTTCTGTATAATTTTTATTTTTTTATTTTTAATGTATCGATTTTGGAGCAATTACAAATAGAATACAAATGAGAAAGCAAATGCTGGAATAACTTCTTAATCAACGTTTATTGTTTAGTTGACCACGGTTTAGCGATTAATTGAGGAAGTTGATATCGTTCAGTCATAGGTTCATTACTGACGTGTTCCGAAAGTCAAAGGTCAAACCGTTGCCTTTCGTGGTAATGTATGTACACAGCGTTTTAATAACTCTCGATTTTTAGCTCAGAATCCGCCAGTTAAAATCATTAAAGAACCTAATCGGAAAGGAGTTGTTCGATATTTGCTATTAGTACATATTATATCATTATCTATGTACTGCGCTACTTTTGTAAATTTCTGTAGCTTAGTTGCCCCGTTAATCTTCTGTTACAGAAATTATCGATAACTTTGCAATACTATGGACAACCACTTTCACTATTCTCCCAAAAAATATCGTTTACACATTATCCATAAGATAAATTTATGGTGGACGGATAAATATATGTACAAGAAATAACTAGGAAATTGCCAGATTTATTATTTTTCTTCAATAACCACATTAATTTTACTCATATATTCTCAGATCATATACCGAGTGTCCCAAGTGAATGGGAAACTAGAAATATATGGAGAACCAAACATCAGTGTTGAGGGCTATCTTCTAGTATGCATGTTGGCAATGTAACAAAAAACAAAAAGGGTTGTTGATATAACATTCAACTATAAAAATGTATTTCAAAACGTTTTCAAGGTAACAATAATATTTTTTTTGGGAAAATTCGAGCCTTGCAGACGTACGAATGTCTTTGCTGTTTATAAAGACTAAAAGTGCAAATTTCAAACAAACGAAACCTTAGGCTAACTTAACGTGACATCCAATTTAAATAAAATATACTGAGTGTTCCATAAGTTACGTTTACGGAATATGTATGAAAAATACCTTTAAATCATATTTTAAACAGAACACGCTGTATATTAATGGCTCTATGCAAAGCTTGATATTTGCTTTTCATAAAAATGTATAGTGTTCCTTTACCTATGCCTTTGCGATTTTTTAATCATAAGCATTTTTTTTTACTCTTCCTGATTTAATTTTATTTAATGTATGTTATGAATATTTGACTGCCATTGGAATGCCATGCATATTACAAAAATGTTGTATTTTGCTTAATACTAATCACTAAATGTGGAAAAGTAACGAATACAAATGAATAGGAGATTTAATAAAATATACCTAAACAGTAATGAGCAACAGATAGTTTTAAGATTACAAGTTAATTTAGTTAACGTATTGATAATTGCGAAGGTGCTTCAAAGTATGCTAAATCTTTAGTGAGGTTCTCTTGGTTTTTTTTTATGGGTTTCGGCAAAATCCTAGGTGCTTTTAATAAGGACCGAAAATTACTAAAATTTCTTTGTAACTATAAAAACTTTTTATTGTCCATTGACCGTAAATTTGGAAAAATGTCATCAAATCTTCTGCAGGTTCTGGTGATGGTTTTATCACACTGCCCATAAATAATAAATAAAATCATAATAACTTCATTTATGTATACTACTTCTTCCATTTTCAGGGATTATTACTTAAGTAAGATACAATAAATTAGTAAAATGCAATGAATATATGTCACCTGGTGTCGCTGTCAAAGATTCATAGCCTACATTAAACAAAAATAAATCAGCTTCGGGATTGCGAAAGTACAAAACGATTCGAGTACGCCATCTTTATTCGAAGGGTGTGATTATGAACCAAAAATTTAATATACGTTTTCCTCTGGATATGCCTATGGTTCCTATACACTAGAATCGTATCTACTCGATTCGAGATTTCGTAATCCAACTGCAGAAAAATGCTTATAACTCAAAATTGCAAAGGTATGGGTACAGGAACATTATACATTTATGGAAAGCAAATTTATCAAGCTTTGCAAAGAGTGAAATTGAAAACAATTGAATGATTACACCTTTTGAATCTTTTTTTAATGGAACACCTGTATATTAATAACTAAATTCCAAATGACTAAAATGACTATTAAATCAATTAAGAAACTAGAAAAACCATTTCAAGGCAAAAAGTCGCCCGCTGCACCGTACGAAAATATTTTCATTTTCTGTTTTTTTTTTTTAATTGACTATTACATTTAAGTATATCAATTTGAATCTGGATCGTAAATTATCACGATTTGAAATTATCCGGATCCATATGACAGCACTACTATTACCACACCTTACTCATCACTAATCCTAACTTAATTATGGACGAAAGATCAGCATATTGCAGTATTTTTATTTTTTTGATATTATCTCAACGTTTGGGAATATTTTTAGCGCTCTAGATTGAAAAATATAAATTGAAATCTTTGGTAACTAAGGTAACGAAGACTAATAAGTAATGTGTTCTGGGACTCAGATAATTATGTAGAATCGGAATATGCCAAAATATATTGGGTGTTTGATTTAATATTTTATGTGCGACAATACTTCCGGTAAAACCAGACGCGATAAAAAATAACTAAATAAAATAATAAACTATAACAGGTTAAATAATTGAAAAATAACAATAAATAACATCGAATTTGATTAAAAAAGTTTTGAGCAGGTATCTATTGGTTGAGACACTAGGTATATGTGAAATGCACACGCGGCTCGCGAAACTACAATCCATTTTCAAACTGGCTTACACAATCACTTGGGTTGCCTACCCCGCCTCTAGACAAATAGCAATGCAGTTGAGTAGTAAACAAAATGTTTTTTCTAACATTTGCATTATTACTTTTTTCTGCGTCTCTTTTCAACCGTTCTCTACACTCGTATACTTCATGAATATTTTATTTGTTATTTTACGCTTAAATCAAGTTTCCACAAAAAAGTATCATACAACAAAATATGGGTATGTAGTCGATCTTGGATAGTTCAAATGGATATTACTTGAATTAGGATATTTTTATCCATTTACTGTAATATACATATTTGACTTTATGAAAATAGAATTTGAAATTTAAATCGGATTAGATTAATAAAAAAATCCAGGACATTATTATAGGGAAATATCATAGGAGTACGTATGAAATAATTATTTCATTTTATAATTGCTTGCATACTTGCATTAGTTAGGGTATTTTTGCAAAAGACACGTAGGTCGATTTAGAACATTTGTAATTACGTATTCAATTTCAACTAACATCAAAGTCATTAAAACATTGCAAATCATGTACAAGAGTTCCCAATTTTTCAGCAATTAATATGTATTAACACTGTCAATTGTATTTACAACAGGAGTGTGGATAAGCCTACTTCAGAACATTTGTATTATGTTTTGCCGCGCATGAAAATAAACTAATTGCAAGCACATAGTTGTAGGCATATTTGTCACAGTTCCAAAGTGGTATTAACTGAAGCTGAAATACCTCTGTCCTTTGATATCATTTTTATTATTGGTACTTCGCGAGCGTGCCTTCAGAAACTGGAACACCCCTCCACTCCAGGATGTCATGTTTCTTCTTTCGTTCTCCAACACCATTATATCGCATCCAAAACCCACTGCACATGTCCACAGAGACACCAAAACTTTGGTTCACAATTCTTTTGCGTTCACTTATTATTTATCAATATCTTCCACGCGTGCATTCAAAAATCACTAACACAGAGAGACTCGGCGATATAGGTTACCACGAGATTACCGGTGAAATGCAAGAACAGAGTCTAGCTTTACCTTTGTGACTAGACATCTCACGGTCAGATTATAGGTAGATCAATGACGGTAGACCGTTTTTTTTTTTTTTAATTTTTACTGGGAGGAAAAGAGGATCCTCTTTATTCTGTAGGGCGCTTCAAAGTGTAATCCTATACTCAACGAAACGCCACAAACACTAAGTAAACTGTATTATGTGTATCGGTACATAAAGAACACAATAACGTGAACGTCGTGTCGTTTTGCTATTATTAGTAGTAGATGTATCATTAAGTACTTGGTCTAAATGTCAGGAGAAACGAGAATTTATTTATCTCGAATACGTATATAATTATATAAATACGTGTAATGTAAATAGGTTCTGTAGATTAAAAAGTAAGCAAATACTTCATTCTACATTCACCACTCGGGGAGTAACGCCTGTTTCCATTGATTAAATATAAAAGAGTCTCGAGGTAATACTTATGTATACATACAGAGTTACAAATAGATAACTATACAGCTTTGGTATTAGATGTTTTACCGTAGCAACAGTACGTAATGGTAAAAGAACTTATTTTCTATAATAAGTGTAAACTAATAAAACTAGCATCGAAAGCTTGCAACTACGCAGGTAGAAAGAGACACATAAGCCATGGTGTGGAAAATGCTCAACGCAACACTGAAGAATCGTAAACCCGACTTAATCATGACAAACTTGTAATTTTTGTGGATCACTTTAATCCAACTAACTATTATAGGTTTAGGTAGTCATCATATGTAACTGACACAAAACGTCGATCGGTCTTCGCTACACCATTAATTCAATATAGTGCGAGGGATAGATAGCACCCGGGACAAAAGGTGTCACGTAGGAAACTGACTGACCTAACAGAGTAATCAACCTTGCACCTCTTTAGAGGCCACCGCAAGTGTGTGTGTTCTCTCCTACTCGTGGAAACTATATGGCCAGAGCACATGGAAAACTTTAAACCAGAACGGAGGAACCAGGAGAGGGCACTAGAAAAATCTTCTACTTAGACTTGGAAACACAAGAAACTATCTTGTAGGTACATATCAGACAAGACAATGCCAGTGCTAAAAATATTGTTGTACGAGTAAAACAGCTCAGACTGCATGATCGGGGAACTGAATAGGTAAAAAAAAAGTGGTCAAAGATACGTAGACCAAGTAAATACCACGTCACCGTAGCGTCGAAAGATCCAAGGCAGAAGGAAAAAGCCAGGCCGCTAAAGTAATAAAGCAGAAACTGACGGTGGAAGGCAGCAATCATACCACTGAGGATAAAAGGAAGACGCTTGAGGGCAGTAGGAAAATACCTCGGCAGGATTCTGAAACGCCACCGCAGATCTCGAAGAAATTCAGAGGTAGTTGCAGCGAAACGGCGTCAGGAGTACGGATGGCAGTAATGGAAAAATGCCAGACAAGAGTTAAACAAATGTGTGGATCTATTCGAATATCTTTAATATGGCTACCTTGAGTTTAATAAGACCTTTCCCGTATAATGAAATGCAGATTGGGAATTTGATGAGTATATATATACGAATCAGAAGAGTTCCGGTTTAGATGGAAATGATGTTAACTTTTTGTAAAAGAAAAACCCTCTACATTTTTACGAATTTCGATAGAACACTGCAAAAGGAGCACAGTATCAAGTTTAACATCTCTATGTCTAATAATGAAAAAGATATTTAAGTAAAACTAATAATGCATATATAAAAATGAATACAATTCAGTTAAAAAGGTTTTCGAAATCACTATTAAAGAAAAAAATCTAATAGGGGATTTAAATCTGGAGAACGTGGGCGCCACTCAATGAATCCTCTACGACCAATCCACCAATTTGGGAATGTTTCGTTAGAAAACTTCTAACATTAAAGGCTTTTAAGATACTTTATCTTATTGGAACCAAATATTTACAGGCAATTCCCCATGTGCCTCAATATTAGATACAACCTGATCACGTAAAAGATCTAAATATCTGTGTCCAGTTAGTATACCATAAATGAAAAACGATCAAAAATACGGTTCCAGAAAATACCAGCCAAACGTTTAATTTTTGCGGATGTGTTACCTGTTAGCCAATATCAATTACAATTATAGCGATTAACGGTACCATTGAAACAAAACGTAGCCAGGTCAAAAAAACAGCAAATGGTTCACTAGTACTCTTAGTATAGCCTGGCTCTCTGTCGCAATATTGACCGACTTGTTTATACAGGGTTAGGCAAATGTATGGATCCATTCAAATATCTGTAATATGACTATTTTGATTTTAATAAGACTTTTCACATTTAATTAAATGCAAATATGATGGTGTTGATATAACTTCTTAACAATAAACGAAAGTAAAACAAAATATATAGTTTTTACAAGAAAACGACGAACCCCTACTTCATTATCAGAATAAAAAACCAAATCATTCAGGAAACCACCCCAACAAAATACCTAGAACTAACGATACAAAAAAAAACCTAAAATGGGATGAACATATCAGAGACCTAATAAAAAAAACCACCATAATGATAGCGAGCATAACCAAAATCAGAAGACTAATACCTGAACATATGAATAAATCATTATATCATTTCTTTTCACATCCCACATAAGCTGTATGATAAATGCATGGAGTGACACTGCAAAAAGAGATATAGAGAAGCTGCAGAGACAACAAAATAAAATTTTGAAAATACTATATGGACTAAATAAAAGAACATCCACACTAGAAGTTTACGGAAGAACGCATGAACTAAATATAAAACAACTAACTATCTCAAAAAAATAATTTTATACACAAGTTGAAAAATGGATTAATAAAAACCAACACCAAACTAAAAAACAATAAAGAAACACATAACCATAACACAAGAAGACACTCACATATAAGAACTGAAAAAATAGTCAGTAATACGTATAAAAAAAATCCGAACACAAAAGCTATTGAACAATATAAGAAACTGCCAACAGAGATTAAACAATTAAAACACGCACAGTTTAAAAAAGAAATAAAAAAAAAGAATCCAAATAAAAAATAATCATTGAATTGAGAAAGAACAAAAAGTAAAAGAGCACAGCGCTCTTAATACCGACAGTCTGGGACGGGACCCTCCAGTTCCACCATCTCGAGGCGAGGAGGAGAGCGTGAACACCACATGCATATACAGACTAATTGCAACTGCAATGTTACTGGTAGTGTATTTGTTGTTGTATACTTGTTGTAAATCGGGATTCAATGAGTATATTTATATCCGAATCAGCCTTCGGTTTAGCCGGAAATGATGTTAACCCTTCTATTTTAAATGAAACACCTATATATTTTTATGAATTTCAATAGCATCCTCCTTCATGAGTACAATATTAAGGTTTAATAACGACAAAGATATTTACTCATTTTTTTTTAATTCATGCTTATATTTAGTTATCCATGGAATTAAAATTTAGCTGTCAGAATCAATTTTGTAAATGTGTTGGTTCAATTAACTGAAAGAGAACGTCAAACTCTGCAGTTTGCTAACACTCCAAAACATACGGCTTCCATAACAAAATAAAATAATAAATCAACCATCAATACTGAATAATAGAGTGGTGCGTATTCTCGACCAAGCTAAGGGTCTAGCCGGTTAAGCATATGACAACTGCACTCGCATCTGATGAAAGGTTATTATTACTTTGTTTTTATTGTTCGTCATTTAAAATATCCATACAACTAATCTCACATCCCTAAGTCCTATTGTAAGGGAAATATTGGGGGTGACAATCCTTAACGCATTTTTTTTTTGTCAGTACCTATTGAAGATATCTTTATGAAATTTAAACTGTACTTGACTATCCATAAACTCATTATAATATTTTTTTTTCAGAATTTTTGTGACTGGAAACTGTAAGAAAGGAGAAGTATATTTTTTGGGAGTGATTTTTTATGCTAACCCCCAAAGTAACACCTACCAAAAAATTCGTCTTATTTGTTCATTGGTTAGCTACTACATGTTAAAGTAAGGGTTTACAGGTTTTAATATATTTTTTGGTAAATAATTGATACATATGCACATATCCATAATTGGTTTTTATTTTTTTTTAACTATGTTTCACCAATTCGACCCTTTTGTAACTTTACGCTAGCTGTACGCTAGCATCTGTGGCGCGGAAGGAAACTTTGATACCATCGTTATAAAAATACGTAAAAATAATAAAATAAAATAATGCACTGAATTATATGCGAATTTCTTTCTGTGTTTATCTTGGTAGTTGGGTGAGCACGTGCCCTTGTGCCCTTTAGTACCAGCCGCCACTGGTTAAAGTGAATATATTATAAAAAGGCATAAAGAAGAAAAAGGAACAGTAACAATGAATTGCAATGCCATATAAAGTAAAAATTACTTTTTCGGAGCGTTCCAGCTACGCAGCAGCTACTATCCGCACGTTATGACTACGTAACTATTACGTCCTATAAAAGTTCCGATAACGTCGCCATAACGTAATTAGAACATAATATTTGTTCCCTATTTTGGTAGTAGTCGTAGATATATCACGTAATTAGAACGTAACAGCTGCTAGTAATTTTTCCTTTGTGGAAAGCTTGAAGATAACAAATACGTCTTGGCGACTAAATGTCCTACTTGGGATCTAAGTACCTCTACCAAATCCCGGGGAAATAATCAGTGTTTCAAATGTACTTAAGAGTGGGCGAGCAATTTGAAGTTCATTGAGATTGCTCAAAACACTTCCAGATTACTTGAAAACTATTTTGATGCATGGAAGTTAGCCTTTTGTGTTCCCGGATTTGTATATCACCTAATTGACTAAATATTCCATAGCTTCTGATATAGTCAACAAACGTTCAACGATACAAAAATTTACCCATCTTTTAAATCAATATTATCAACATTATTAGCTAAATCTAGAGAATTTGCTACCTCAAGGTTATTTGGACAATTTATATGTGGGGGATCTATAGCTTATATAATGGCTTTATGAATTTTTCCACTTAATGAATTTTGGGCAAACAATAATACGATTTAGGGACTGTCGGATTTGAAATGAAGAGTTTCCACTTTTGTCTCGCATTGATTAAATTGGGCTAATTCTTAATAATCTGTCTGGTTCTTCTTATCATTAGGGGAAGAGGATTCTTCTTGAGAGGTTTATACGATCCGATCAAGAGTAAATAGTTTACACACGCGAAAAAACTAATTTGTCCCAAAATAAGTATCATTTCTCTTTGTCTACTCTTAAAGGTCAAATTTAGTAAATGTCTGTGGAGAGAACGAACTGTACAAATCTTTAGGAGCGCCTTTGAAGAATGATGAGGATTTTATATGTCCCTTTCTACGCTGCAGCTCTTGTTTATCTCCGCGCATTTTATCATCGCTTAAACGAAATGATCAATTGGATGTATTAACCGGACGCAAATTTGGAATATATCTATAATTGTCATAAATATGGAACAGGAGTATATGAACCTAGGATCGCGTATTTTTAAAGCTGTGACAACTACGCAAGCTTCTTTTATATAGAAACAGTGGTGATCGAATCAGAATATCAAATAGGGAAACCGAATCATTAAGTAAAACATAGTTCTTGAAAATGCATACTACCTGCGTATAGTTATGCGTGCAAGAACTATTTTTGTTTAAAAAGCACATCATACTGTGTGCATACACTTATAGTTTGAGCTATTACTGCATGATGAATTATAGATTAGAGCAACAAAATCTCTAAGGAACAAAATTGCAATGATTTTCAGTAACTACAGTTAAATGAAAAATTGAGGCGGGAAAACATATTTTATTTCAACATATAATACTTTCAAGTAATTACAAATGCATACTCAGTCATAAATAAATTATTTTCTAATTTCAGCCAATGTCGAACGTACGTCTAGGTGTTGCAATACATTAGAACTTTATCATTTATGACATACAATTTCCAGTTTTACAAATATAATTCAAGCATTAATATTGTAGCAGAAAGCGGACTTTGACGCTAAGGGCAATATACTTCGTGTAAAACGCAAAGGATTGGAGAAAAGAAGACGAGGTTACCGATATTCACTTATTCGTGTAATAAAGCTGCCAAACCAAAGAAACAGAGGAGGAAGTTGCGCGAATGAAATTCACGCCTAGGGACAGCCATTGATAATACCATAATGGAAATGTGTATACATCCGACTTGATCGTGGGTTCACCATCTATTCAAGTTTAATTGAATACCTCTTAAGTACTCCATTTCATTTCCAGTCGCGGTGAAAATATGCTGGAACTGTTTCGATATTTCTCTTATTTACAATTACTCCTACTTCTTCGAGGAATGCAGCATGAAGGCGGAATGAAAATTTTGATTTATACTTAAAAGAACCCAGAAATAAGGCGGAACACCATTATGGCATATTATTAAGATTTATGTGACGAATTTTTGAAAAAGAAGGCAAATGTATGTGTGTGAGCACTAAGAAGCAATATTTATATATCACAATTTATGCATGATTCTACTTTCGATCTCACAACATAAATTAAATTCTGAAATATGTTATAGGGCAGGTATTTGAAAGTGAGAAATAATTTGCTTCACGGATTCTACCTCATACAAATCCAAATGACTTATTTATCTTCATGACCGCGGGCTTGACCGTGACTGCAAAAATTCTAAAGCGTCAAAAAGTTAAAAACACAACAATTGTATATATTATTAATAATATAACACATAGATATCGCATATAGATATTATAAGAAATAATAAATCTTGGAAATATCGGTTTTTCAGACATAAACAATGCCAATAATAAACAAAATTCCAGTATACGATATAAAAATATATTTCAAGAATAAAGCAAATTACTTCACATTCTTAGCTTGAATATTTACTATTTGAAAATGCATAGTAGATATTAAGATAAATGAGTCGTTAAAGAGTTGCTGCTCTTTACTTAGAATTAAAATGATTGTTACGCATATTATTCTCTCTTCCCGTTCATTCCTTTTTGAAAAACGACAGCTACTTAACTAAACTTAACCTTAAAAAGGCCTTAAAAGGTAAATTAACACTAGTTTCACGTTGTTTTTTTTTATTTTTGTTTACTTTTTATTAATTTACTAACGTTTTTAGCTTTATTCACAACCTATTGTCCTTGACTCCTTATAAGAATGTAAACAATAAATAGTATTATAGTTTAGAAATAAACAGCTTTCAGACAAATTGAAATTATACTAACACGGAATCGACAAGACTTGGATCTCCATGTCAAAAGCAGGGAAGAAAGACATTGCGCACTCTATATCCACAAACCTATCATCCTTCTTTTAAAAACGGTGGAAAAGGTTGTAGATAATTATATCAGATCAGATAGTTTGTCAGCACGCTTATCAAATGAGCAAATTTACTGAGACTGCATTTGTGGATCTTACGGATCGAATTCAAGATACACTGATGAATAAAGAATGCAGTGTGCACTTTTCTAGACATAAATAGCAGTTTTGACAACAATCCACATAAGTATGTCGAAAAAGCATTAACCAATAGGGGTATAAATGCCATAACCTCCAAATGGATGCTGCAAATGTTTTCTGCCAGATCGGTGGAAGCGGAGCTGGAACATAAGATAATCTCAGTTAGTAGAATCACAGATGCCCGCAAGACAAGAAGAGATGAACTCTTATGAGACCTGACTGATACCTTGTCAAAAGCATGCTGATGATATTATCATATATGCAAAAACAAGATATGAGAATTCCTCTGCAATGGCGATGTAGTTCAAAGAGCACCCAACTTCGCGAGAAGATGGTGCCAGTCGCTGCGGATTAGAGGGTACCTATTTTATTTAAAGAAACTACACTGAGAAAAATGTTTCAACTAAACTGAATTGTTGGCAATAATTTACTTGTGGCAAATATATTGCTCTGTTTTTCAGAACAAAATGCCCGGGATTTCAAAATTTTATTTTCTTTAGTTCAATACAATTTATTATTATTATTAATTTTAAATTTATGTTTTCAATTTATATTATTATTTAGCTTGTCCGATTACGATTTTTTTCCGTTTCTTTTTTTTTCAATAAAAATCAGTTAAAATAAAATAGTGGTTTCAATACACCCAGCGACCTCTCTGATAAGTGAAAGAATACTGTGAAAAGTGTATTCCTACCTGCTAGGTGGCACGGGACACTTCAAGAGAGCATCAGATCGTCTGTCAAAATCATAGTGCGGACGCTTACTAACGAATAGGCAGTGTAATTTTCTCACCTCACCCTCAAAGCCCCTTCTCGGATTATTAAAATTTGAAATAAGTAATTATCGAAAATCCATGTAAAAACACTAACTGAACAAATAAAAGAAATGTTTCAAACCAAAACAAGCATAAATCTTTAGTTAGTTACCAAATGCTATAAGTTTCATCATCATTGAGACTCTTTGATCACAAGGTACGTATGTTGGAATCAGTAAATACTTTATAAAACAAATTATTTAATACAAAAAATACGTGTTCGAACTTTCCTGGCATTTTAAATGACTATCCTTATAGTCAATTACAATCTGACTTTTCCATAACCTTTTATGGAAAAGTCAGATTGTAATTTAATTAAACTAAAATAACGGCGCCATCTACCCGTGAACAGCAGAAACTAAATTTTATAGAAAACGATCACCTGTGATTATCGATATTTGTTAAAAACAGCTTTTTAATAGCTTATCACAGACCAACTCAGTCATTTTTATATACAACCTCGGTCTCGGTTAATGGTATGGAATTGTATACTGGCCGGCAATCTTCGTTGGAGATTTTTATAGAAAATTCTTGACAATTTTGTAGGCATTTAGTAAGGATTTAATTATTCAGGAATTATATCGATACTTTTTTTCGGTAAACACTTCTTGGAACTTTGATATTTTTTTGAAAGTGTGGTATAAAAATCGTTATAGGAAATTAATGCAATCGTCGTTGCTCGTAGCCACAGGCAGAATGAGGATTCAAACTAAATTGACCAGTAAACAGCCTTCGATTGTTATTGCTAACAAGCAGGTCAACTTTAATTTTGAAAGATATCGCTAACCGACATTAAGATACCGTTATTTCCTCTAGTTTGAGAGGAATACGACAAAAGTTACCAAATAGACATCCCGAAGAATGAAAAATCTCGCTAAGCAAAATATAACAAGAACACACAAAATATACCAGGTAAACTTACATAGAAAATAAAGTGTACATTATAATAAAGGCAATATTAAGCACCTAATGCTAATATTGTTCATTCTAAATAGCTATTTTTAACAAATTCAAAATTCGCCTGTAAAGTAGGCAACTGAACACACGCCTGACTTTTCAATTACTTCTTCATTTGGTTTGGAAACCTGTTCTAAATGACTCTAAATTAGATTCCATATTGTAACGGAAACGGGTTTTCCTATCTGGAGACTTTCGGGGATGGCTAGCCCAAATTCAAATAAGACAACGCCAAATTCCGTCTCACAGATAACCCACACCTGCTCTTTTGACCGGCGAGCCACTGCTGGGAAACAAACTTTTGTTCGGTAGCGAATGGTTTTAGTAATTTTAGCCAAAGATGTTTCCGAACTGTGTTTTCCTCCGTCAGTCGGAGCAGGGCCGTTAGTTAGCCTAAGGATTGTCGACTCTCTCTTCTCGTCGGCTTTCTCTTTACTAGACTGACTTCCTCTCGGGACTTCACTAAGGGTTCATACTGAACTTCTTTTAGAATGACGAAATAAAAGACGACTTATGACTTTTAAAATTATATATTATTATATAAAATTAAATGGGATATCAAGTGAACAACAAAAAAAAAGTAAACCAAAACACAATTATCTTAATGAATAATTTATCATACTAATTTACTGAGGGAGAGAGGGAGAGAGAGAGAGCGAACGAGTCACGATTTTTATGTATTTGCAATGGTTAGTCTTAAGCAGAATTTTTAAACATCTTACCGGCCGATGTGGGAAAAATAGTTCTTCACGTAATCCAAATTTTTCGGCACAAAACTTTGCACAACACACACAATCTTTTTAAGCTAAAGCAAACTAAAAGGGGGGTAATTTTCATGAATTTAATCACAAATCAAAACACCTTTCGAGGAAAGCTTGTGCTTCCTGTTCTCGAATTTTAAGCGTATTTTGATTGCAAAAACTAAGTTGAGAAGTTTTATTTTTTTTTTATGATTTAGAGACACTCGACGAGGAAGAACGCGGGCTTATTCCTGAAGCTAGTTTTGAAGGATCGCGAACTAATTCCCCAAACCGCTATGTAAGGTTTTTTATAGTCTTAGTTGTGACGTCATTTTGCACCGATAACTAGTTCGTCCTCTCTTCACAGAAGGGCGCAAGTATGACCGAAGGCGTTATTTTTCTGACTTTCAGACGACCTACTGATAGCATAACGTGGGAATTGGCGACCGGTGTCTTGTAATATACAATAAACAAGGTAGGAGATAACATTCATTGGACAAAGTAATAGATTAAAATACAAAGTATTACCATGTTATTTTAATTACGCGGGCCTTAAAACAAGAACGCTTGTTGTCTGTCGTGAGGCAACGCTTGTTTGCTGGAGCCACGTACTTATCAACTACGCATTAAGAAATGAATTTACATACTTGCAATATACAGGATGGAATTTCGAATTCTTACATCCCTTCTCCCTTAGTAAAAGAAAAGAATTAACAAAGGTAACTCTTTTCTGCAAACCTACTACTAATAAAAAACAAAGAAAACAAAAATGTTGCCTCATGCAAGGTAAAAAAACAAAAGCAGAATTAATTCAACAACTAAAAAAAAAAACAAATAATTAAACCACTTGCAAGAGACATCATTTACTTAAAATCTAACAAGCAAAATTAAAACAAAATTTGCGCAATACAAACATTTCAAAACGAGAATAAATAACAAACTGTCCTTTACACTCGCGCACAAATACGCGCTGCACTACACATAACAACGAACTTCACCTCACTGGCGTGCTAAGGAATTGCCCAATCTCGTTCGGATTCGCCGTGATCTCGAACCGTCCTGGTTAGGAGCTGGTGCTGTTGACATCTCCAGGCCAGGGTAGATTTGTGTGAGCATAGCCCTTGGGTAGTAGTCGAACCGGTCGGATCCTCCACTGGATCGGACTTTACCATGGGTTGACTCTCGGAAGGGACGCCTCTTTTGCATAAGCATGGACACAAAACATGTTACGCTGTCCAATAGGGCTCCAAGTATTTTAAAACTCCAACCAAAATATCGTAGAGGAGGAATCCATGGATGAGGGTGTCAGCCAGGAATTTGACACACTTGAAAATAATGAAGACACCCATCACTCCTGAGGTGATTGACCCTAAGGTGGTGCCCATTCAAACAAGGTACTCCCATAGCTGCTTGGCCCATCCTTAATGGTTTCTTCTCCAATTACACCTTCGAAACTCGTTCCTTGCATGTCGGGTGACATGCCGATGGCCCTCTGGCTAAGATTCTTCAACGGCTTGGCGCTCGACAGGTAAGATCATTTGGCGGCGTAATCGTCCATATCCTCTTGAGTATACAGGCCCCCGGAGAAACAGGTTAGTTGGGTTAACGTAGGCCCAATCCGGCTCAGAATCAGGTTCCAGGATTTGAGGTGTGGGAATCACCTGGGCTTGTTTAGCGATTTTATACCAGTGATTGTTCAGTTTATAGGCAGGAAAAGAAGGGATTACAGCGATTTCATTAGCGTATTTTTGGATTATTGGCTCCGAGGTGCCATAAATAGAGTTTGATTGTCATAGAAAATTGGTAATTCGTGATAACATCGGTCAGTCGATCGAATTTGGACTTCGACAGGGGAACATTGAATTAGATGAACTACTTCTCCATAATTAACGGCAGTGAAACCTGGCACTTTCTTTTTTCATATGCGAATTCTGCAGGGGCATAACTGCCAAAGTTGTAGATTACGTAAGACTTGTTGTCGAGCTCACATTTTGAGTCAATACATCATGATACAGGGCCGTAACCTGCTTTTGGATATGTCTTTCCACAAAGAAAATTTTTGAATTTACATAAGCGGTTGGATCCATATTGAAAACGTCGATTTGACTTTTACGGAAGTAAAATATTCCGAGTTCCGAGGCTCTTATAATAAAAAATTTAGGATGATCCGTCTCATAAGCTATTTGGCCACAGATCATAGCAGGATTTGATATTGGCATTGCAAAAATAGCGTTACCATGGCTAACTGAATAAAACAATCGTTTGTGAATTTATGTCGGTCAAATTAGTTGGACTAATTCGATCTGCTTCCCCCTCATATAAAACCAAATACTTAGTAGGTGAACACTGCTCATTATCCACATGATCCCAAAAGGTATAACCAAATATAGAATCAATACACATTTTATCTTTATAGGGGCAAGTAATTCCACCAGGAAGGATGATTTGATTTTCATCGACGTTGGTAGGAGCGTGTCGCTGAAACAGTGTTATTTCGACAGCAGCTTGAACTACTACATCCTCCCACTTCCCCTTCTGGTCTTCAAAAGAGATTCCCTTGCAGTTACCGTATTTATCAATTTTACCGGCTATTCTTACGGTTGCCGAAGTGGTTCCGTTGATAGTAAGATGGTCAATATGTTAACCATAGAAATCACGAAGACTCTTAAAGCGATGTGCTTCCGTGCACAAGTCCCGGCTTATAGGATAAATATAAGTGGAGAGGCCATTTGCCATCATGGATGAATGCGAGTGCATGCCACAATGGGTTACCATTCTGGTTACGTGGATTTTACATTGAATTATAGGAAGGACTCCGTTTCACGTATTTTGGATTAGTTGGATTCGCTCTCTCTCCACAGACACTGCTTAGCTGGGTCTTACACTGCCCTATATCAGTTAAACTAACGGTAGTTATGTTCATACCCTGGTCTTGACAATCGTAGGCGATAAAGGAGTGACTGAGATCCAAAAGATTCAGCACGAGGAATATTATTAACGGCTTCATTTCAATTTCCCTCTGGTCTCTACAACGAAGAGGGTTCGCGTTAGAAAAAGAATTAAAATTTTTCTCATTCAACTAGATTAACTCATATATAGGTATAACCAACGTCTTATTGAACTTTTATTCAATGAGAGAGCTCAAGGACGGCTTTTTTTTTCCTAAACCGGAACAGAACCACCCAAGGCATGGCTGGTATCACGTCCAACATGACCACTGAAGAGAGATTCGAACAGGACGAGCAACACCTGACGGAGGTATATGTCCAGGAGTTCGTCCTCGATCACTAGCGAACACCACCGCAAAACGGCAATATTTCATATTTATATTGTATAATAATTATCCACCATGACTACTGAAGAGAGATCGAAAATGTCGATGCACCACACCTGATCGGACAGTATATGATTCACACATGTGCGGAACCCACGACTCGAAAGGTGTTGTGCAAGTTGAGCAGTGCGTTCCTGCCGTGATGGAACAGGGAGCGAGCAACACCTTGGCAGAGGAATACGTCCAGGAGTCCCAATCCACCGCTGCCACCAATGTAACGGAAACGGGTTTTCCTATCTGGGACTTTCGGCTAGGGATGGCCAGCCCAAATTCAAATAAGACAATGCCAAAATTCCGTCTTCACAGATAACCCACACCTGCTCTTTTGACGGCGAGCCACTGCTGGGAAAACAAACTTTTGTTCGGGTAGCGATTGGTTTTAGTAAAATTTAGCCAAAGATGTTTCCGAACTGTGTTTTCCTCCGTCAGTCGGAGCAGGGCCGTAGGTTAGCCTAAAGATTATCGACTTACTCTTCTCGTCGGCTTTCTCTTTACTAGGACTGACTTCTCTCGGAATTTCACTAAGGTTCAAACTGTCTTCTTTAGAATGCACGAAATAAAAGAAATGACTTATGTCTTTTTAAAATTATTATTTAAGTTTTTATATCATTATAAGCTACAAAATAAATGGATATCAAGTGAACAACAAAAAAAGTAAACCAAAACACAATTATCTTAATGATTAATTTATCATACTAATTTACTGAGGGAGAGAGGGAGAGAGGAGAGCGAACGAGTCACGATTTTTATGTTTTGCAATGGTTAGTCTTAAGCAGAATTTTTAAACATCTTACCGGCCGATGTGGGAAAAATAGTTCTTCACGTAATCCAAATTTTTCGGCACAAAACTTTGCACAACACACACAATCTTTTTAAGCCAAAGCAAACTAAAAGGGGGGTAATTTTCATGAATTTAATCACAAATCAAAAACACCTTTCGAGGAAAGCTTGTGCTTCCTGTTCTCGAATTTTAAGCGTATTTTGATTGCAAAAACTAAGTTGAGAAGTTTTATTTTTTTTTTATGATTTAGAGACACTCGACGAGGAAGAACGCGGGCTTATTCCTGAAGCTAGTTTGAAGGATCGCGAACTAATTCCCCAAACCCGCTATGTAAGGGTTTTTTATAGTCTCTAGTTGTGACGTCATTTTGCACCGATAACTAGTTCGTCCTCTCTTCACAGAAGGGCGCAAGTATGACCGAAGGCGTTATTTTTCTGACTTTCAGACGACCTACTGATAGCATAACGTGGGAATTGGCGACCGGTGTCTTGTAATATACAATAAACAAGGTAGGAGATAACATTCATTGGACAAAGTAATAGATTAAAATACAAAGTATTACCATGTTATTTTAATTACGCGGGCCTTAAAACAAAGAACGCTTGTTGTCTGTCGTGAGGCAACGCTTGTTTTGCTGGAGCCACGGTACTTATCAACTACGCATTAAGAAAATGAATTTACATACTTGCAATATACAGGATGGAATTTCGAATTCTTACAATATCTTAGATACCATAACAATATATTTACTTGTTATTACTAAACTTGTTGAATCCTCCTAAATAAAAGCAGTTATCTAAACACAAATTACTATTCTAAATACTTCAACATATTACTCTAATTAAACAGTTTATTTGTTTATTATAATACTTCAATCTTATTACACCCATACATTTAATTCAGTTAATCTTAATAAACGGATGCGAATTTATATAAGTGAGAAACAAAATTATATAAATAAATAATTTTATTCAATAATAATTCAGCTAGGTTAGGAATCCAAACGAGAAATGTCGTGTTCAGATAATTGTCCGTATTATGTTGTGATTATTTATAATAACTATTGTGTTTCTGCCGTGTTTTATAAAAATTATATTTCCTATATGCAGTATGCAGCTTGTTTGAATATTAGCCATAGTACTTCAGACTATGCGAAACGTATAGTAAACGTAAATTTCTTGTATGGATACATGTCGCCTAGTTGTAAATTTTACCTTTTCGTATACAAACAATGCAAGCGATTATTAATAACTTGTTTATTTATCCATTTATTTAGGACAGAAATTAAATTATTTATCTCAGGGACCTTACATCAGAAACATTGACTTACGGCAACTAAACAGGTCATCTGTACCATACGCTATTGACCGTTTTACTTGCCACTATTAAAAATATACACAATTTTTTCTCAGTGTAAAGATGAAATAGAGCAGAAAAAAAATCCAGCTACTGGATGAATCTCCAGGGAGTGAGGCGAGCTAAAACCTATAACCAGAAGAGATTCACAGAATGTATCAACCTGAGCAGAAGCAATATTGGTTTATTCACAGGAATCCTTTCAGGCCACTGTTAACTGCAAGAACATTTGGGTAAGCTTGGATTGGCAAATGAATCTGAATGTGGATTTTCTGGGGAACAGAATAAAACAACCATCTATCTCAAATTACTCAGTGCTGTACCTCTCAAGGGCTTTGCACCTGGGAGCACGTGAAGTCAAAGACAGGAAATTTACCTAATCTGGAACTTTCTAATATCCTTTTAAAAGGAACAGGTTTGGACAGCCAGTAAAATAGGAAAAATTGGGGACACAACAGATCTTTCAGGCTGAAATGCACTATCACTCTCCATTTCCATACGTATATACACTGTAAATAGAAACCTACTTTTAATTTTCATTATTACGTAAAATTCTTTATTGTGAATAAAACACTATGCCTGCGTACGTTACTGCTAGGGCGGACATTAATCGTGGGAGTTTGAGCGATAAGGTAAAGGATGCGCGAAGAAATAAATAAAAGCACGTCCGTTAGCTCTGTTCCAGCGGTCGTGCGGTTTCGCCACTTTTCCGATTTATCAACCGAAGATGTTGATGAACTTCGATAAGTCGAGGTTCAAGGAAAAGTACCCCACGCTTCATAGCAATTACATGAATTATAATTACTTCTCTGCTAGTACGTGCATGTTTTTGATTCCGATTCTGTGTACTTCGTACGCTAATAATATCCAAACCTGGATGACCCTAACAGCCCGTAGTGGACGCTTTGGCGCCCGCTAAAGCGCATTTGCTATACAAGTACAAGCGTGCTTGTAGGATTAATATCGAAGAATGCAGTGCATTCACGGGCGCAGAGAACAAGGTAATCGGATTAGTGAATAGAAGTAAATTTAACGCTGAGTACTAAGTTTTTCGTGCAGTTTTAATGGAATATTTAATAAGGTGAATACAACAACAATGTCACCTTAATTTTGAAGTTTCTGTTAAACCTCGCTACAGATACAGGGTATTACAAAATTCGCGGCACAGATTTTAGGATAAGGTGCTCTGAACCAAAACGGGGTCCTGAAACAATGAAATAAATCATTGTTCAAATGGAATAATTAAAATAGGTCGAAGAACGAGTTTATCAAATCAATGAAAAAGATTTTATTAAATGACTACGGAATTTATTCAGTAATAAGTCATGCATTGTATTAATAAATAATAAACCAAATGATAAGTTGATTGGCTCAATTACATTAGTTATTGTTGTAACTAACACCAGTTTTGTTTTAACAACTTTATTTGGTTCACTGAATGACTGCGAGTTACCATGTTTATTTATGAACTCCAGTGGAGAATTAAGAAAGACATCAATACATTGAATATTAATGCTAATCGCATGTGGTTGGCTTAATATATGTTATTCATAATCCCAATCAGTTTTAGTTATTGTTATAGAGTAACCTTCTAATTCAAATAATGAACTTGATGATGAAATGATGCAATAATCACATTTAATTTACTTAATTCACTGTTGAGCAAGCGTTGCAGCTTTATTTAACTGGATTGCAGTAAGAGTAATATTAAAGATAACAAGACTGATATCAAGCATCGACGATTTCCAAAAAATATTAAAAGATTAACGTAAACTCAATTAGGCATTTTCCTTTTGATGTTCTTTGGTAATCACTAATGTTTGGTATCAATTTTTTAATATTACTTTTACTGGAATCCAATTAAACAAAGCCGCAACGCTTGCAATTAATCGTAAGAATTCAACCATGGCAGAAGCTCATGGTCCATCGTGTAGGAATTACCATACAAGAAGAAAAGGGAATAAAAATGTGAGTTTCTGCCTACCCAGCGCCTTTAGCATTTCTCCAAGAGCAAATTCGCTTTCATCAGTATCGTGTCTCATAATTATTCTCGATTTCCCCTTAAGAAATGACAAGTTTAGATGGGCGATCTTTAGAGGCCACACGCTAAACTCTCACTCAGTCAGCGAGCGCGGTGTAAGTCGTCAATTCAATGCCTGCCGTACGCCTTTCATTAAACTATGCTATCTGTTATATGGCTAATGTACAATGATTTGTTATAATAATGAAAACTCATTTATTTCATCAATGAATCTTGTTATCTACTTAACCAAAGGTAGTAAATAATTTTTTATCGTAACACTGACACATTTCGCTCTGTCGATGAAAATCTACTCAGTGAAAGTTGATACCATGTCCAGTATTTTTCTCAGTGTGGAGAATCAAAAACAGAAACGCATGTTTCTATGCAATATTTAAATGTGGCCAATATTTTGTTGTAGTAAGCCTAAAATCTTAAATCATCTCAAAATTTAAATTAAAATATTTAAGCTTTTTCAATATTAAAGTTTCTGTAAATTTATTTGTAAAGTTAACATTCAAAACGCAGTATTTGATGCAGACTATTTTTTAACTAAATTTAAGATAGTTGTTGCGACGTTGTAAATTTAAATATTCTAGTTTTAGTTGTCGTACTAAACGCTTTTCCTGGAGATGTAATACATGAAGTCATAATATAAAAAATTCAAATTAGAAAAGCTTCATAGTTTCAACCCATTAAAAATTTAAACTGCTTTTTGAATATTACATTCAAACAAAAGTGTGTTTAAAAAAAAATCTAGTAATTTAATGAAGTTTGTGTAAACTCTATTTTTTAATAAAAGAAAATACAAAATCCCCTGATATAAGCTGTTCTCGTTGTCTTCTTGTAGTTTCCAGTCTGGACCTCAATTTCATTTTCATTAATTTGTACCACTAAAACTGTACTAAACGCTCACAAATTTACGTGAACTTTATCGAAACATCTACGCATATGCGCTGTAAAAAATTAGAAAAAAAACTGCAAGTGACGAATGAATTCAAACGCTGTCTTTGGAATGAAACACACATTTGATATTCAAATTTAAACGAAAATTACTGCAGTTTGAAAATCACACAGTAACATATTCAACTTAACTCATCGCAAGGCTTAGAATGCAATCTTTTGCACTATTTTGCGTTTTGAAAGTTAGCTCCTCATTTATTCCAATTATCTTCTGCCAGCATGCTCTAAATAATAAAAATTTCTTCATCTAGAATTGATTAGGTCTGTAGAATACCTACCATAGCTTCGGAACCATACAACTCCATCACTAGAACTAATTGCGATTTAACCAAAAAACTATTAACTATTTCTTTGGAAAGATTCGTGGATTTTCATCAGTATTTCAAGTTACACTATATCTGCTGCTGTTCGATATCCATCACTTAAAACTACCATATCGGAGGAGTGAGAAATTTGAACAGGGAATAAGAAATAAATACAGGATGCATAGCATTCCGAGTACGGAAACATCTAATAATGAATTCATTTGAAACAGCAGAACCTATATTTTTTAAGCAGTTGCATTTGCTTAGTATCTAACCTTGTTTCAAGTAAGTTATAACAGAGAGATATAATGACAAATGTTTTTAAGTATTTGCTAGCAGAAATATTACAGTGGTTGGTAGGTGTGAATATAGTAGTTGCTATTTATTCATTATTATTGACGTAAGCTGTGGAAAAGCTGATGTGGAAAGTTATGTAGTTATATAATCCTTCCGAAAAAAATACATTCTCCTGGAGAAAGCCTTTTAATTTTCTTCTAAAGTTTGTAAGGACACCAATAAATTATTATATAATATACTGAAATTATGCATCGGCGATTTTTCAACATCGTAGTTTTGCGCGGGTATATAAAATGAGAATGGGGACTGGAGAACTGGAGATAATTATGTATTCAGCCTACTCTCAGGTGAAACAGGGGAAATTACCCCTCCAGTTGTTACGCGTGAACTAATCGCTTACAACAAAAGGAACAACACTTATATGATCGTGGGCTGCGAGAATAACTCTCACCACACGGTTTGGAGCAGTATCGACATCAACCTAAAAGATCACTTTATAATTAGATTTCAGGGAAAGAGTTAATTGTAAATAATATTGGCTCTGAGCCAACGTTCTTAACCTGTAACAGGAGGGAAGTAGTAGATAAACTTTCAGCTCGAGTGTAACGAGCACGAGAATTCAGAATTGGAGAGTCTCATCGGAGCCTTCGTGCTCCTACCATCGGCACATTCAATTTGAAATTTTAGTAGGGAACGTCAAGACCGTTACCTACCGCGACTATAAGTGCACTGACTAGAAGGAATATCTTATTTCTCTACAATCAAATCTAAATGGCACTGTTAACTCTTTTGAGAGTTGTGACTAAATAAAGTTAGCGACTGAGCAGATCCATAGTGCCCTAACTTCTGCATATTACAGAAATCGACCACTAAAAGACAGACAGCAGAGGCATACCTTGGTGAAACCATAACCTCAGCCTCCGCAGAAAAGAAATCCGAACTTTTAGGGTAAAACATCCGGCAGTTTAGGCCAATATGGCCAAGCACTAACAGAACATAATACGGAGATTAGAAGACCCCAACGAGAGTCAAGAAGAAAATTTTGTCAGAGATTGTTATATACAGCTGACACAGCAACGATTCACAAAGCACTCTCAAGAGACCAGGGGCTAATATTAGGTTCGCTAAAGCGAGCGGATAACATATTTACGAATTGACGAGAGGCAACGTTGGAGCTTCTAGTACAGAACCAGTTTTCAGAATGTCAATTGATGCATAACCTCTCACTGATACCACAACCCACGATAACCAAGGCCAACGTCCCAAGTTGACTGATTGGCAGATTGTGAGGAAGGTAGTAACACTTATGTTGTTAGTTGGGCGATTAAAACGCTCAATCCAAAGAAAACGCCAGGCGAGGGCGGTATATTTTAGACATTGTTACAAAAAAGAAGCACGGTATTAGATCCTCACTTGGTCAGACTCTTCAGAGCTAGTATTGCCTGAAATTATATACCAACAAGGCAGACGGAGGTGAGGCATTCCCAAAGTGCAAAAATCAGAATCCCCGCTCAGTTCTTTTCGTCCAATTAGCCTGCTGTAATTTTTTTGTTCTTAGGAGAGGTGTTAGAGGGTCATCAGAAAAGTAATCCTTCCAGATAAGTCCCTTCAAGTACACCAATATGCGTATCAAATAGCAAATCCACCGATCTTGCACTGAATAATTTAGTCTCTAGGATTTCAAACTATTTAAATGAAATAGCAATGGCAGCATTTGTGGACATAAGCAACATTCAACAATGTAATGTTCTCATCCCTATGCAAAGCAGTCAAAGCGCGAGGCGTAGCACCGATTAGAGTCGTCGCTACGCTTATGAACAGATTTGTAGTAACGACCCTAAGCGGGGAGGTAATTAAGTTCACACCCACCAGAGGGTGCCCGCAGGAGAGGATTTTGTACCCACTGCTATGGTCAGTACTAATGGATGACCTGCTGACTATTATTGAAACGCTTGGAATTAAGGTACAGGCCTATGCGGACTATATCGTTATATTATTAAAGAGGATCGGGGAAGAAGGAAACTTTCTCAGCCCTCCAATAGGTGACTAACGCCATTTGTAGTTGGTACAGCAGGGAAAACTAGGAAGAGAAAGTGGAACATTTGATACCACTCACTTCATTCAAGGAATAAAGCTTGGAATTTTTTTTCAGAAACAGAGTTTCGGCAATCGGACCTCGATGAATTGATCAGTCGTAATCTAATAATCTCAATCGCAAAGTTAACGTTCCTTTATAGCCTTCCTACTAGATAACCGCACTATGTTGCGGTCCAATTTGAACTTACCACATTTCTACACCGAATTTAAACCACAACCAATAAGAACGGAGGCGCCTAGAAAAGTGGCATGCCCGAATTAGTCAATCAGCCTAGGATATTTGATTTTCGGAACAGCAGCAACCTTCTATCCTCACCACTTTCCAGATAATCTTGGTCGCGTGTAGATGTACAGTCATTTCTGCCTTATTCACGTCAGAACATTTGTTGTGTTTTGTGAAATTTTAGATTAAGTATATTACCCTATTTGAAGGAATATTAATTTCGGTAGTAACTAACAATGAAGTCCAAGCGCTAATCAAACACGAGGCGTAAAACGTAGAGACAATTGATTAGGAGCAACTGCACACAGCTACAGGTAAGCGAAATACAGGTATGACTAAAAGAATCTTGAAAATTCTATTTTGAGAAATATTATTTTCGATATCAAAGGAATTCAAAACATTTACTATGGTAAGAAATCTTTAAGTACTACTCGTTTAGTTTATTATTTAGCCAATTATGTAACAAAGGGATTTATTGGCTTAATTGAAACACAAAAACTAATTTAACGATGTTTCGACATTTACTGTCTTTTCCATTTTTCTTTTTTTTTTGAAATGTGAGAGTATTAAAATACAATTAATGACCTTTGTTATTATTCCACAGTAACATGATGTCCTTTTGTCAAACATTAATTAACATACTAAAAAATCTTTGTAAAGGACAATGACACATTTACACTTATGTAGACGCACAAAAATCTTTAAGTGTGACAGTCATTCCTTCAAAGTAATGTCACCTTGCTTCAAGGGCGTTGCACTTGGGACCATGTGAAATCGAGCAGGAACCTGGTTAACCAGAATAATCAATTCTGTTGGAAAGTGAAGATTATTATTATCGGTACTAATAAAAATTTATTACCCTAAGTATCTTATTGAGGTCACCTTCCTAACTGCGGTGGCCAGGAAAGAATGATGCTAAAAATTACTAATACATCCCCGTCAAATATATATGAAAGCTTCTAGATCATTTTTACGAGCATCATTTCTAAAATATTGTCGTGTATATCCGTATGAGTTGCAAAATTAACTCATACGAATTAGTATTTGTTTTGTAGGAGACATATGTGAAACGTTATAAATTGTTTGCTCGTTATTAAGAAGTGAGCAATCGAAACAAGTTTATTTCCGTTTTTTTAATATGAGGTGATTTAAAATTACAAGATTTCATAACTTGTACTCGGAAAATAAATTTTTGCACTTGTTTGTTGTTTATATGGAATCTGCTCTCCCTAACCTACAAGCAAAAGCAAACACAATAGGATAAGTTTACAGTCAACATCAGTGGCTCTATAGGTGGTACAGCTACACGCACGTGTACTCCAGCCAATTTCATTACGTGCAATATAAGTAACCGTGTTCGAATATTGAGGTATATTCCTAATTTATGACTGGTGGTGCTAGTTACCATTGAGTTTAATAACGTCGTTATTTTGTGCAATAGTTCACATACACACTGCAGGAGAACCAACATTAAAATATTTTAATAATAGTAAGTTATTTAATGACTGCTTAGGAGGTAACTTGAACTGAATGTTCATGGACACCTTTTAAGAGGTTTAAATCAGATAAAGTTATTTGACTTGCTATACAATTACTATCCAGCTTATAGGGTTCTTTGCATAAAACATAAAGTACACGTATGCATAGAGCAATTAACGAGAAAAGATAAAAAATGAACGACATGAGTTGCTTCTCCCTTATTCGTTGGATCGAAGACTTCGTAAAATAAACAAATTTGCCGCAACTTATCGTAAAACACCATACCTGCAGTATTAAGAAAGTAACTCAAAAAATTAACATTCCAACTAAGACAACAGAAAACCTTTTAAGATCTTTTCATGCTACAAAAGCGTACTCATTATATTAAAAAGACAATTTGCATACAACAATGTTTTTCAACACAATTATAAACAGAATTTAAATAGAACGAAACCACTTAATTTCTTCAACAGTCACAATCTTCATCTTTGTGCGGGTGAAGATCCCATAGCTCCTCATGAATTTAAACGCTCAAGAAGTTTTCTGTAATATTTGGCGAGGTATCTGAAATCGTCAAATGTAGGGCTAATATTTCTTATAAATTTGTTGGAGGAAGTATTGGATAACTTTCCTAAATCTCGGAGCCAAAGTGTACTACGTGCACGATTGTGCACCAACTTATAATACAAGAATTACAAGAGAATTGTTGAGCAAACGTTCTCCAAATACATGAATCGCTCGAAATGAATCAACTTGCAAGGTCACTAGAAGTGAATCCCCTTGACTTCTTTCTTTGGGGTTTTTTAAAGGGAAAGTATATGCGACGCTTCAGGCCATTAAGCAAGAAACAACAAATAAAATTAAGGCTATGATACAATTAATTACTCTATATACCTTGCAATGTGTCCTAAATTTCGCAAAATCTACAACTTAGTATTCAAACTAATAGCTACCAGTTTGAGAATTATGAATTATTAATGTTGCTTTCATGAAACTTAAATAAAACTCGAATTTTATCATGCCATTCTCATTGACTTATTGTTGGTTCTATACGGTGTTGCCAAATCTATAATTCTTTTAAGCAATTCGTGCAGCTTAACCAGATTTGAGTTTTTGTGTTAGGGTTGTCGACTAAGAATCAATCAGAGAATACATAACGATTATATGTCTTTTCTAACCACCTATATTAGTACAGAACCATAGAAAAAGCAGTAGATGTGTATGTAATATGTAATATAAATCACGAATAAGCACTTATAAGTGAAACAGAAAATGTAATATTTGTAACAAATAAAATTGAATAGAAGATAAAAAAAAAAAAAACGAAACTTAGTCAACCCTAATGAATAAGACTTAGAACACAAACTGTGTTACTTCTTATGTAGTGATAAAATTGACAAAGCATATATCCTTATATGTACAAATACTTTATTGTATACGGTTTATTTCTGACGAAATAAAATTTGTTTCTTTTTTGATTGAAAAGCAGATCACGTTAATGCCAATACCAAGTAATCGATATATACCTATATAGCCGTGTAAATTTAATTAACTCCAAATCTGAAAATTGCAATGTTCAAAACTAAAGGAGGTACAAGAAATACTGAGGTAAATGAACCTTGAAAATACGTAACCGAACCCCATATGAATGGTTATTCACATTGCCAGTGGAGTAACTGTGTTTTTAGATAGCCATAGGGTCGCTATAAATAACACCATCAAAGAAGAAATCTGTGCGCACCCACGGCGTTGACGTCGTGTACCGTCGAAATTAATATACGGTTGTACAATGTAACACGGAAGATTAATAACAGCATAATAGGGTATATAAGTGAGTACATGTGTTGCATTGATGTATGGATATATTTGTTTTTAGTGATAATGTAGCTATTATTTCCGTTCTTGATATGTCTATTTAGAAAGTGTCCAATGCTTCTCCAAAAGGGAAATAGAAACAAGTTATGTACATTACACTTTCTTGATTTGTAGCTTCATTTACTGGTAATTTATATTGCCATCACAGACTAAAACACAGTATTTGAATCTTAATAAAAATATATTTGGCCTAAGAAATTATGATAAATTTAAGGATAGAGGTGTATGGTAGATGAAAACATCATCTTTTTTTTAATAGGGATGGCGGCAGTTTTTATCTACAATATTATCACATTCAATCTAATCATATTTTATACGCCCACGTATACTTATTGTATTAGCTTTAGATTTGATTTGGGGCGGCCCATAAAACCTATATTTCACCCCGACCTTCTCAGATCTATTATGATTCATTTTGTCCTGGAAGGCGCTCTCTAAGTTTACTTTCCGAATTAGGCTATTCTTCTTGAGAGAGACTCTTTTATGTAGGTATTTGCTGTGCGGTTCCTCTATTCCTATCTATTTGCTTGTCTTTGTGCTGGTAATCTTTGCCGCCGCTTCATATACTTATTAGATATGGATTGGTTGATAGCTTTTTAACTTAAAATTTAATAATGCCGAAGGAAAAATCAGCTCCAACATTTGACATTACAAACCTCCTCGCCCAAATCGTCCATTTCAAGCCGCCTTATTTTCCGTTATGTTCGCGTGTTGGGGAACCCAGATCTAATTTAATTTCCTTGGGTGCTCGCTTTATTTAGGAAGCTTACATAGTAACAAACTAGCTTATAGTCAACACTTACGAAACTGATCGCTTTGTGTTGTCTGCATAACGGTGTTTTCGCCTTTCCGCTCCCTCTTTCCATATATTCCGGCTTTTACTCCATTATTAATTTTATAGCTGCCGGTATACGGGTGAGTCCGCCCTTTCTTCTATTTCTCTTCATTTGATATTATAATCTGATGCTTTCTGTATACAGGGTGTCAGGTAAACATGCGGCAAAAATTCAAGAGGTTATTCCTTGGCCTATTCTAAGAATATTTTGTCCTATGATGATTTTTGAAAAACCCCTTTTGCGACAGTAACAACATTTTATTATCAAAAAGTACATGTAAAGTTGCTCAATCTACAATAAATGTTCGAAATGGCTTCCTCCAGCCTGGATACAAAGCATTCAATCTTCTCGTCATTGAGTGCCGAACTCTTTCAAACACACCAGGGTCGTTTTGAGGTACACCCAGCAATTATCCGATTTCGCAAATCGTCAAAATTCTTCACTGGAGTAGCGTAAACTATTGACTTCAGAGATCTCCAGAGAAAAATATCTAGGGGGTTTAAGTCTGGGGATCAAGCAGGCCATGCGTATAACCCATCTCGACCAATCCAGTGATCTCCGTATGTTGCTGTTAAAAAATTACGAGCAACCAAACTGAAATGCGGTGGTGCACCATCGTGCATAAACCACATTGCAATTCTTGTCGCATATGGTACATCCACCAGAAACTCAGGCAGCGTTGCTTCCAAAAAGTTGCAGTACACCACGCCAGTAAGTCTCTCTGGTAGAAATACCGGTCCAATTAAATAGTCACCCACAATTTCAATCCCAAACATTCAACGAGAACTGATGTTGAAAATGATCTTCAAATATCTCACGCGGATTTTCATCTGCCCACACATGGTTATTATGAAAATTCCTTATTGCATTTCTTGAGAAACTGGCTTCATCGGTAAAAAGGATCTGTGTCAGGAATAGAGGGATGCGAACTAATGTTTGCAATTACCATTGACATAATGCAATACGTGAAGGAAAATCAGCAAGTAGTAGTGCCTGAACGCGTTGAATCTGGCATGAATACAACAAATTGTCCTTAAGAATTTTCCAAACTGTCCAATGACTTACATCCAAAGTATTTGCAATTTTTCACGTAGAACTACCAGGACCTTCCTCTATCATCTCCAGCACATTCTGTTCCAATTGTACCGTTCTTGCAGTAATTGATTTTCCTGGCCCTCCACTTCGTTTCATTGAGCCTGTTTCACGAAGACGTTGTTGAATGTTTTCGAAGATTTTTCGGTCGGGGACGTTACGGGCAAGAAATCGTTTAATGTACAATCGTCTAGCTTCTAATGAGTTGGCATCAGCAAGTCCATACATGAAATGCATGTCAGTCATCTCAGCGTTCGTATACATCATGACAGAGGGTTTCACTAACTATTAAAGACACGTCAAACAGCCACACGTTACTCAATCTAAACAAATGCGACCGATAAGATGTATTCAAATGAAATCCACTACTAGATAAAACAGCCGTTTCATGTGATCGAGATCGAAAAAAATAACAACGCGTTGTAAACAATTTTTTGTACTTGATAAACTCATTGGCGTATATCATATAATATGGTTGTCGCAAATTTTGTTCGCCTTATATCTTCTAAACAAAGGGGTTTTCCAAAAATCATCATATGACAAAAAATATTCTTAGAATAAGACAAGGAATAACCCCTTGAATTTTTGCCGCATGTTTACCTAACACCCTGTATATATCTGAACCATAGTATCACTTTTCAGAGAGGGGGCCTTCTTAGGTTCACCTAATAATTTTTGATGGCCAACCCATATAATTTACTTGTGCTACAAATATAGCGCTTTTTTGTATATAAATATGTAGTTATGGCAAGTTTAAAATTACTTCTAATTTCGCGGTAAGAGTCGATCTCATCGCGATTGTGACACATAAACAAGTCAGGTTTTCTATACCCCTTAGTATTTTGGCCGCTCCCGCCTGCCATAGCTGTTGCCACCATACTACTTCTCCGTTTGTTATCAATGTTATCGTAGGTCTAATTACCCTTGTGCACAGCCACACAGTCATCTTGGGCAATGATGGCTCTATTGGTTATTTTCTGGATATATGGATCCCACATGAGTCTTTGGTCAATTCATACTCGAAGGTATTTTGCCTCTTTGTCTTGTATATGGAGTCTTTTCTCATCCTAACATTAGTGGTTGTAAGCATTCTAGCACTCTTTTTCTTGTGAACCTAGCAACCTTATTTTTTGAGCATTGACTGACAATTGCTTTTGTTTACACCAGTTGTCGATCGCGGTTGGAGTGGTGTTTGCAGTCTTTCCGTCAGAACTCTTGTAAATCGCTTTCTAACGAATACTGTAGAATCATCATTGTCCGAAGTAGGTCGTTCACTAGGGGTAGTCCACAGCAAAGAAGACAAGAGTCCGTCTTGCCGATATCTGCCATCTTCCCTTCGTTTCAATGGTAGCCTTGCCAAATGATGGATGTACCATTATTGAATGCTCCCTCAATGTCTAGAAATGCCATTATGACTATTTATTTGTCTTCTATTAACTTTGAAATTAGCCAGTTAAGATCGTGTAATGTGACATCCACTGACCTCCACTTGACCTACTGCCATCAATGAGTGATAGTTCTCTCATCACAGTATATTTGTGTATGTACTACCTATCCACTAAGATTTAACCCAAGCTAACTTATTTGGACTTACTTTTCGCATACGTCATCGAGGGGCAGTGTTGGGAAAGCTAGGGGAAGTGAATAAATTTCTACAGCGATTATACATACTCGTGTTTTGTCGGCTCTCAATAAATCACTACTTAACACTGCTCCCCACTCAAGGCGCGAATAAACACGAGTGTATCTAGCCGCTGTAGAAATTTATTCACTTCTCCTATCTTGCCCAACAGTGATCGAGGCCTCGTCTCGTTGAGATCTACCCAGAATTTCCCCAGAGTTGTATTAAGGCGAATCTGGACATCCAAGTGTGCGATAGAGATCAATATATCGGAAAAGTATTCCGCGCTTTTTGGGAAAACGGTCCGACCGATTTTGAAATTTTAAACTGTATTTGTCTTAAAATAATGTTTGAAATTGCGCCAACGTTTTAATTTTTTTATTTTCTATGTATTTGAATTTTTAAATGTTGTAAGTTTGTTATTAAAAACAATTTCTAAAATCGGCTCAACGGCGCATTTGAAGACCATTGTCTTAATGACAACACTTTTTAATTTTTGAATTTGGACTAATAATAAACGCGCGAAACAGAAATATTCATTTTTCTTTTTTCCATCAAATGCCGACCGGCCGCCGGCTTCTATCGTAGCCTAACGCAGTGCTTCGCAACGCTTTCTCAACCTCGGCACACCCAAACCGCTCACAGTATTTTTGCGGCACACTATATATGATAAAGAAAGGAAGAGCATGTTAATAAATTTTCAATTCGACCTTGCATTTTAGTGATAGATATCGCACCGCGGCACACGTAGAGTGTCTTCTTGGCACACCAATGTGCCGCGGCACACCGGTTGCGGAGCACTGGCCTAACGCACAAACCGATGTTGTTTTGAGACGTATCTACGTACAGAATGGTCCTGCTATGCTCACGTTAAGGCATAAATATAAGGATATTCAGTTCCGCTCAGTACTGTCTTTTTGTGTATTTTCACAACCCAATCCTACTTCCTACCTATGTTTTAAATAAGTGGAAATTCTTAAAATGTGTAAATGTTAATAATAGATAATGTATCTACTTTTTAGTAACGAGTCATAATTATAAATACTAAACCACTTCAATAATTTCCTTGATGCCAATGGTATTACGAAACAGAACATGCATAAAATGCAAATAAAAAAATGTACACAGCCATTTTTTCGACTGGGTAAAATGTACCTATAAATTCAATTTCATTTATATCTGCTTAGATTACATACCCTGTATCATAGTCATTTATATTGACCGCCCTAGAATTATTTTTGGGTTTTTACGCAATGACAAAGTAATAAAATGTCTAGGTAAGTAGATATGGAACTTACATTTTGTACAATAGAATATTAAATCTTAGAAGAAGCCTTTTTTTTTCGCGCTGATACGAAGATGCTTTCGCCTTTTGACGAGTATCTTTTATCCATTTTTAGATAATGCGGTTTGCTACTTGTAAAGAGTAAATATTCTTCATACAATAACTACGATGCTAAGTCAGTTCCAGAGAAAAAACTTTAGAGGTACTTGACTACAGGTGCGATGTCTGTGTGGTGGTTGAGTGAGGTTTGTATGTTTTGACAGTGTGTGGCACCCTGACGCATTTATCACAAGTTACCCTATAGGAAGTTGTATTGTAAAATCATAGGTACAGGTATAGAATAACACGCAATGAAACGTAGCGAATACTCTAGACAATCTTAGCAATTGATTTTGGCACATATAATATAGAAGGCAAACAATTCATACCATTCAAAAAGACAAGAGTATCTTCTTTTCGATCTGACTATCGCTTGAGTTATTCCTGCAATCACGTGTTCTACAAATGCTCTTCACATTTGTGCATACCTCGAGATAATTCAGTTTTCGGAAAACAGCAGTTACTCAATTTACAAAATAAGTCACTGATTCTACTGATTCATAGTACGGATTATATTATCAGTGCTATAATTATGTATTTCTGAATTAATGGTATTCTTTGTAGCCTAGTAAATCAAATAAAATTACTCATAGTATCTTATTAATTTGCATTTTAATTTTGATTTTTCTAAAAGAACCATATGAAATAGTGTATACATTCAAGTTCATATGACAGACTAACTAATGTTTTGAAAGGATCTGATTACTCGAACCAGTTTCATTTCTGAGCGCACTCAATTCGACGAGTGTGCTACCGTCCTAGTTATGGTTGTCCCGGCAGACGATATCAAAGAGAAAACGCATTTTCCTCTTTCGGACGCTATTTGCTATCAGAAAGAAATGAAAAAAAATGTTTTAGTATTAGTAAGGACCGCTGAACCGTCGCCTTTGACCACTTTTTTATTTTTCCTTTTTGGAAGCCAAATAGAACCAAACAAAAAATTTAAAAAAAGAAAATTTAAAAAAATAAAACTTTGGCGCAATTTTAAATACTGTTTTCAAAACAATCTTCTTATCAAATTTAGAATATTTTGATTGGTATGTCTAAAAACAGCGGAAAAAGATCCGCGCCATCTACTGGAAGAGAATCTCATTAAAAGGCCGTCCAGATTCGCCTTGGAGCCTCTCTCACCGCGCTGGGCACAACTATTAACTGTCTCTTTAATAATGATGTCAATATATAATACCCGGTTTTATTATACAGTATATTTTACTCTGGTTTAGGAAGTTATGATTAATAACTGATACGAAAATTTGCAAAACAAAATTTACATTTCTTAGACCTATGTATATTATAATAATTATGCGTACGCCTTCTAACAATGTGAAACGGTTCCATATAATAGGTAATTGATCATATTTTTCTTTTACTGCATCTTGCAAGTAGAAATAAAGTCTGTATATCCGCACGTGTTTGTATAAAATAAATAATGTATAAAATGTTGAATTTGTTTTATGAGATGTTATCCATGTTATCTCATGATTCCGGTGTAAATAATCTTTCTATCTGCCCGGCGAAAAAAGCAAAATATGACAAAAAAAAAGCCTAACTCGGTGAACGACACCCCGTCAGTGGGGTCTAGGTGTGTCGCTAACTAAACGAAATGTGTCAAAACATTCGCGCGTTAGTTTGTGCTAAACCACAGTATAAGCTGTAAGGACAACGGAGGAGTCTTTGCGGTTTCAATTTCTAAGTTTAACTTGACTTCAAACAACAGCTTTCCAATATGATAGTTCGTTATTGTTTACATTGGTAGCTACATTCGATAGTTTATTCATCATGTTGAAGTAGAATAACCGTCTAGCTATTCAGGCACAGGACATTGAATGGGAAGATACCCCGAGAACAATGGCTGCAATAATGGATAGGCATATCTATACTCCTGTATATAACTCCTGTTGGCGTTGTACTGTGCCATTGGCCCTTGCAAGATAAATTCTGATGCTAACGATGGCACGATACAAATAATACGGTATGCTTACGCGCATATGAAAGTTACGTCACATAGGAGCATAAATGGCGCTAAGTATAAAATTATTGAACTTCATAAGTAAGTTTGTTTGCCAATGACAAGGTCTGTGCAAAATTGCATAATTGATGAGAACTTTATATACCTGTTTTCTATATTGATGAGGTAGGTGTACTGAAGCGTCATACTTGCATTTTCTCCATTAATATAGATAAGCTTTAGTGTTCTGCATCGGTGGGCGTCCATTTTTTCTAATATATTTCTTTTTATTTCTTTGTATATATGTGTCTATAAGCGCGTATATAGAAAAAGAAATTATGTTTGTAAATAATTGTATTAGTAATATACATAGCAAGTGAATCAATATTACATGAAGAATTTTGTTTCAAAATTTATGGTGTAAATATCATTTATTTTGGCATTTTTCGTTGAAGTTTCGTTTTGCAGTTGTGAAAACTTATTTTGCTGTTGATGATGTCCTTTACTCTGATATATGTCCTAACTTTACTACGGAAAAACACTACTTCTTCTGGAATATTAATATTCACCTTTCGTACTCTGTGCATTGTTTTTTCAGTTAATGAATTAAATAAATATTTTTCCGATGATAATGTGGAGCCATGAAGCTTGGTAAACTCTTCATCTAAAATTCTTACAGCACGTAATAAATCATCGGTAGGTTGTAATAATTCCCCTGGGAAATTAGATCTAGCCGCAAATTCATTCTTACGCTACCTTTTAAGGTATGGGTAGCAGTACCCAAATTATATTTCTTTTGAAACTTATAAGCAGCATAACCGGAAATATGTATATGTCAATGCTTCGTCGGTTATTTTCCCCTTTATTTCGAATTCTTCCAGTAATACCAGATTTTTTGGTAAAGGTTCTTCAATAGATATTTCTGGGTACTCTGGATGCACAAATGATGTAGTAGATACAGTTTCCATATCATCCACTTCATTAATTTCTTCATAAGAAGGTAGGCGTTGAAAGATTTGTGTTGTTAAACATGGATCATTTACGATGTCGTCTGCTGCATCATCTGCCATCCTATTTAAAGGAAGAAGCAAACAATCTTCACCAGTTTCTTGAACATTGGTATTCTCACTAAAAAGTGACTTCGAATATTTACCAAGAATAAACCACCTTAGACGATATTTAAATTCTAGCGGTTGGGGGTGATCATTTTGTGCTCCCATCGCACGAATATATGGAAAAAAAGTTTTCAAGCGCATCTTGATGTAGTCGTATGGTTAAATTGTATTCGATTTTATATTTGCTCTGTAGATATTCATGTAGTGGGACCAACAAGTTATTGGACACAATTATTCCTTTTTGGAACGGTAATAGGCTTTTATGTTTTCCAACACGTGCCTCCATCATAGTGTTTGACATTTGATTCAGAATTCTTTTCTGATCTGCTAGATTTACTCCAAAACCATGTTTTTGTGGATTGTTTCCTTGAAATTTCATTCGTGAATTATGGATGTCAAACCAATAATCAATTTGGCTAATAAAATCTGAAATCTCCTTCCATTTAATATTTTCTATTATACCCGCACTTCCACAATACTCAAATGCTTTTGCAATGGTTCGTGATAGTAGTTGGACAGCCGGTCTTACTCTTTGTCTTTCTGTTCCCTTCACGTCTAAATAATAATTTGTTATTTTATATGAAATGGACATTCGTTTGCAGAAATATTCATAATATTTTGAAAAGATGCTTTATTTATTACAGCGCCACCAATATTGATGCCTTGGTTCAAAATGTGATTTCGTAGCAACTTTATTAAGTGTGGAACATCAGCTAGTATATATATTTTTAAATTGACTTCTGCTGGATGGAAAAAGAAGTGGTCCTTTCCATATCCAACATTTAATTCTATCCATAAATTCATGTTACGTGGACCCATATCGCATACAACAGCGCTAACAATGTAGCGTGCTTTGTACAACTCCATAATAATATTTTCCAAAATAGTTTTGTTCATAACTTTATCAAAGTCATAAAATATTGGCTGCTTCATTGGCTAATCAACCCCCTTATCATTGCAGTTTGGCAACAATGATGCGACTTTTTTTTGTTCCTTTTTCTCGATATTCACTTTGTTGGATACATACATTTCATCAAACGATAACACACACAATCTCTCACTATCTGTCATGTCGTATCCTTTCTTCTGCATCAGTATCAACACATCTTCTAAAATACCTGGTTCCACAGAAAATGTTGATGCCCATCTCCGTAAAGTACTCAAAGCAGGTAGTAGAAGGCCGTTTGATTGTAGGCAAATGAATACTTTTGCTTATACTTCTTAAAGATATTGCATTTGCTATATCCTCTGATGACCAGTGGCCACCTCTTTTTCCCTTACTAAATATTCTCTTAATTTGTACAGGAGACAGAAACTTTTGTAAATTTGAATTGATTTGTTCAAGTAGCTTATTTTTTTTTAATAATTCCTCTTGGAGTTCTGCGTTTTGAGCTACAAGCACTTCCATACGATTCTACAGATATTCACTGTGTATCTGGCTACAATTGTTACTAAAATAAATTATAGAGTTAAAGAAACTAAATTGAGTTATTTACGTTGCTTCTTCTTCACTTTGGAGATGCTTGTCCATTTTAGAAACATCCCCAACTGGAAGAAGTTCTGATGTTGCGAGAATTTTCCTTTTACGAGTCGGTGGCTCACATTCACTCGAAATACTAGGTCCAGGTTCATTTGAGATTAAAGTACTTGACTCTGTTTCGTTCGCATTCACATCACGAAATGCAAAATACAACGTGGGAACAGTATCCTGTCTCAAATATCTATAATGTTTTCGTGCATATTCAGCCATCTGTTGCCGAAGAGGCACTTCAAAACAGGATGTTTCAAAATGACTTGAGCAAATGCATGCTGAAATTATATTCCACAATATCCAAAGTAACCTATGTATTTCTAAAAATTCACATCAATAGGTATGTGCAATATTTTTAAATAAAAAATCATTTCTTTGATTTAAATTATTTACACTTACAATACTTCATATCTAAGGGATCTGCACGCTTACATGCATCAACCCATTTTTTCCTTAGAATCTCATCTTTCGGCAAACGATAATATTTTACTGCAGTTCCTATGGTTGTTCTGGTGTAATTATTGCAAAATACTGCACAGCCCTGGCATCGTAAGAACTTTGCATATAACATTGCAGAGTTCTGAAAGAACTGGTTTACAGCAATTTGTTTAACTAGTATATGTACCTGCAACTAATTTTTAACTAACAATAACGGTGACTAAAGAAAAAACTACAATAATAATTCTAACGCAATTCTAACCTAATAAACAAACTAAACGTCAATTTCACGTTATTTGTATGCAAGCATGATGCAGACCCATAACAGTATTGGTTGTTTTTGATTAACTCCTTAATGACGTCATCTGACCGAACTTGACGAATTTGAGATTCAAAACGAGCATACCGTATTATTTGTACCGTGGTATTTATATTATTTTACCAGTAGTAACTAAGTAGTCGAAGAGGCTGCACGTGTGTGTCTTCTAAATTAACAACTTGTATACAATTATATACATAACCTCAATGTCATGAAAGGCTAAATAGATATTTACACAGAAATTTAAATGACAATAATAAAAAATACCTCCAACATCGGGTAATTCACTTCAAAGTATATCATAATGGAATTTCCTCGCAGTGACAACCTAAACCTGTCACAGGGAAAGGATAAGTACGACACCAGTATCAGGGTATAAGTAAGGTCATTCCAAGCATTCAAAGTATATCGTGACAATCAAAACATCAAATATATGTACAATTCCACAAGAGAAAAGCTTAGTTCCGCAAATTTCCTCTAATAATGATAAATCTCTTCTTCTGTATACCTTCAGCCCAACGGTAATAGAACAACAACCTCATCTCCATGGACTCCCAATCATTTATTTAATACGAGCTATATTAAATCTTTACCTAAAATCATAGAGTTACCGAGAGCTTTATACCAGCAGTAAACGCTTAAAAGAGCTTACTCTCAATATGTCAAACGCAACCAAAAAGCTGGAGAAGTGGTTACGAAACAGTAACATGCAGTTAGAGTTCCATAAAACTAATATTGTATTCTTCTCTAGGGCAAGAAATTACTTACAGGTGAGATAAAACTCGGACAACTTAAGTTTTCAATTCAGTCTACTGTTAAATACCTAGGTCTTCAGATTGATAATAAACTCAAATGGACTAAACATATCTACGAAATCTCGAAGAAATGTGAAAATACGCATAACCTAATGAGAAGTATCTATGAGGTGTATCATGAAACTGATTTTCCGCCATAGATTTTGATGCCACTTTGTTAGGTATTACATTATTTTGCGTTTGTATTAATGTAGAGTACCAAAATAGAGGTCCTCGTTTCTAAAAATATTTTTTTTACGTCTAAATGCGTACAGGAAGATATATATGCAGTAAAATTCATTAAACAATTAAAACACCATTTAAAAATCAGAAAACCAATACATTTCGTGTGAAATCAGTGACAAAAAATTATTGACATACTAGGAATTTTGAATTCACGTCCCTTGCTTAATTTCTAAACTGCGTTCCTCAGTCGTAGATAGCTTAGAAGTTATAGGGGCCAGGTTTTCGTCAGAATGACGTGGTGTAATAGGATTCATATTTTTTCCTACTATTAGAATCTTTTAAAATAAATAATAATATATTTTTTATAATTAATGTTTTCTCTGAATAGATATCTGAACTTGACTTTATTCTTTAATTTCCATTTTGCATTAAACCAATCTCACTCTTTCATAAATTTTTATTTGTCACTTCCATAACTAAAGCAAATCTTACTTCATATAGTCTTCGCGATTTATTAAGGACTTGAGTATAGTACAAATCCAACGGATGGCATCGAAAAATTGCATTCCTCTTTTAGTTGCAATCACTACATCTTCTAATTTCTTCCCTGTAAGATATACTTCCGCGCTCCTAGAATGTTAAAATATGAATGCCGCCGCCACGTTTTCGTACACCTAGTTCTTCCTTACTGTAGTTAAGGTTTAAAAAAAGGAGAGAATTGTATACGTAGCTTAAGCTTCTGCTTAGTCATACTGCACATCCCTTATTATTACCGAGATGGTTCATTATGTTTGATCTCCTGTTGACGCGTCAGCAGACGATAAACACACAATTAACAGCCTGTCTCTGTAGAGAGATTATTTTACGTACCTACGTAGGTCACGAAATCTAATTGATGTAATAAGCTCTTCGTTGAAACTTCGCGATATAGAAAATTATACACGTTCCATGTTCAATAAGCACCTCTAACTCTAAACAAATCTCCAAAACCATTAAACAAATATTCCTTTAACTTTTTTGTCTACATAAACTTGCATTTGAAGTAACAAGCCGTAGAAATATAAATTTACCACTTGTATAATTATTGTTTTACAGGGTGGTTTGATATACCTGGCCTAGGTTAGTTTGTTTATTTTGTTTAGCATATTGCTCTTTTTTTACACTTTTTTATTTTGTAATTTCTTTTGACTGATTTTTTTGTATCAACATACTTGAATCAATAATTATTTATTATAATATTTATTATTAACATAAATTAATGCTCGTCTGTTTTTCAGTTTATAATTGCCTACCTAACATTTTGTTAATGCAATTTATTTTCTTTATAGTTTTGTATACATTCATATAAGTGAAATTCTCCTACTCAAGGAATACATCCTGTAATTGTAAGGGGGTTCACACCGAAGTGATACGACACGGATACGACACGAATACGACAAGCGATACAACCAGTAACACGGCACATGCTTGTAAATTTAATTTAACTGCCGTTTTCCTGGTTGTGTGGCTTGTTACATTGCGTGTCGTATTTTTCCGGTGCGCACTGTGTCGCTTATCGTATTGCGGTCTGTCACTTCGGTGTGAAGTCTGCCTTAACTTACACGTTACGTGTCGTGTTTCTGATTGTATCGCTTGTCGTATTGCAGTCGTATCATTCCGGTGTGTATCCTGCCTTAAAGTATCGACTTATGATTATAATTTACGTTACAACGCACAATGTACAATAAAAAAAAAATGTGGTACCAGTAAGGCCGACTTTCAGAATCGGAAAATGTGTATACCATAAGTAGCGTGCGGATTTTAGACCACCTTTATCGCCTGATTTATGATATAGTGGGACAACAGCAATGAATAAGGAAATTTCAAACTATATGGCTAAAATTCGTTACCGCTATATCAGTACCAACCTGGAATAAATGTGCACAAACTCGTGGTTGAAATGTACCTTCAGTTTCAATGTAAAGCTTTAACATTTTCTTAACTAACTTTAGCATTGCAAAGATTGCAAGCTTTTTACAGTAATATTTAACAAATTAATGTATTTTCTACTAATAACTGTGATAATTAAAACGATTTTTTTCCAAGAATTTTTTTTCTGCTTACGCAGGATTCGAACCTACACACTGTCATTTACCGGACGCTCTACCAATTAACCCAGAACACTTTTCTTGGGAAAAATCCTTCTTAATTATTACCGTTATTAGCAGAAAATACATTAATTTGTTAATTTCTTATTGTAAAAAAAACCTGAAATATTTGCATTTCGCCATCCTACCGGCCTTTCAAGATCTGATATCGACAGCTAGGTCGATTTACCGCTCGAATCTACATGCTCCTTTCTGGCTTAATTGGTAGAGCGTTGGTCCGGTAAACGAGTGTGTGTAGGTTCGGATCCTGAGGGAGTGAGGAGAAAAAAGTCCCCTTAAATTATTACATTAATTAGCAGATAATAAATTAATTTGTAAACTTTAACATACGATGCCTCTTTTCGTGCAACAAGGGGCATGCAACTAGGCGCATAATGACGCATGCAACAGCGCATGCTTGAAATATGTAATTAAATAAGTAGATATTATGCATCTCTTGCGTTACGTAGCATGTGTTGTAGTACACGACATTGCATTCGTCATTGCATTAAAAAGGCATCATGTAAACGTACCTTTATTTACACAAAATAATTTCCTAAATGTTACAAACAAATAATAAATTGGGCCCGCCTGCAGAATTTTGTCTGGAGCTCCTCGCCTACTGCTGTATATTTGTAAAATATTGAAAATATTGCTAACAATAATATCTGAGGGCCCCTGAGATGGCTGGCCTCCCCGTCATGTACGGCTTGCGAGGGTATATTTTACGCCACTGGATCGGGCTGGATGCGGACAACTTGGAGCCTGATACTTTAAAGAAAACCTTAAGGAATACATTCATTCAGAAATTTTTTATTGTAATAATTAAACGCCTTGTTTATGGCTAATATTTTGCAAAAGTGCTTCACGGAGTCCCAACAACAAACTAATGAAATCTTATAGCTTATCCCTGCACCGCAAAAAAAGTTATTAATTATATAGGGTGATTCATGGAACCCGTCCATTGAAATTTTTTGCCTTTGCAATGATATCTCGATTTTGAAACTTTGGGGTTCAATATAAGATAGAGAGTTTTTATGTTGTCGTCTACTATTTAACCAGATAATAAAAAGCTGATGTAAATAGGTGTTCTATACCTGTCTCTATTGTTTCTTTTAGAATTAGTGATTTTCAGAAAATGTAGTTTTTAATTAGTATTTAATTAATAGGAGGCTGTGAAACACAATATTAACTTTAAGAGTATATAAAAGGGACAAAAAAAATGCATGAAAAAATAAAATTTATTAAATACAAAAGAATCAAAAACCAGATGCTGTATGTACTATTGAGGTATAATAAAATTATAAGTATTGCATATGACCTTCATTCGTCGTTGCATTAAAAAGGCATATGTAAACGTACCTATAGTGGAACATCGTTATAAGATAAGTAGCTACGCATTGTGTAAACACAAACACACGTCTTTGAGGGCACCGATAGCACGAGTAGAGTTTGCGTATTGCTGGCTGTTTTGGCTAGATCAGATTATGGCTAAGTGGCAAAATTGTACTTTTTCTAATTAACATAAAGCTGAGAATTCGGTAAGTATATTAGGTATTTATATAGTTCAATTATGACTCGCATAAAATTTTTCTCAATTACTAATATACCTCACATAACCTTAACTCACATTTTGCTGGGCAAATAATTTGTTAGCCAACTTACATTCAGCGTAATAGTGTAGTAGTATCAGATTATGTTAAAAAAACGTTTATGGCTTTAATACCTTATTAGTCTTTAACATTTTTAGCTGCTGTAAGAAAAAGATACCTACTCATAATTGTCGGAGGTAGTTTTTTAGGATACCATAAAGATATGGTTTAGGCAAGCTGGTTTGCGGTATAAGGCAAAATAAATTGTAACAAAAAAAAATATTATTTTTTTAATACAATTCAATTTCCGTTGGTATAACCTACACCTATAACTGTTTGCAATTCTGTACCACAGAGGTGAAGTATCGTATGCCATTTTTGCCCAATATGAAGTATATACGATTTTCTTAATCTGCAATTACAGAAAATGGTATATTTAGATATTTATGGGCAAAAATGGGCTTACGACACTTTACCTCTATAGAACAAAAATGATTCAAATGTTACGTTTAAAAAATGTTTCTTAAATGTTTACAGTTATGTTTCTGGAATGATATTCAAACGCAACGTTTGTTTTGAGACGCTTCTAAGGGCGGACATGCCACATGTTCTGTATAGTCAACAAAAACGTTACACTCGAAGTTTCAATCTTAATGTTTCATCTCTAACTTTCTGTTACTGAATTTTGATTAGTGGTATATTTTTTATTTTGATGATGATTGATAATTTAATATATCAATATGTGTATGTGGATTGCAAGCACAAAATTGTAGTACGTTTTTACTGGTTTAAATATTTTCCAGTACGGTATTTGCTTGTATTTTTTATCGATTCAGTGCGTATTAAATCATTGTTTGGACTTTCCGCATCTTATGTATTCTTGCCAGCACTGAGCGCCGACATATCCACTGCTAGCGCTATACGTCTACGCGAGTGTTGACTGACGACTTAAGTGCAGCGCTCAGCGGTAAACTTATTCGGAGTTCCATACTATTTGATTCAGGGTTTTATCTTTAAGCGTTAGCCGCTGCCAATACGCCCATAAGGTGAGCTATCCATGTGGTAATAGAGTGCTCTTGGTGAAATATTATTAGAACATAAACTTGGTATGACACACTAAAAAGTGTAAGCATATTAATCAACCTTCTCCGCGTAAAAAGACACGAGCCGCCACTATACAAAACCAAACCCAGACTAATTTATTTCCTCATTGATTTAATCTAGAAAACAACTCTTATATTCCGTAAATATATTTATTTGTTCTCCCACCTATGCACATCAATACACCTATTTCTACAAGACTTACACATATCCTCTTAATCATTAAACATAATATTATTTTAGTGAAATACATATATACAGATTGTTATGAATGTAAAAATAACAGATAATATACTTTAATAGACGTATACACTCAACCTATCTTTAATAATAATATATTGGCAGAAACAAAATCTGCATACCATAAATATAAGTTTAAATATGCGATCGAAAACTATTTTCTCTACAAAATAAAATAATTAATACACATTAAAACATATTATCCTCATTTACAAATCACTGATACTTTTTTGGTAAAGTTACTAACCTAATACATTAATACTAATTTTAACTTACAATTAGATCGCTTATATTACATACGTAACCAACATTTAATGAATATTATATACAAATTATACATATATCTATATACACATTTTAGGAATATAACGAGAAATTTCTGCGCAATGTACAAATTGTACATTTATACGTGAGTAACTATTGTTAGGGAAGGTATCTACACTATGCCGAAAAGATGGAAGCGATCGGCTTACTTTAACGAGCCAGCTGTGAGCATCACATATTCCGCTTATAACATGCATCTAATAGGTGGGCTAGATATATCTCCGACATAAAGTGAACAAGATGTCAGTATGCGTAATATCAACATGTGCATAAAGTGCCCTTTGAAAGGAAGTATTGATAAGGAATTAAAGTCTTTAAGTGTGGGGTAATGTTTTACTGTCAGTGAAAAATGAAAAACACAATAATGTACTACTACTAGAATAAATAGTAGGTACCGGTCAATATATGTATTGAAAGGAAAAATGAAGAGAGAGTGTGAGAGAGAGAGAGAGACCATGTTTTAATTAAATTATTATGTAAAAAACAATCAAATGCTGCAATAAAAAACAGGCAGCCCCATAACTATATAATGACATGCGTGATGAAGTAACACTCCATTTCAATTAAACAGTGATTTTTTTATGTCGATCACCTCCATGTTTTCAATTTGCATAAAATCGTCAAACGTAGCTTTCTTTCACTAATAATATTTAAAAATTATGTTTGGAATAGTTGCTAAAACAACTTCAAGTCACCAAGAATTTCACCTCTTATTTGAAAGAAAAACATTGATGCTCCTAATATCACTTTAGAAAAAATCAAAGTTTCAGTCTTTCCAATATCATTGTTTCATTCAAATCTCCAATCACATAATTCTCTAAAATTTATGCAGTCAGGCATTTACCATGTACCTGTCATTAACACGTACATAATTGTTTATGCACTTTTGCTACTAATTTAATTACATTTACGTAAAAGCAGAAACGAAAATCTTTCTTGCAAATAAATATCAAGTATTTCCCAACGGACGCATAAACAACACAAAAATCTTCAATTCTTTTTACACGCATTTACAATAATAATAGTAACTATATCACAATATCATTCAAAGCTAATAATAATATAACTTTGAACTAGACTTGCCTTCTCTAATAACCTTCAAAATTGATCGTTTACACATATACTTCTCGTTTGCCTTGATTATTTTGCGAAGTTGTAGAAACCTTTCGGTTTCTTTCGTCTGATGTTGTAATAGTTACGGTTGCCGCTGAAGCCAGCTGACCGGGTATGGATAAAGATTCTGTTGTTGGTTGGTTAAACTCGCCACAGTATTATTAGAAATTTTTCGAGAAACCTCCAATGACTTTTTAGAAGTGACACTAGCAGTCGATCCTTGAGATTCCTTACTATCCTTTGAAACGTTGGATAAATCCGACGCTTGAGATGAGTTGCTGCTTCGGCTACTGACATTTTGTTCGACTTCTTCGTCTGATTGACTAATTTCGGTAAGTTTTACTTGTGATTCTGGGCTCGGTAATTTTGGATTTTTAAAAGCTTGAACAAATGTCGGACTTGACGCTTTCGCCTCCACATTTCGAGTAACCATAGGACTGTTGCTTAGCGGCGAAAGTCCTAAAGATGTTAATTGCGAAACAGTCATAGGAAGACTAACTGGAGTTGTCAAAACTGGTCCAATTCCAGGTGATAAAACTGCTTGGGCAAGCGCAGCAGTGCTGGGCTGGCCTGGATGTAAAGTATTATTTACTGAACTGCTACTGTCGAGTTCTTGTATTGGCGACAGCACTACTTGAACGAACGGTACGTCGCTTGCAGAATAGTTGGGATAGTTGGGTTGAATTTGATGCGACATTAACGTCACTGGTGAAATTGAGCCGTGCATATTGGCTGCGTTGGCCGCTAGACGGTTTTCTCGATCAACCACTTCCTTAGTTACATCAGGTGTAGGTATTCTAGGACGACTTTTTACTGAAACAAATTTAAGTATATTTAATTTAGAAAACTTCTGCATCATCTAAAACTCAAAATGCAATAACATTTTGTAAATATAGAAAACTTTATAGAAAAAGTCGAGATTTATAATTTTTTTATTTAAATATCACTTTTTAAGATAAGCAACTCTTTGGGATGCACTATATATTTCCAGTGTAAATAGATAATTGTCGGTTTATGTATTAATGCTTGATGCCTATTTATCACTTTGCATAGAGATCGCATAAAAGCAATTTTTAATCAACACTCAAGATTTAAACTTACGGCTCGTAAGTCACTCAATAACAGAAAGTGAAGATGATGAAAAACTAAAAGATATTTTACAACTGTTCTGCCATTGGAGACGGATAAAAACTTGAGTAAGACGCAAGATTTTCTTTCAAATAATGATAATTTCAATACTGTTGTTTGAGCAAAGGAACCGCATCACAACATAATGCACAGTATATAGTGACGTCAAGGCAGATATTTAGGCTTCACCGTTTGCGGTTGCCTGTAAGATATCCGAGAGTTTTGTTAATTTTGAATGGTTATGATGCTCAACATGCTCTGACTACTGAAGTCACTTGAAGTGCTACTACATTTATGTGATGTACATACAATGTTTTTTTTTTTTAAAAAAAGATGTTTAAGGTAATAATGTATATCAACTATAAAAGAAAATACAAAGAAAAGCGACCAACATTGCAAAAACAAATTGTAGGCAGCAACCTTCAATTATCTCCTACTCACTTACAACGTCAGGAAATGGCGATTTGCGTTACTTAAATAAGTTGGTATAAGTCTTTTTAGTCCAATAACGGAAAATGTATTTTGCAATATACATATCTGCTTTTTTGGTCAGCTCTTGACCTAGTTCATGCAGGTTTCCGCATGAATAAGTTTATTTAATTGCACTGCAGTAGTAAACAAAATTTTAAGGTCGTACATAGAATTGCAAAGTATTGATTTTTAAAATGTTGATTGATATTCAATACTCAAGTGATAAATAAGTTAGTGCACTATTTTGAGTTGTTTTTTTGTTTTGTGCGGGTAATATAAAAGAAAAAAAAATATTAAGGAAGATTGTTAAATTCGTTCATAGTCAGTGTAATTAATTTTATTCATCGTTTCATTGCGGCCTCGTTACTCTGCTGTTATCCAATATTTGCGAACAGAAATCCATGGTTCAATAGGATGAATTCCAATTTTACACGAAGGTCGGACAACACCGAAACAATATTACCTTATATGTCAGGTAAAAGCACGTCAATCGGCAACAGCAATGGAATTTCTACTTGTTTTTGCGCTGGTTGATTGTTTATTAGTCTTAAGATCTTGGTGGATATCCTGCTACATTCATCTATTATGAATAAGGGCCACGCTTTAATAGACCACGCGAATATCTTGAGATTGTTGTACTTGAATTTAATTTAGCAAGCACCGTTTATATACCCCAAGGTCATTTTTTTTTTGCAACGTTCCACATCAGAAGGTAGTAAACAGGAATTGAGACTGTAAGATAAATTATTACATGTATAGGTACAGCAATTTAGATATACATACAGTCTTTTCCTGCAGTGAGAATTTATTAATTCTTTTCATTTCAATGGAGTATATTACAGCTAGTTATTTAACATTGTCGAAATTTTGAATATGCAGTATAATTCTTTATTGTATCCAAAATTCGTTGAAATAAATGTGTTTGGATCTTATACAATAAGGTGGGATATCAGAATAATGCGAAATCAAATCTCATTAAATTTTGCAAAAGTATGATTTCCAACTGGCAAATCCTTTATTAATGCCCTTTTCTTCGGAATAAATACATTATTTCCCAAGTTTGTACCAAAACTTGAGTCTCGAATATGTTGATGAGCATTTTGAAGACTTATTATAAAACTGCTTTCTTTTTTAATATGTATTTCATAAATTAAATTGCGTTGAATACATCGTAGTATGATTTAAATAAACAATATCACAATTATGTTTATTTTTATTATCATAGACAGTGAACCATAATGTAACGTAAAATGATAAACCTGAGAAAACTTCAAGGTACTGCAGGTGGAGATCAATTATTGATTAAACATTCTTTTTTTTTTATTTGAGCTGGTATGTTAGTACTTCTTTTGCAAAGCTCAAGACGTTGAAGAGTGTGCAATATTAGGAATTATAATATATGTAGTAATGGTTCTTAAAACCTTAACAAGCCCAAACAATTCCCAACAATAATAAGCGCCTAAAAACAGCATTCCTAGCACTATTAATGGAGAGGTTTTGGCCACAGTAACAAATTAATGTTAAGCGATAAGTATAATAATGTGTACTTATTTTAATATAAGAACATAATTAAAAATATTATGTTTTTACTATTTTAAGTAAAGAGTTATCACTTAAATAATCCTTGATTTATACTCTTTTCATTTACAATTCACTAAAATGCGACAAACCTACCTTGTTTTGTTAATCTTTGATTCTTTCCAGATCTTCGACCGACTAGCCTATCATAAATAGACATTTTTGGTGGTGGATGTACTCCAGGTAATTGACCCGTTTCTGGACTGGCATAGACGGAATTTCCACGATGCCGTGAAAATAGACCGCCAGACGAGTACGCAGTTGATGCGGACCTTATTGAGCCCATTCTTGTTCTAGATATTTGTCTGGTGAACCAGTTGGAACTTTTTCTCCTCTCCACAATAGGAGTATCGACGCTTTCCTAAAAGCGAGATAAATTTAGATAGTAGGTATCTTGCCCATGCCGTAATATCCTTCAAAGTTACATTTAAGAAAGAACAAGATGTAAAAATAGTGCATGCCAACATGCGCAACCAATGACAGTCTGGTTGAGCGTGATAAACATCACATTTTGCCCAGGTTTTGGTGATGTAATATTTTCTATTGAAAAGCATTTTCTACTATATGCTCTTGCCATAACATTTCCAGAAACATAGTTAGTTGTTGATACTTACAATTAGCGGTTGACCGAAGAAATAGTTTCCTACGATTAATTACAAGAATGTGCATATAAATGAAATAATTAAATCTTAGTATTTATTTATACATGAATAGTAAATCGAATGTATAAAAATGCACAGTTAATTGCACAGCGTAAATATGACACAAGGTCAAACTCTAATATCGAGCTGTGAAGATGAAAGTGATTCACTAGAAGTTTCTGCTTCAAAGTTATTCATATTGGAAGCGCATTATTGAATACCCTGTATGTGATCTAGTGATTATTGTTATAGTACTCTGTATTTATTTCGGCATTAGTAGAACAACTAAATATCTAATATCCTAATACTCCACGAACTATTTAATTTTATTCTAAAAAGTGCAATGGTCAACAGTTCAATAAAATTACAAGTGTCTCAAAAAATGCCGGCGTTTGGAGATAGAGAACCCTAATACGGACTGGTTACAAATGATCGGTAAATTCACTAGACCGACAAAAATCGCACCATTCCATTTAAAATAAACAAATCGATAACAACACCAAAAGAGCAACAAAGTTTAAAATATATTTCTTAAGTAGATCACAGCGAGAGATATCTATTCCGCAAGTTTCAAAATCAAATTCCTATTAGAAGTTCTAAAAAAATTCATAGCCGGTAAGGCTTGTGTTAAATATTCCTCCATAAAGCACCCAAAACTTGCAAGATCAATTAATCAAAGAAAAAGAGGTATGCATAGAATATACTCGTCGTATTAATGTAACAAACAATAATTTAGAAACAGCTCATATGCTCACATATAAGTGTAGATACCCGCATTCCTACGATAGGTAAGCTGTAATAAATATGACGTAACTCCAAAAATTCAATGTTAATGGTAGATGCGGAAAAGAATTAGTATGTATACATACTTGACGTAAATCATTTTGTTTCCCTGTAAATCCACATTTCTACAAATTTTGTATGGCAAAAACAACAGAAAAGCCATACATTATTTAACACGCATTAATCGTGTTATTGATTTGTAAAGTATGTCAAAGTAAATTTATGTAAAATCATACTTACGTAATCAGCGTACACATCGTCCATTGTTGCTTTCCTGGGTGCGATTAGATTTGCATAGACCGCGTCTTGCGCCTTGACTTTGTATTTCTCCGCCGAACCCTTTGGTTCTTCTCTCCTGTAATGTTCGGAAGCTACAGTATATGGAAGCTCCTTGGGTACCACTTCATCCCAATACTGATCCTTTAACAGTTCCGGATGCTCTTGATGCATTTCGTCGACAATCATGTAGCTAGCCTATTAAAAAGGAAAGACAATATTGACAACGAATCTTTTGTGAAGAACCAACATTAAATAACAGAATTTGTTTAGCATTGCCTGGTGCAAAATGTAAAGAGTAAAAAAAAGCCCTTCAAGTACAAAAATTCTTTTTTTTTGTATCTGGCTTCTTACTGAATTCTGCTCTTTTGTACACTATTTAGGCTAAAGGAAGAGCGCTACCAGTGCATGTGTTTTACATGTACTGCAGCGATTTAGTCTTTTTGGCTTTCATTAGATTCTTGTTTGTTGTTACTATTATCTTTTTTGTTTTAACTGTATTATTTGTATTATGAAGCCAATAAACTTTATTATTATTATTATAGACTATAGATTTTATCGTTATCAACACTTCGAGCTTTTTATTTTTGTCATCATGCAAAACCAATGCATTGGTCTTCTCCATGTCTTCATACACCTGAGAGTTCCAAATACTCTTCCAATCGCTTTTTTTTTATACAACAAGCAAGTTGAATTACTAAGGCTCGATGCAGACGGGCGATGATAATCGCTGCGGCCGCTGCTCTAACCTTTTCGACTTGTGCTTTAAATTCCCAGAATTAGACCTTTGTAGTTTCCGCCAAAGGATTTTGATTTTCATTCTCTTGTTCACGTCGAGATTCTATTCCAATTAATTGTTCGTATTTTTCTGATACTTTAGTTATCACTAACCTTAGTTGTATCATTTGCGTGCGTTCGTTATATTAGCATTTATGTAAACAATGATTTATTTTTGTAGGTAATTTTAGTTTGAATTGTTTTAATTTCGTTTATGTTAGAGTGTATATGGCACAATTTTTACATATCCTTTTTACAAATAGAGATGCTATTCTTGTGATATTTCCCGAACACGTCAACGTTCCTACGCAAGACACTGTGATCTACAAGGTCATCAATGCTTCACCTAGGCCCATGAAACATCATACACAAAATTCTCCCTTTATATATAAACTTAAGGTTAAATACTTAAATACTTAGGAATTTGAGTTTCGCTGACGAAGTATGTATTTCGTTGTGCTTTACTACAGTTAAGTAGTTGCTTAATATTAAAAATGTTTCACTTATTAAGGTAACTAACTGATCTCTCAAGCAGTAATAATATTTTGCATTAGAGGTAGGTTTATGCATGTAATGATATATTGGGGCGAAACAAAACTTTGCAATGAAACTTTATGATATTTATAATTAAGTCGGCAACATGAATATTTGAAAGGTTTCTTTGTCATACCATGGCTCCGTAATAACTTTTTTTTTCTAACGATTAACTACCAGTACAAGCGACTAAAACAGGTTTAAAAAAAACTGTACATAATCATTCCGGATGAACGGGGCAGCAAGTGTAAAAACATATATTTAGAAAAAATAACGGAAATTTTTGGCAATTAAGTCGCATTCCCGACGATTAAAATAAATTACTAATGGCCTCTTACTTAATAAACAGAACTGACGAAACAGCAAAACAAATTTCCGAACACAAAATCCCCTGAATTAATAAAATGAAACGGAGTTTCTCTCAAAAAGGATATTTTTTTTTAGTGCGGTCCATAAGTAGATCAATCGAGGCTGGGCTAAAAAATAATGTGTTTTTAATAACCTTGACACGAATTGTTTCTACTGATATCATCCATAAATTATTGGAAATTGAAATATCTTGAGATGTATGGAATGTATTCGGTTATAGATACTGCTGCCTGATATAAATATTTATGATATGTACCTGCAGCTTATAAAATTAAACCCAAAACAGGAAGTAAATGCTAGGTAATATAAAATCTCACATATCTAAGTAATTAAAAAAATCTTTCAAAGATTATTTTCACTTTTGAAGACTATTAAATTACTAATTCTATTTATTATACTATATTTAAATATATATTGACGATGGGAAAAAGACTGGGAAAACTAATTTAGTTAGGTAACGATTTACTAGTTAACTAGAAACGTTACTTTAATTTAAAGCATTTTTAAGTCGGCATTTGTTTGCATTCACTAATGGTTACACCAATGCTTAATATTTATCACTAAAAGAATGCCTAAATAACCTTACATTTCTCTCAAGGTATATGTGTACCTACATGCAGAAGCTTATCTAAATTCTAATAAATACTTAATAGAATGTTCTAGAAAGTACCTTTACATAACGTTCGCACCTCATATTTGTACACCCAGAGAAAGAACGATCTGTTCAGTTTGACAGAGAGAAGACGCTCTGCTGCGGGTAATGGTGAAGGATATTGCACACTGTATTCTCTCTCACTGAAACTAGACGAGCTGTTCTTTCTTTGACTGTACTGGTTAGTATTGCTTATTTATTCAACAGTTCCTCATCCGAGTAAACGCAGAATGTAATCAGTAAATGTAATAAAAAATTAATTAACACTTTAGAATGCAATTGTTACATTCATTGTTTATTAGAGTCCCATACTATAATTAAATACTTATAGATTGTTCGAGATATTTCAAGGGATTGTTATACTTAAGTACACATGGAGTTATTTCATTATATTTGGCAATATTCCCGTTGTATACGTGCATAAAATTTACACCTGAGATGTATTTTATCATCCATTAAAGATAAATAATTTATACAATAAGTAAATTACGAAAATGGGACTAATGAAGAAGATAGAAAAAGTAACAAGAAAAATTAAACAATTATTAACACTAGCGGTACCTGTTCTTCGCTCGTGAAGTTTTAACGCGTGCAGTATGTACTTACTACATCATTTTACTGTAGTAATAATTCGACAAAAACATATGGGTAAAACGTGTATTCAGATTCGATTATCCGTTACAAAATACTATTGCTAAGTTTGGCGATCAAAATTTTTACTGCTGCAATTCATGCGAAATTCGCGGAAGTTTGGAATTAAGTTTAATTGATTTCCATTATGCTTTTGAACTACTATTCCATTATTTTCTTACCCTGTGCACCTATATACCATATTGCTTCAAATCTATTGTGGTTTAATTATTAAGGAAAAAAATCACAAGTGAAATAAGAATCCATACCAAAGTTCAAATGAAGAACAGAAAATAATAACAGCTACTGCCAATAACAGTCTAAGCTAATTGAAGAATATGAAATAGATGGATACCTGACTATTCAAAATTATACCGTTATCACTATAGTAAAAGACAGAATTATATTAATACCAAGGGCAAAATATTGAACTATGTAATAGCAAGTATAAAACAGGCCTAACACTTCTTATAAGCCGACTTTTACGTAGAAATTGAGAACTTCTTTTTAATCCCACCTTGATTCCCCTGTGAAGTCTGATCTATTTGTAGGGTTTTATATAAAATGGAAAAAAAATCGAATATTTATTGTTAATACATCCTGAAGTTGCCTACGAATCCCTAAGCGAGAAAACAGTTACGTACACAAACCAACCAGAATGGCTCAATGATGATTTCAAACAAAACATTAACCAGAAGAAGGCTGAAGAGTGCTTACCTTTTATGGCTCACTAGGGATTCATATGATAGAAAAGCTTAGATTAGATTACGAGTGATTGTAAAAAAGAAGTAAATAAAGCAAAAGATGCTACGTGGCTTAATAGTTACAAAAACGTGGCCAGAGTGATAGTAGGAGTAGTAGCAGAGAAGCATGGAAAACAATTTCAAGTATAAGAGAAGATGTCGAGGGGCAACTGGTTTGTCTCTTATAAATAGTGAGAAATGGAAGTAATAATTCCAAAACTTAAGCATATAAATGAATATATAGAAAATAAGAACTTAGTCAGGTGTGACTATATTCAGAATGTATAGCAGATACTATAGATTCATTCATATTGGGTTGGTGAAGCACTGGCTATACAAGTGAAACAAATTCTATCGAAAATTTTCACAAAATGCTTAAGAGAAGAAGAAGGTACACCAGATGAATGAAAACACGTATCATAACAACTTTCATAAGAAGGATCATAGAAAAAATATATAAATTATAGAGGCATTGGTCACTAATTGGATTAGGTAGTTGTATGGGTATATAATAAAGGCAAGTGTTGAAAATGAAGGTAGCAATATTGAAAAACAAAACGGTTTGAGGAGGGTAGATCTTGCACGGATAGTAGATATCTTCTGTTTGAGACAATGAAAAAACATCATGCTAAAAATGGGGTACACATTTAGTTGTTAATGACCTTAAGAGAACGCATGACAGTGACGGAACAAACTATTTGAAGTTCTAGACAATGCAACCATAATTCGCAATTATGTATGAACCACCATATGATACTACAACATCGGGAGTAAAAGTAAACCGAAATATATCTTATAGTTTTCCAACCACCAAAGATTGTTTACAGGTACGCTGCTTACCAGCTATACTCTATTCAAAATATATGTATCTTATGCTATTAAACGTTGGACACGAAAATGCATATATATGAGAGTACGGATAATGATTCCTTTTTCTACACGTTGCTATTCGCAAATGATCAGATTGTTATAGCTGACAATAAAAAGACGTAGTCTAGAAATAAATATATATCTTGAATCCATTTTTAATAAGATATCGAATTGTGAGAAAGACAGCATAAAGCGACATACAGCTAAATAGCAAATAATGGCCTACAAGTTCAAAGAACTATACAAATCATAAAATATATAAATCAAAATAAAAGGAATTACATTGTAAGTTCAGAAATTTGGAACATTTAAAAAAAGCTACTAAACCACAAGCCTTGGAAGAGGATGCCTTTGCACAAGGTTGCAGGGCATCGAGATATCAATATATCTTTAATAATATTATCAGATGAGGAAGAAATGTAGATATATAGGGTGGAAATAAAAAGATTGATATGGTATGGGCATTTGGGTTATCTGTTTCCATGTGTTTATTGGTTAAACATATATATTTTTTACTAGGTAAACAGTTGTTAGTGTTAGTAAGATTCTCTCTCTAACTCTTAATAAAGTTCATCTTGAAGTTCTAGGTAAAGTATAATGATAAAACTTCAACTTCTAAAGCATTCACTTCTATTTTTTTTTTTTTTGATTTTCTACTGTTGTTTAAATTTAATATATCAAGGCCTTGAATCACTAGAACACTGCCTACAGATCTACTGGTGCTTGAAGGAAGGTACATGCTTATGCGCAAAGGAAAAGCTAGCAGTGAAGCAGGGAAACTCTTTAAATATCTAGCACAGAAGACGGGAGAATGAAACGGAAAACGCCCACTGGTCCAAAAAACTAATGAAGACTGTTAAGACCTAGAGTGACTGTAAGCACCGAGAAGTAGATTACAATCTGACTCAAGTCCTAACGGGCAATGGTGTCTACAGACAATATCCTAGGCGTTTTGGGAAGGATGAGGAGGTCTGTATTGTGGACTTTTGGACACGGTGGAACACACTAGCTTTGACTATGAGAAATGAAATGCTTCGGAAAAGCTATCTGTAATGAGCTGGGCACAAAGAACTTCCAACACTATGGTCTCAAAAATGATTGAGCCCAAGAGGAACTGGAGCTTTAGAAACCCGTGCGTCGCCTGATGAAGATGCTCCGGTGATAGTAGCGGCGCGGAGCTGGGTGAAGATAGAAATGTTTTAGTGGATATATCGTGTCTGCGCCCGCTACACGGGAGTCCCACATTACCACATTGCGACTGACCCAAACATATGGTGACCGTAAAGATTTTCACCTCACCAATATAATATATGAAAGCAATATCTTATTATAATATATCCATATACGGAATATATCCACATATGGCTCACGAAATCGTCAGATGGGGAGGTCAAATATAATAAAAACCCAACCCACCCAACCGCAATACTGATTCTAGGTGTATTTAGACAAGAGGTTCCTTCTATCGAACGTTAAATGATTTTTTTTTTTTTGTTTACTTACAGTGCAAAGCATTAGAAACTAATTTGAGTCATCAACCCCAGTTGATGTGCAAACCTACGTTCATCTTTACTGCATCTGAAGCCAAACAATTCATGGAATATCAGTACCGCTAGACAGCTCGTGTAAAATGAATACACACTACGATGATGACGTACGTATTTAATGATTTTCATGGTGGTGCATTTTTAATCACATATTATTCTTCAATTAAGCTAGGAGACTTCATTCGACTGAGGGAAGAGTTCATTGATTCTACAATCATTTAAACTGTTTATAAATAATCGTTCAAAACATATAAAACTAACAATAAATAAGCCTGAGAATGTAACGGTAGATGAAGATTCAGTGATTAAATTAAAGGTTAAATGCTAATAGAAACACTTTACGATTGTGATGATATTTATGTCTGATCATTGGTGCATTCATGCATATTTTAATTTTTTAAAACAATACACTCTAAAATAACGGGAAATTAATAAATATCCATTATACTATCAATATATACATCTATACCGGATATTTCTCAATTTTTACATTTGAAAACATTTATGATATAGGGTTAGGCATGGATCTATTCAAATATCTTTAATATCGCTACTTTGATTTCAATAAAACTTTGATATATAATTAAATGCAAATCGAAGATTCGATGATTATATTCGAATCAGGTATCTTCCGGTTTAGCCGGAAATTATGCTAACTTCCTTATTTTAAATGAAACACCCTGTACATTTTTACGAATTTAAATATAACCTTGCTTCAAGAATAGTGTACTCCTAAGGTTTATATCTAATAACGACAATGATATTAATATTTTATTTTTCAATTCATGTTTATGTTTAGTTCTCCATGAAATCCAGTACTTGACTTAAGCTACCAGAATTAATTTTGTAAATGTCCAAATATTGTAATGGTTTAATTAACTGCAAAAAAAGACACGTTTTGAAATTCTAATAATGATTGGGTTTGGTGACTGCGTTAAAATGCATGAAGAAGCATGCGTTTTGTTTAATATTTTTCATCAAGATCGGTATCCAATAACACGAACTGTCATTGGTAAAACTTTGAGAAGGTTTAACTTAAAAAAGCGGACGACCAAATGTCGTGACTAATGAACTACGTCCCTCTCATTGAACTATGATATGTATTGCTCCTTCTTTCAGAACAAATGTCCGGAATTTAAGATTTTTATTTTTTAACTACAGTAATATACGTTATTATAACTTTTGTATATTATTCGATTTAATATTCAAAATTTTAATTAAATTTATAATAGCTTTATCGATATATCTATTTTTTTTTTTCTTTTTAACAATAAAAATAAATACGACAATTTAGTTATTTTAATTCACCTAGTGACCTCTCTGATTATGTGAGTGAATGTTGTGATCAATTACCTTCTACCTGCTAGATGACACGGGACAGTTATAGAAGCACAAAGTTAGCTGTCAAATTAACTTTTCAGCCGCTTACTAACGAATAGGTAGTACGCCCCCAAAGACCTTTCTCGGATTGTTCAAAATTGGAAAAATAATGTTTTAAAGCAGCACAAGCGTATCCCCTTATTTAAATACCAAATAGTGCTGCTTTATCAATTTAGAGACTCTCAGACCACAGGCACGTATGTTGGAATCATATACTATATAAAACAAATTTATTTAACTCGAAATCCGTATCCAAACTTGCCTGGCACTTTAATAAATTAGGCTAAAGAAATGTCAAAATATTCAGTAAATATTGAATAATCAGAGTCATCTAACAGCAAATGGCAAAACTAAATTTGCAAGAATACTATAATATTCAAATATCAGTTTTCTCGATAAGTGTGAAATTCCTATAGTAAATAAAATAAAGGTGGTTCACACAAACTTTACCCCAAAAACGTGTCGCAAACATAAATAAAAAAATCTAATTTGCTGGGTAAAACTGAATTAAAACTAATTAACTATTTTCTCTTTTAGGTAGAAGATCATTGGTGAAAAATATCTTGGTAAGAATGGAGAGCTCAAAATACAGGCGTAGGCAGGTAATTCTCTGTTGGACAATCGATTGGATTCTTCTCAGGAAATTTCATAGGTAATTCTCAAAGTCATTAAGTTAATGATATGGATTTATATTATACTGGTGATATATGGATACTTTTTAGATAAACTTTCGTGGAACTTTGATATTTTTGAGTGTGTGGCATAATTTTTTTATAGCGGCTCACGAACAAACGTCGTCTCTCATAGCCACAGGAAGAATGCTAATTTAAACTCAAACTACCGGTAATGTACAATCCAATGTAGGATTCAAATGGACAATCAGTAACTGACATTAAAATACCGTTATTTACCCTAGAAGGAGGGGAATACAGCAATTGTTACCGAATTTGAGCAATCTTTAATAATGTTTAACAAATTCAAAATTTACCTCTAGAGTAGGTAACCGAGTATGCACGTAAACTTAAAATTACTCGTTTATTAGGCTTTGAAACCTGTTTTAAATTATTTTCAATAGATATATTTCCATAGCAGCATGTACCCTGTATAGTTATACACTACATACACATATTTGATGCTTATTGAGTTACAAATAATCTTAGGTTCAAGCATTGCAGATATGCATACAATCTCACTACTAGAATTTCCTATTTTAGAAAAAAATATTTAATGAAAAATTCAATCCTCATTTTAATGTAGGGTATCGCCCGAGCTATCGTGTCGTTGCTAAAGGGCTTGCACAAGGTTCTATAACGATGCTAGTTGTTGTTTTCAGCTACCGAAAGCCCAACTGTTAAACCAGGTCCCGAAAAGGATGGGGGTCTTGGCTTAACTGCACGGACCGAGAGGAGACAACCTCAATAAAAACCTAAATCCTAAGGTGGCGCACCTAGGCTGATGGATGCGTGCTGGATAGAAGACCAGTCTACTAGTCCAACTTGGGCACCTGGCGCAACCCATTGTATTTAGCCTTACCTCTGCATGCGGGGCTTTATGGAGGTGGCCTTTCTTCCTAGCTATTCGTGGGATCAACCACGGAAGAAGGACGTTTATTAGTGGGACGACGCCGCTAATAAACAGGAATTGGAGCAGGATCTCCATAAGAAGCCTTCCACTTCCAAAGTGAGAGTACCTCACAAGGAAGGAACAAAGGGAGGAGCAAAACGACTGGAGCATATTAGGAACAGTGATGGCATCCATCTTCCTCTCCAATTGCGTAGCACAGTCAACTCATGGGCGTTGCACCTGAGGAGGCCCGTTGAAATCGAAGACCGGGACTTACCTAACCTGGGGTCTTCTGGATATCCTGCACTTCTGAAAGGAGTAGGATTGGAAGTCCAGCTGTAAAACAGCAAGAACAGGGGACACAATAGATCTTTTAGGTCGCAGTGTAATATCACCCTTGCAATATATACATACATAGATAATGTAGGATATCAGAATGATAATTTGATGTGATCTTCCTAAGTATTACGTAGCTAACAGGTCATCAAACACGCTAGGCCACAAACTTGAAAATATTTTCTTACGACTACATAGGAAAGTTTCCGTATAATCAAGTAGCTCCGAAAGTTTGTAACATCGCACACCCATGCGTTATAATAACAACAATTATTTATATTATTATAAATTATAAATAAATATTAGTAATAAGTTAATTTGTTTTTTTAAACTTTGTAAAATATAATGCTGTATTATTGCTGTTTCCCCCGAAGACATTTGGTGCGCGACTGCCGATTTGAGCTTTTTAAATGATGCAATAAAATAAATTAACTCTTTGTTAAAACACTGGGATATGAGAAGGATCAAAATGTTTTAAGTGATTGATTCATTTTTTCTAACATCAATTGAATTGCAAAGTAATGTACCATTTTCTGCCTGTTGTAGTGTTATTGTATGTTTGCCAATGTTTTGTAGCTTATTTCTGTACCTCTGGGGCACTACTACCTAGAGGCTTCTTCGTATGTACTATATGTTTGAATAACTCGCTATTTCACACTTCAATATTTTAAATAAATTAGCATATTTCTAGTAAGTGAATTTTGTCTCGGTATATGATTATCGAACCACAGTATAATGGGTCCGATTGAAGTGACCTAAGTACACGTGGCTAGCAGTCTTCCTCAACCAACAATTCAAAACCTTTTCAAACTTTATATATTAATTGATAATAACTATTCTCAGAAACTATTATTCTATCAAAAAACTCAAGAATTTACCATAAAAACAATTAATTTCCAAATACAGTTGTTTTAACGGTTTTAAATATGATAATCTAATATAAGTGTCTTATTATTGAGTATTTGCTTACATGAACAGAATTCTTAATCAACATAACAATCTGTGTTTATAAGAATATCCCGCCCAGTGATTCATAAAACCACTAAAGACTATGAAAGAATACGGAAGCATAATAGTAAATAACAGCACGTTTTATAGGAGTGTCGTTTCACAATAAAACTTGGGCTTACCTTAATGTGCCTATCTATTAGCCAATTTAGTTCTATGTCGTCATCGTCTTCACCAAACGGATTGATTAATACTTCTGCCACTTTAAGCCATCCGACGTAAAAGCAAAACTAAAAAAAATAATTTTAGAGGACGTACAGGCAATAACGATGGTTTAAATATGACGCAAGCTCTATTTTATGTTATCTTACCTGTAGTGCTGTGAAGAGTGGGAAATACATATCCGCATCTTTATCTGAAGCGTCTTTGGCATAAGGAAGGAACTGTTGTCCCATTAAAGCGGATATAAAGTATATGTATAAAGCGAGTGTAACTACCTGTTGAAGAAGGAAAAATATCATTAGTTCAACATTTTTTAACACTTAAGTAACAAGAAAAAGTAAGCTAATGGACTCCGTAAGATGCGGTTAGCAATTACACCTACTGACAATTAGTGATGAGTAAAATAGCGATTTATCAATAGCCCTGCTATCTGCTATTGCTATTTTTTTTTAATATATGTTCGTATAACACAAGACGATGAAAAATCAATAAAAGACAATAAAGAAATATAACCAAATATAATTACAAAAACCAGGAAATTAGAAATGTATCACATAAATAGCAACTTAGGTCTTAAGCCGCAGTCTAAAACTAGAATAGTTTGAAATAGATTTAATTTCAACTTAAAGTTTATTATAGAGTACCTTGCAGCCCATAAAACTCAATTTCTTTTGAAAAAAGTGGAACTGTGTGAGGGTGATAGCAAAAGTGTGTGATGCAATGATTAGGCATCAAAATGCAAAAATATCCGTGAACAAAAAAGACAACTTCCAATATATAATAAATCCTAAAAAGTTAAAAGTTCATTGTTTTTAAATACCAAGCGACCAGATTGATGCCAACCTTAGCCATATATTCTATTCTATTCTAATAAAATAAAAATAAGGAAAATAAGGTTTTTAGGACATTAATACTGCAAGACCTACGTAAGTCAATTAATGCATAACATATGTTAGAATGAGAATTACATATATTCTCAACATGGTTATTCCAACTGAAATTCGTCAAAAGTGATTCCTAAAACTTAAAGCCGAAGATACCAGGGTGGAGAAAGTGGTGTTTATAAACAAACTATTTAGTCCATATTTACTACTATTTTTAAATAAAATACATTTGTTTCTTTTGTAAGAATTAGTTTATTCAATGACATCCAGCTATGTATAGTCACGAAAGTTTAAGTGACTAAATCAACCACATCATTTAAGTTGATACTGGAAAGGACAAGATTAATATCGTCTCCATAAATAGATAAACTGAAAGATGATGGAAGACAAGGCAAATCGTTAAAACAAATTCTAATACCGATTCTTGGGCACCCAAAGGTTACACAATAACAGGGTAGACTTAATATTATAGCAAAGTACTTTTGTCATCAATCACTTAAATAAGTGTTAAACCAACTGTTCGTAATCCCGCGTATACCAGATTGTTCTAGTTTATGAAGGAGAATAGAGTGGTTGACGCAATCAAAGGCCTTAGAGAGATCAATAGACATAGCTATGCAAGGCATCCCACAATGTATTCGTATAAATTTGATGAAAAAAAATAATGCCGTGTCAGTGCGCCGATTACTACGGAAACCATACTGATAAGTAGGAAATAAGTTAAAATTTTGAAAATAGTTTACTAATTTAGTATATTTACTAATTTCAAATATTTTTGAAATTACAAAATACTGATGGATATAATTATCTAAATCATTGTGATCACCTTTCTTAAGTAATGGTATTACTAACGATTTTTAGGACAGTTGGAAAAACACCGTTATTAATTGCAAGATTATAAAGATAAAGTAAAGGTTCTAAGAGATAAGGACTAGCTAGGAGCTAATTTTCAATAAATAAGGACAAATAATGTCCATTGGATAGTGGCTGGAAGAAATAAAATGTGAAATAATAATGTCGCTTGCAGTAACATTTGGCATAAACAAATGAACTTCCACTGAGGCACAACCTATTTGTGTTGGAAAAATCAACAGAACTTGAAGGAAATGAATCTTCCACTAAATTCTTGGCTAAATCTAATAAAATGCGAAGTTAAATAAATACGTGAGATTATATTTTTATATATAGAGTATCCCGGTAAACTGCTTTCTTTTATTAATTATGCATCATATTGCCTTACTGCTATTTTTTGAGCTTAATATGAAGTGATCGTTTGCTGTTTTTTTTTTTTCCTAGTAATTAGTTTTTATAAAATATTTCGTACTAAATGTAATTATTTTTGAATATTGGACAAGTAATGCTGAGATGTTTAAGCAAGAGTAAAGTACCTTTTGCTTCAATTCAAATTGCAGCTAATTTCAGCATTGCGATCAATGTTTGGGTTGTTCTCGTTTTAAAAGCGTCTAGCATATATAGATAGGTGCTGGTCGCAGCTAATTCCTCTGCTATAGCGTATAACGACTACACTTAGTTCCCAAATCGTAATCGGAAAAATAATGAATATTGCAATAAAAATGTTGTTATTGTTAGACATTTATTAATAAATAATACATCATAAAACAAATATGAAACAAGGAAATAACAAAATTAATAAATAATTTTCTGTTTAACTTGTGAGGGCTAGTTCCTAGATAGATGCAAGCAAGAGTAGTAGTACTTTTATATTCATTGCTGCCATTTTGTTCATACTTTTGATTTAAAAATTTGATTTCGTTTAATTTGAATTTATAACAAAAATACTCCAAACTGTGGTACTGCTAATACTATTCACAGCATTACCAGTACCACAGTTTGGAGTATTTTTGTTACCGTTATGGCTTCCCAGTCTACGCTACTCAACAGATATTTTAAGGTAAGAAGTAAAATTAGGTTAGTTGATGCTAATATTAAATTTCTGAAAGATTGTAGAAAACTTAATGTGTTAATTTAGATTTTGTAGAATGGATTAATTATTTGAATAGGATAGAAGATATTATTTCAAAGAGAGTATTAACTCAAGATTTGGTTCATAAGAAAAAATTATCAAAATTAGTGTCTTTAATTTGAATTTATTTCATCTATCAAGGAACTCGCTATATAATAATTGTTATTATATTGTTGTGTACACAATTTAGATATAAGATCATTTATTATTTTTGTTCGGTAAGGTATTTTAGTTTAAAGACTTTTATTTTAATTTTTTCGTTTTTTAATTTTGCTGATTTATATTTATTTATTAATCACCTCGGATTGGGTGAATAGAAGCTTTGTGCTTGTATGTAAGTTTTTCTTTTGTTAAATTACGTGAATTGTCCACGTTTAAATTAGTTTGTTTTAATTTTGAAACCACGTGGATTGATTGATATAAAAAGGACTATCTTCCTGAATTAATTTGTGTTTTTTGCTTTGATAGAGGATTTAGCATTGTCCTTTTGTAATTTAGAATCGAGCAGTTTTGATTTAGACCAGGACCCTTTGTCCACGGTTTTTTTCTGCATAATTGTAATTAACAATTTTTTCTTTTTTTTAATAATGTTTGTAATAATGTCTTGATTGTTATTTAAAGTCTTTCAAAATTCTGTTCCTTTATTTTTGATTAAACCTTTTCAATTTTTGGGGTAATTAAAGAAAGTCAGATTTCTTTCACCCACATTTTACTTTTCGCGGTTGGTTTCAAGTTTTAATTTGGGAGGGTAACTCTGAGTTTAATTGTTCTTTTGCGCCCTTTTAAATTTATCCATTGAGCTAGCTAATTTAATTTTTCATTTTTAATTTCATTTTGCATTTTTTTAAATTCTTTTGTTACCTTCAGTTCACAGCAGTACGTATTGGTAAATGCTTAAACCACTAAAGAGTCGCTGCTGGCTCGTATAACGGTTAAATTCTTGAGGAAGATTTTGATACCAATTATCGATTGAATCGCAATAGCAAAGTAATTTTCTGACAAAAATATGTTTGTTACGACTAACGATATGCCTAAAGTATTACGGAGGTATAAAACATATCGCGTATAACTTGTGTAAACAATCAGAACGAAAGAAGCTGTTCTGATGACAGGGAGATGTCGACGATATTAATTCTTGGTGTGTTATTTCTAAATGTTTTGTATATTTACAGCTACCTTAATTATTCTCATGGTTGTATTTTTTTTATTACAACTAAAAATGTATCCTATTTAAATAAAAGAACTCTTATCTCAATAGCAAATAAGGTGAACCTATAATTTTATATAATAGATTTTGTGGATTATCTATATATTTTCTATATATTATAATGTTTCAGTTAATTTAAAAACGTATCTAATGTAAATTATCCATTGTTCACAATTTGAAGATTTTTTTAACATCAAAGATAATTAAAAAAAAAATATTGGGTGCCTTTAATACCCAAATAGAAAATATATTTGCTACAATGTTTGATCTGAAAAAAAAAAAAATACTGCCGATTATGATACCTGAATTCCCAACCTAATAACCTGACTTGAAAAAACCTCTTTTCAACAATAATTTCCTTTGTAGTTTAATCGCCTACAAATTTTGTAAGGTAAAAAAAGATAGTATCCCACCTTAGATATATTCAAAATCTGCTTATGGAATCCATTTTGAGTCTTTCGTCATCGTTGTAGGACTTTTCCTTTTGTTTGTACTTGAAACGTTGACAAATTGTCATAGGCGTATAAATTTTGAAGAGACTAATTTATAAAAAAATTACATATTGTAAATCTACCGTGTAGTTATCATAAAAATCGTAGTTGTTTGTAGTGCTTTTTGTTTAATTTGTATTGTAAACGTTTACACACGTCAATGACTTAAACAATTTTTAAAGGGTTGATTTTTATTAATGCCGCAAATTCACTTGCGCAGTTCTCTTGGCAATAGTTTAAAATATTGGGTGATGTTATTCTATTTATTTATGTATCCATATTTTGTGTATTTTGTCTTTTATTTACCGAGTATTGTGTAGTTACTTTATTATTTATTTAGCCTGGTTGAATCTTGCGGCGGCGTTAGAGAAACTGGTTGAAAATAAGAGCTTTTAACTAAACTGGCAAATCCTTATAACCTGTTCAGCGAATCCCTCTTAGAATTTTAGAAATAAATAGGAATTTGCTTTTCACGCTGGTAGGGATGTTATATTTAACTAAAATCTACATCCATTCAATGAAAATAATATATGTGCGATGCCATACCATTTCCAATATATAATTTTTTTTAATTAAAAAAAAACAAGAAAATTCAGGATATTCTTTTTTTATACAAATTTTGATCTGATGAATTACTAGTAGTATTAGCCCGGCTGATGGTCTAGTGGCTTGCACGCTTGGGTATCAGTCGCGGGGTCCACGGTTCGAGCCCGACGGGCTGCTCTCAGTAGTGGCTTTCCTCACTCCTTGGCGAATGCTGAGAGACAAACATCTTAAGTCGCTGCCTGGGCGCAAGCGTAATAATAACTCATGGCTGGGCCGATGCCCCTGTAATTGGCGAAAGCTGTTGGGAATGCCAAGACATGAATTATTATTATTATTATTATTATTATTATTATTATTATTATTATTATTATCCACCAAATTTATTAAATCAACCAAAATATGGCTCAGCTAATGATTACATGAAATCAAATGTTTCTAGTACATATCTAATGTTATTTATTTGTATAAAATTCTAGTTAAGAATGAAATAATGAAAATTTTAAGACTCAAGATATCTTAAAATTTTCATTATTTCATTCTTAACTGGAATTTTCGGTCATGGTATGGAAAAAATACTTTTTTTTTACAAAATATGCTTATTTATTCACGATGTTTCGTCAATTTGGTATTTAAAGTTGTTGTTGAGAAACACAACATTTTAAATACCAAATTGACGAAACATCGTGAATAAATAAGCATATTTTGTAAAAAAAAAAAAACGTATTTTTTCCATACCATGACCGAAAATTCCAGTTAAGAATGAAATAATGAAAATTTTAAGATATCTTGAGTCTTAAAATTTTCCATTTAAAATTATTCATTCTAGGTAATTGAAAATTTATTGTATTTTAATATATTCAATTTTTTTTTTATATTTTATGGTAACAAAATAACATACCAGTTATGTATGTTACGGGAAGCAAAATACACAAGTAGTATAGTATAATAAATAAATAGTTGGTATAACAATAACAACTCCAAAAAAAAAGATGTATCAATTCAATACGCATTGGATACGTAAACAAGTAAGCGGGCCTACAAGCGATCGGCGATAACGATGTGTCTTCAAGTAGTCCCGGATAGCGCGCCAAACATTAAAACCATCAAATATCCTCCTTAACACCTCGCTACAGATATTTAAAGAATGCTAGTAGCTATCGTCAAGTGTATATGTGTTGTAGCCTTTATTTCAATTAGGTGTATAATTCAAAACACTGATCAAAGTGTGCCATACAAAAAAGTATTTATAAAAAAGTCATAAATTTAACTGCGTTTAGGATTTGCTATTTTAGGGACGGAAATATTTAGTTTCGCAACATCGGTCGAAGCAACAATGTGTAAGCCACTCCCACAAGGAAAAAGTTTTGATATCTGCTCGGTAGGGCATGACATTAAAAAACAGACCGGGTGTACAGTGGGTCGCTATTAAACATATTAAACATTAAGAGAAACTGATAATATTTTCTATTCGGGTAATAAAGCGACACACTCAACAATTTTCTTCACTTTCTATGCAAAACAAAACTTCAAATTTTTAACAATGGATAATTTACATTAGATGCATTTTTAAATACATTATTGATATACAAATCCGTAAAATCTGTTATTTATAAAATAGAGAATCACCTCATTTCCTATTGAAAAAAGACTGAAATTAATCCTGTTATTTCAAGAAAATACAGAGAAAATAATTACGGTAGCTGTAAATATAACATAAATAAACATTCAGAAATAACAGAGTCAAGCAATTAATATCGTCAACTTCTCCTTCTGTATGTATCTTTACTATATGCGATATGTTTTGTGCCTCCATAGCACTTTAAGCATATCTATATACGTAACAAACATACTTTCGTTAGAAAATACGTTACCGATTAGGATTCAATCCGTAGGCATCGAAACCTTTCCTAACTTAACCGTTCGTATAAGCTAGCAGCTTGTAATTATGTTATTTTAGGACCAAATTCTCCACAACGTATAGATGTAAGAAAGAAGGTCTATCGGCAGTAATTAAGAGCACTCCGGGAATAAGCCACTCCCATAAGGAAGAAAGTTTTGATATCGCTTCCCTAGGGCATGACATGAATTTTGAGACCCACTGTACATATTTGTACCTCAGAAGCAAAATGTGTTAAGTTCAAAATTGGCATTTTGTGATAGACGCGTTTTTGGTTTGTTAAGGCTAAGGTGTGACTTAACATAGTTTGCGTAACAAACGTAACAAACGTGCCTATAACTTTTTAATGAAACAAGACAAAAAAAAACAAAAAAGAGAGCAATGATAGATCACTCTATGTATATTAACTTAACATACTTAACTCGATTTCGCCATATTTGGACTTAACATAGTTTGCCTCTGAGGTACAGATATATACTTTAATTGACGTTAAACCCGAAGTTTATTATAATTTGATGCCATTATGTGCAGTTTTTTTTTTTTTTTAGTTGTCTACCATAAGTAATTCCAGGGACCAGATGATTTTGACGCTACGCCCGAGTTGCTACTATAATCGATGACGTTATAAACAAGTTGTAAATCACCGTTTTGTTTTCGCTGCTGTTTTGACTTTGGCATAGTTGATTGCAACGCGACTTTTCAATACTGGCGATTAAATCACCGATAGCTATATATCGCTCACCACTGCTGCCAGTAGACCTTCAATTGTCGGTTATTATTTAATTCTACTTATAAAAGTGTTTACACAATTTAACTAATACTTTGTAAATGTTCAAATATAAAATGACGTTTTGTGTTTACATTAACGCAAAATTTAGATAGTTAAACGTTTTTCAATATGATGAGCCACAAATCTTCCTATTAAATATCATTTCAAAAATTTGGAATATGCCTGTATAAATAAATAAATATCTTAAAAATTTCCACCACCAGTTTCAAACCTTACGATCACTTGTGCATATATGTATCTGTATACACATAGCTATCTTATGTACTTTATATTTGTGCACTCTCAAGGTAAACGTGCTTCTATGGGTACGGAACCGGTCTACTTTTCCAGAATTTTTTTATATTTTTATGCGGACACGTAGAAAAGCCAACGAATATATTGTCTCAAAATTATGGTAATAAATAAAGAATTAAAAGGTTGTTGAATCGGTTTGATTATTGCTATTGAACTATTTGATTACTATAACCAAAATACAGGTTACATCGTGTGTCAGAACAGAATGCGTATTGCTACACGTGCATATAACAAAAAACACATAAGCACTCATTTAAAACCTAGTCGTTTCTTGTTCAAGCCAAACCCTTAAGCGAAATGCCCTCGATTGCTTCCGCGTAATTATAACTGCTTCCTTATTTTTTACTTTCAACTAAACTGTAGTATTGTCTCAGCATATCCCTACTAATCTATTATACGTACATTATTGCTCGTGTACCATACATTAAGTAAATTTAACAACAATAACATAATTGTATCCTTGCTTGTAATATCCAAAAATAAATACTAATTATTACAAATAAACATGTTTTTTTAGAAAAAAAATAACCCACTACGAAATCTTCGGAAAACTGTACGGCGCTAATAAGAAAAATAAAATCGTATATGCATATATTTACACAGATAATTTTACAGTAAATATTTATAGTCTAACCACCACTGATTTAAAAATGTTCTACTACTTGTTGTTGGTAGCCTAAGGCAGAGTTCACAATGGAGTGATACGACCGCAATACGTCAAGCGACACAATCAGCAACACGATACGTACCTACCGTGTAAATTTAGGCAGAATACGCACCGGAGAAATACGACACGTAATATAATAAACCACACAACCAGTAACACGAACAATTAAATTAAATTTACATGGCACGGTACACTGGTTGTGTCCCTTGTCGTATTTGTGCCGTATCCGATGTATCCGAATACGACAAGCGACACAACCAGAAATACGACACTTATAATTTAATTTAACGTCGTGTTTCTGGTTGTGTCGCTTGCCGTATTCCGTCTCCCTCCGGTGTGCACTCTACCTAAAGCAGTACACGCACTTATTCGACTCATATCGGACGGCTCGAAATGGCACCAGGGCTGAGCACTGCTTCGGAATTTTCAGATCCAAGCCGATACAGAGAGTGTGCTACTAACAATACAATACATTAGTCAGTCTTAGGGGGTCAGTCAATGTTCTACGGCAAACGACACTCGTAGTAAGAGTATACAATGCAATTAAACGTAAATAGACCCATTTAAATAAATAAAATCAATTAATTGGCAAATTTTTTTATATACGTAGTGCTGTGGCCTGGCTCCCCGGTTTTCGTAAATTCAGTGTTCTTGTTTACTCCGATTTGCCTTTATCAATGTTTCGGGAAAATTTTCTCAGACATTTTATTTTATATAAGAGTTAGTTTAGGATTTGATTGGTTGATTTAACTGTTCAGTTGTTTTAAATTTTATTTCACTTTTTAAATTGGATTGCATTTGCTCATGTAGCTCATGTCCTTCTTAGAGGTTTTCTTCTATGATCTCTTTGCGCGTTGCGTTGCACGCAACTGTTGTTTATATGTATGCGACTGTTAGCATTGTAAGAATTAGTTCTGAGATAGACGTTAAAGTGTAAGTACATGTAATTTTTATTTCATTTGCTGCCATTTTGTAATTCATCTGATTTTAAGTTTTGTTTCGCGTTTTTTGATTTTATTTCGTCCATCGAGGAACTCGTTTAATAATAATTGTTATTATATTCTTGTGTACACAAATTAGATATAAGGTCATTTATTATTTCGTGCAGGAAGCTAGATATTTTAGTTTAAAGAGTTAATTTTTCGTTTTTTTTTAATTTGCTGATTTAAAATGCTGATTTGATTTTAATTATTAATCACCTCGGGTTGGGTGAATAGAAGCATTGTGCTTGTATTTAAATTTTTCTGTTGTATATTTACTTGATTTCTCCACGTTTTAATTTAGTTTGTTTTAATTTTGAAACCACGTGGATTGATTGATATAAAGAGGCATATCTTCTTGAACAAATTTGTTTTTTGCTTTGTTAGAGGATTTAGCATTGTCCTTTTGTAATTTAGAGTCTAATGCAGTTTTTGATTTCGGCCAGAGCCCTAAGTTCATGGTTTTTTTTTTTCTACAATTTGTATTTAATGTTTTTTTTTTTTTCTTTCTTTTTTTATATATAATAAATTCTTGTTTGTTAATTAACGTCATTCAAAATTCTGTTCTTTTATTTTTGATTAAACCTTTTCAATTTTTGGGGTAAATAAAGAAAGCCAGATTTCTTTCACCCACGTTTACTTGTCATGATTAAATTCAAGTTTTAATTTGCGAGGGTAACCCTGAGTTTAATTGTTCTTTTGCGCCCTTTAAAATTTTAGCTAGCTAATTTAATTTTTCATTTTTGATTTTCATTTTGCATATTTCTTTGGTACCTTCAGTGCACAGCAATAGATATCAAAATCATATATGCCAAAAAGACCAAATCATCGTAAAATGTTCTACCTTTAGCCCTCAATCACTTATAATGTTCAGTAGTCCACCACTGCTGCTTCTATGGAAATAAAAGCACACTAAAAATAAATCAAACTGCTCACATAACTAAAAGAAATAAAACTAGATATATTTTGAAAATATAAAAAAAAATCGGGACAAAGGGAAACTTATAAATTCTTAAAGCCATCTTCAACCCGAAAGCCGCAATATTAATCAACAGACCTTCTGTGGACATTGAACAGCGTTTTGGGCTGATATATCCTTACGTAATTTGTAATCTTCAACGGAAAGAGCTCTGTTGTTATCAAAGCAGAAAATTGAGGACCTAACATAACTCAATAAGAAAAAGTACCACTCTTTCAAATACTTTCCTGATTAAGGTGTGCCATGCTTTTTTTTAATCGTTAGTCACCGTGCATGCACTGTGACGGTTTGAATGTCACAAAAATGTGTGAAAAAATATTAAACATATTTATTATAAGTTAAAAATTAGTTTACTGGACGCTCTATCTTTAATTTGATTGAATGAAATATCAAATATTGAAACAAATTACAAAAAAAAAGTAATCTTTGAATGCATACATATTAAGACACTGATTATAATTCTAATTTTAGATCTGACACTGGTGTATTTACTAATAGCTATAATGTAATTGCAATTTTATTTTGTCTATTTTAAATTAGTATATGTTTTCATATTTTATATTTCCATATGTATCTGGAAAGCAGTTTTATTTCTTTTATTTCTATGGTTTTTATACATTAAAACACTTTAATGTACTCACAATATTAACATCGTGCTCGGCGATAATAGATATTAGTCTTCCAAATATTCATTAGTTTAATTTCATGTATTAGTATGTATACAGTTTTTACATTTATATAAAAAGATAGTTGTGTAATTCTGCATATTTCGACTTCATTGACATATTACTTAGATAATTAATAATTACTAAGGAAATTTTAATTTTTGGATAATAAAAAATTTGCTGTTTATTAATGAATCGCTTTTTATAGTTTGATAAAGGCAAGGGTTTACCGAAACGTCGCAATAGTAAATGTTGTAAATTGATGAGAGATACACTACATTGTTCAAGTAAGCCGACTTTAATTACCAGTCAAGTGTTCTTTATAGTTCGTTGGTTAAAATAAGTTGAAAAGATAATGGTCCTAAAGACCTAAAGGTGATGCTAAAAATGTTGTCCATTATTTTGAAGATACAGTCGAACTCTACGCTTTATGTTCTCAAAACCATTTACGAGAAGTTATGGGGTTATGTCGGCACAGGAATCTCTAATAACATTGCGAAGCTCTCGATTGTGTGGTCTTAAAAATGGTATTCTTTAAGTATGGAAAAATAAAATAATATAAAATTGTCAAGTCCGAAGATCTTGCAGGAAAATTAATAATTCTTGTATCGAAAAATTGTTACAAGAAAGCTATTGTTTGTCGAAATTTATGTGCCGGTACATTATCTTGCTGAAAAAATCCTTCTGAAAGTTTATCACCATGAAGTTCATTGATAAACGGCTGTAATAATTCGTTTCAATATCTTTCCGCAGTTATTTGATTAAAAAATATAAGTCCAATAATTCGTCTCCTTGAAACTGCTAGTCAGACGCATATTTTTTGCTGATGTAGTAAAGTTGCTACAAATTCGTGAGGGTTTTCTGCCGACCACATTGTTATATTTTGTTTATCTAAAAAACCAGAAAAATAGAACCAAGCCTCATTAGAAAAAAAAAGGATTTATGAAGAATGTTGTCATTAATTATGTTCTGTAAAGACCATTGACAGTACTGTGTTCTCGTATCAAAGTCTACCTACGTGAGTTCATGAACTACTTGAATTTTTTATACGGAAACTTTTTAAAGCGGTATGGCATGTTCCTACTGGCAACTGAATTTCTTGAGAAATTTAGGTGAGTTATCCATTCGACGTCAAATATTCTCTACGCAATTTGCGATTCATTTTTTGAGTGCACCACCACCAGTTTTACGAGTTACTGCCCCAGGTGCACGAAATTTGTCAATACAGGCATGAACATGACTTACAAGCCTAAACTAAAAACAGTTCAAAATGTTTGACTTATTTTAAATGAAAACGACTAAATGACGAAAGAAGCAAGGAAGAAAAAAATATTAAAAATGCTAAGCATCGAGACATAAAACTTTTTGATTTCGGTTGTTTAGTCGTTTTATCATGATCGTACTAAGAGTCGGTTTCAGGATTTTGTATGTCTGTATCTAGAAACTCTAAGTTATGTTTCTCGATGTCATTGTAATCTGCGGTTAACTTGAATAAAGCATTTTTGGCTATAGTTTCGTAAGTTTGACGGGGACGAGTTCGAATTAATGTTGAGAATGACTGTGACAATACCTCCAAAAATCTATGTTTATATATTTAACGACGTTTTCGATAGATACCGATTGAAATTAGTTGAAATTTTTAGCTGTTTCTTTTGGAGTGTCACTAGACTGGAAGTTAGACTAAAGTAAACAAAGTTGGAGTAACAACAGGATCAAAAGAAACTTCGATGAATTATAAATACAAAGATATCATTTAAAAATTAACAAACTATGTTTTTTTTTATTCTAAAGAATCTAAGTAAAATTTTGCAATAAAACTTTGGAAGAACTTTAAAACAATCCGACTCAAATAGAGTTTCAAATTCAACCGCTTGCGAAAATGATAATTTATAACACCTCTATTAATATCATATAAAAGCTTCACATTTATACCATTTAAATAACTTTCTAATAAAAACCAAAAGTAATATATCTCAAACATATCAAGAAATAGTGTGCACATTAAAAGCAAAGCTGGAACGGCCAGACATTGAAGATGGCAGAACCAAACCGCCTCGTTAATTTATTTTCATTGTGAACGGCAGAGGTTAAAAACAATCTTATTTATATTGGGATTCTATGGACATTTGTAGCGTCCATATGGTTAGAGGCAAATCTGTAAACATATATTTTAGATGCTTACAGACTTGCAAATAACCTTACAAACGCTACAGATATGTATAGAACCCAACGTTTAGTTCTGCCCTAATCCGATAAAATATGGTCGACTTAAAGATGGCTGAACAAATTAAAAAAGAACTTTTCAATTTGCTTAGTGATAACAAATTAATATTAACAACATCTAAAAAATAATATGCCCGTGATGTTTAAAATAAAATAAAAGTAATAAATATTCTATTGCTCAATATAAATATGTTATTTAGTTCAACTCCGCGTTTCTGCGTACATTACACGCTTTATTTGTGTACTTAAGCAATATATGGGTAAAAATCTCAGCTGTGCTAATTTTTTTTTGTTATATTATATTTATTAAAAAATTCCAGTACTCTGCGTATAATATGTGTTATATGTACATTCCAAGTTCAATTAGAAAGGTAATACGAATATTTCCTGGTAATATCAGGTAATTTTCTATTTAATAGATATGTATAAATAAATGCCTTCAATTAGTGTAATCGACTGATGATTAGAATCATCACTTTAAGGAATTCGAAAGTATTTGTGATTCCCCAAAACATTTAGTGGCCATATAGTAGTCTTACTAATGTGTTTAAATTGGTATTATTGTAGGAAATTGTTCAATACTAATCTAGTGTGATTTACGTTAGTACCATGTGTTATAGTTAAGTTACAAAAATATTTCGTTTTTATTTTTATAACTTAACCAAGTTAGCAACAATTAGTAGCTTGCCTAATTATAAAATGAATCATGCATTCGTTAATAAAATAAGTTCAGCTCTGCTGATGTGTTATTTATTTATCTAAGACAGGTTGTTAATATTAAAATACTGTTATTCTCAGGTATAGTTTAAGATATATATTAGGTTAGAGTAGCCGTTGTAGCGTTGTAATTCGACTCAAGCAGCCATCAACTAGAACTAAATGGTATATTTTGCTTCTAATTTGTTAATGCAAATATGTCCTGATATTAACTTGTATGTAAGAATTATTACCCCTTATTGTTGTATTATAAGAGCATGCATAAAATAATTGCCGCTGACGCTTGCACTAGTAACACGTCATAAGTTATATCTATAATCATATTTAGTGCTACTAATATTACTTTACGGAATAGTATAATAAATATACGACGCTTCTCGAGCGTGACACTGATTAGGGAAATTCTGAACTAGAGAGCAGGAATGCTTTGAAAATCTTACCCTATTTTGGGAAATGTCACGGGATAAAGTAACCCATTGTGTTCAGGCAACCAGCAAAGCGAGAAAACCACTTTAATTGTATAACCCGAGGGTTTAACATCGACCGATGAATCGAAAGGTTCATGGATGATTATTTTGTTTTGTTTTGTCTACTTTAATAATTCCAAAGCACTAATTAAAGTTTGGGCAGATATCATTTGGATTAAATTGCAGCAGTTGCACACTTTTTTCTTGTTTACTTAATTCATTTGGTTTTAGGTTGATAATGGGAGTCCATATGCTTCCGAAATTTTTTTTCACGAATTAATAAAATCACGTGCAGGGCTGAATGATCGTATATTTTATGTCTATTATTTACGCAACCTACTGCACGGTCCTTGTGATATCTTTATATATTGGGAATAAGGTAAATTAGGAAAATATATAAAATGGAGAAAAACTGTTGAATGCACAAATACACATTAATATTGAACAAATAAGTGTGCAACCTATAATTTAGGCATACCCTAAATTATAGGTTGCATAGGTTTTATCAAATCAACACTACAAAGGACGATTTATGGCACTTCCATGACTAAACTTCAAATATCAATATTAAGGCACACAGTTATCATTGCAAAATGAATAGGTTCAAAGTGTAATATAGCGTTCGTTATCATTGTACAGGCAGGGGAAATTAGATAGTTTTGTATGTTGAGAGCTAGGTATGATAAATCAACCCTTTATGCTATGCCAAATTTATGAGCAGAAACAAACTTAATTTGGAAGAGTTACCACAAGCAGTAAATTGTTATGCAGTATCATTCAATCCAAATCAAAGCATGGGGAGAAATATAAAAAAATTCGGAAAGGGGGTCAATAAAAGAGAGTTAAGAATCTTCACTAGTCACGAGATATTGCTTCTCTCAAGCTACTAGAAACTACATTCTGCCGACGTGTGGGAGAGTATATGGATGTATTTTAATTTCAAATTTGGATTCTACTCTGAATTTTATGTCAAGTTTAACATGCCATGCACTCAGTGTATGTGCCTTATCAAATATTCGTATTTCTTAAGTTAGTAAAGTTAGTAGTTTAAATGTAGTTGTTCATTAAATTTTAAATTGCTTGGAGTTTGTACAATGGGATTTTTCATTTTCATTTGTAAATAATGTCCACCAAATGGGATATCTACTTCCAGCAATATGAAATTAAGAAATATTAAACTGACTGTAAGAAGCGAGGTGGTTAAACCAAGGATCTTCAGTTTGTAGTAACTCTTGTAGTAACTTTTAATAGCAATCCCTAATACGTCTACGTCAATCGACTGTTCGTCAAAAAATACATATAAATGTTAAAAACCCTTTTTTAACCAAAATGAATGTTTTAGGAGATATTTTAGAAAACTGTCCCAATAATTACAAATATATGTGTCGGTTCAAGATTGCCATGATCGAACAATGTAATAATCAAGAATATTTGGATCTGTTGCATATATATCTACCAAAGTGACAGATTCGAAGATTAGTGGAGAGCGGAGATTACGTACTGCTGTGGACACCTTGTATTCGCGAGAGTTTTTTTAAAGTTGCACAGATGTTCATGTTTACTCCGATTTGCCTCTATCAATGTTTCGTGGGAGTTTCCTCAAATTCATTTGTTTATTTTTAAATAAAATTTTGTTTATGATTTGATTGTTTAATTTGTTTATTTAAGTGTTCAGTCGTTTTAAATTAATTTCATTTCTTAATATGTTTGGCGTTCCTTGGTTTTGTTTATGTTATTATGTTTTGAGTTTTCGTTCGTTGGCGGACTGTTCTCCATGCGACTTCGCTGTACGCAGCGGTCGCGATTGTAAGAACTAGTTCCTTGACAGATGCCCGGTGTAAGTAGACGTAAATTTGTAATTCTTTGCTGCCATTTTGTGATTTCATATAATTTAGAGATTTGTTTCGTTTAATTTGATTTTATTTCGTCCATCAAGGAACTCGCGTAATAATAACTGTTATTGTATTGTTGTGTATATAATTTAGTTATAAGGTCATTTATTACTTTTAGTTCTGGAAGATATTTTTAGTTTAAAGAGTTAATTTTTTCGATTTTTAATTTTGTTGATTTGTAATTATTTATTAATCACCTCGGGTTGAGTGAATAGAAGCTTTGTGCTTGTATGTAAGTTTTTCTTTTGTTAATTTACTTGTTTTGTCCACGATTAATTTAGTTTGTTTTAATTTTGAAACCACGTGGATTGTTTGATATAAAAGGACTATCTTCCTGAACTATTTTGCCTTTTTGCTTTGATAGAGGATTTGGCATTGTCCTTTTGTAGTTTAGAATCTCGAGCAGTTTTTTTATTTAAGCCAGGACTCTCTGTCCAGGGTTTTTGTTTTCTGCATAATTGTAATTAACAATTTTGTTTTCTTTTTTTTTATATATACTAAATTATTGATTGTTATTAACTTCATTATAAATTCTGTTCTTTTATTTTTGATTAAACCTTTTTAAATTTTTGGAGTAATCAAGAAAGTCAGATTTCTTTCACCCACTTTTTACTTTTCGTGATTAGTTTTAATTTGCGAGGGTAACCCTGAGTTTAATTGTTCTTTTGCGCCCTTTTAAATTTTCATCCATTGAGTTAGCTAACTTAATTTTCATTTTTTTACATTTTCTTTTGGTACATTCAGTACACAGCAGTACGCATAAATATAAATACTAACGTAAACTTGATTATGTCTTGTTTACAATTTTCAAATGAAGACTATTTTAATTTATTTACTATATTCAGAGGATGGTAACAGATTATTAGTAAGACTTGTCAACTTTTCGTCGAAAAATACCCTAATAGACTAAAATTTAGGGCACTGCCAATCGATTGCTTAAAAATTGTAAAGACCATTTATCAATAAATTATAAAATGATAACCGTTAGTCAAACAACAACAGCTCACAGAAATCACCGTGCTAACATGTTTTAGTGCGTATCGTACAAGTTCGACAACGGGATGGAGAAGTAGTGATCAGAATATTCTATAAAACTAGTTACAAAATTAGAAAAAAAAAAACGGAAATGGCGCCTTTTTAAATGTAATTTATTTCAAAACATGAAACCTATACTACCAAATAATACATTTAGCTAAACGTTATTATTAGGTTACATCCACAGACTTTCTACAAAAAAAAAAATAAATCTGTCATTTATTTGTTTCTCCGTAAACTTTTAACGGAAGATCGTCGTTATACACGCTGTATTTACGTTCATCTTGCATCTCTAAAAACTTGTTTCCTTCATCCATCTACAAAACGTTTCGAAAAATTAAAACGACCATTTCTGGAGCAATTCTTCTGTTTAGACCTTTACTAACGGGTTTATAAAATATCTTAGAAAATGACAAAATGTGTTATAAATAAAATAATTTAACTTGGTAATAAAGGCGTAAAGCGTTACTAATTATGTAAATAAATAATACAATGTGTCTAATTATTCCTTTATAATTATACTGCAACCCACAATTAGTGAAAATAAAGGTCATTTGAAGATTAAACATTTACAAAGGTTTATGGGCAATTAAAAAAAATGCCAAAACGCTATTTGAACAGCCAATAGTGCAGTAGAAAGAAACACACGATTATGTACAATCAGGTTAACTAGTTGTAAATAATACAAAAAATTCAATTTTTTTTCATACTTGTAAACTATTATGCAACGAGTAATTTTTATATTTGCTAATAGCAGAAAATTAGTGAAGTAGTAAAGACAAAGTCAGATGTCGTTAGCAGCTTCAAGGCATGTTGAATGAATAACGAAACTGACTAATTAATCCAAAACATGAACCTCTTGTGAAACAACTAATAAGATCAAAGCAGTCAAAGATTTTTAAAGGTTATGGTATTGTTGAGGAAAATGTTGAAAAACAAAAGATAATTTTGAATGGTGTCTGGAAGTGTTATCTTTGTGAGGAATTAGTGAGTTTGTATTACAGACAGCATATAAGTACAGTTTGCGACATTATTATTTAGCACTCGAACGAATGGCTGGACAACTTGATGATGCTAAATATTAATGTCGGAGACTGTACAAAGAACAACATAGCTAAAGGTATGCAAATGTTGTCAATTTGTATTAATCTAAAAGATCGAACACCGCTAATTTGCTTAACTAAGGAGTAACAAGTAATTGTGTTACCAATGCATAAAGCAATTTTCTCCCAGTACCTTAATATTTTACCAGGCCTAAACCTAATTATTGTATTCTATCCCTGTAGTGTGTCAAATTGTATGTATAAGTCATCTTTCTAAAAAATGCTTTAAGAGAAACAGTTGGTGCATATAACATTGCCTATGTGTTTATTACGTTGAAATGATTTAAGTAGTAAGATTCGTTGAAATAAGCTTTCACATCTTTAATGTGAAACACTCGTGACCCACATCATAAAATATGTTTCGGGGAAATATTATTCACACAAACCACCAAATATATACGTATATATATTAAGTATGGTTTACTACAATAAAATGTTTAACAATCCTTTCGTAAAAGTGAAAAGCTAAACTTATACTTAAGAAATAAAAAAATGCCATAGAGTTTTTACTTAGACTGATTAAAATGTTTAATTTTATTTTAGTTTTCATTTTATTTTATCTAATTAAAGAAACAATGTTGTTCTATTGTAACTATCACTCGTTATTCTGTTGTGAATACGAATAACGTAAGTAAAGTAAGATAAGAAAATGTGGTAATAAATATGGAGTAGTAAACGAATTAAGTGTGAAAAAATAGGAAACTTAATTACACGTCGCCTCTTATTTTATATAATAGAGACACAGCTTATCCATTAGAGAATTGATACCATATGAATATTTAATTCCATTCTAGAACATTCAGTGGTCCAATTGTTTGCATAGAAGTGATAGTTAATTGGACGTCCATAGAACAAACGTTGGTTTTGTGATAGACATTCTGGTTCATATATCACATTGATTATTATTTTGTTTTCGTTTATTATTTGGAATTACTCATATTCTTTTCCGTTATATATAAAAGAAAATGTTGCGTACTCACTTGTGTGTAAACTAGCGGCACACACACGGTATCATAACCGATGAGTGCTCCCAATCTCCTTCTGATGTCCGAAAGTTCCGTTAATAAAGTTTGTACTATGTGGTCACTAGTAATGAGCGACTCCTTCCTTGCTCTGTTTATTATGTTAGTCGCCCATACCAGAGGCATCCAGTATTTCGACATAGGCGTCTTCCCATCCATAAGTTCGAAGATCTTCCTTTCACTTTCTAGCATGAGACCTGAAAAAAAATAAGATTCCCATTAATCATCCCATTGCTTATTGTTTCTTTATACTATTAGTTGTAAGTAGTCTAATCGCAATACAATAAATATGGAAACAAGAGTTTCGTCGTACGAATGATTTCCCGATGAAAAATAGAATCACAATAGAAAAGACAATCTGCTGCGTTTATTTATATTAACTAAGTATTACTGTTCCGGAAGGTGAGATAAAATGCTGTGTGTTGATTAAGGAACAACATGTAAAACAAAACAAAAGTAAAGTTATGACATCGAGCATAATGGTTAGTCTGCTGTGTTAGTTACCACTATTTGTATAGAATTATAATCAGATCGAGCATCAATGGTACACTCAGAAAAAGGCACTGGTTTAACAAAAATTAAAAAAAAATTTTTGTTATTTTATTCTGGATGAACCAAATGCATATTCAGTAATTTCAACAATAAGTCAAATGTAAAATCAACATAACATTTGTGTTAAAATTTGAATGCTGTTGCAACATGAAAATTATAAAAGAAATAAGAAGACTATTGGGGCAAATGATATTTTGTGTTGGATACGTAAAAACAACATATTTTCCTGTTCCGTCTAACATTGAAACTATGTTAAAGTGTATCGCGCATTGTTTTGAGCGGTCTTTGAAGTAGGGCCATAGTGTTCCACCTATCGGATGCTACTATCACTTAACCAAAAGATGGCGCAAAACGAAACTCATGAAGATGACTTTGGGATTTGTTCATATGGTTTGCATGAAGACGAGGGAAATTTAACATTTACCTGGAATACGGGTTGTCATGTGAACATTAAGATGGCGGTTTTGGCACGAGGCTTTTCCAATGTGGGGGCAGGGAGGCAACTGATTCGTAATTTTTGGTAGCAGGAACTGTGGTAATTACCAAAGATTTTCATTTGATGCAACAAAGAAGTAATGCTGAGTGTGATGATATTTTAAGGTTAAATTGTTACTATTTAAAAATACATCAAAAAATGTTGCTTTAATTAAAAAAAAATATGTCGATTGAGTAAAATAATTGTTTAGTTTTACAATAAATTTTTGCTTGATTTAACTAAAATATTATTAATATCAAAAAATCATTGCTTTGCATCCAATACCATATTTTACATAAAATTAATTTAACTGTTGGATTAACATATTTCATGCATTGAGTGGACAATCAACTGTTTTTGCATTAACATAAATCAGTGTTTACTACAACCAAATTTTACTTTTCAACAAAAATGACTTAACATTAATCTTTATGTTCCTTCAAACAAAAAAGCCAACAAAATTTACTATATTTTTGGTTGAATCAATGCATGTAGTTTTCGGTCTCATGCAGAACTTTTCTAAATTTAGTTTCCAATCAGCGACTTAGCAATCCACATTAACCACTAATGTAGCACAAAATACCAATTTTCTATTCATAACCTATTTTATCAGCGATTTATATTTCCGTATTTTCAGTATTCCTTAATAGTTTTCTTCTTCGTGTGGCTCCACCTTCTTTTGTTCATACACCATACGTACGCATTATCGTCATGGCAGTACAATTAACACGGCGGCCAATTCCGCGATAGGATAAATCAACATCTCGATAGCCAAAGTCACGGTGATAATTTTGAACTCTAGGCATTTCGTTACGCTTAACAGCCGAACGCGCAATAACTAAACATTTCTGTACTAGTCAGCTCTCATAAACAGATTTCTTCACAAAAAACTAAGATATTTTTTCATAAAAAATATCAAAGATTTATCATAGCTTGCTTTAAATATAGTCATTCTGATACCAAAAAAGTTAACTTGAACAAATTATTCCTTCTGGGTGTAACACTTCTAATGTCAGTGAGTATATAAAATAATTTTGTTATAAAGATAATTAAGGTAATTTCCTATTATATAGTGTATAATAAATGTTGAAATATTATGCTATTCCATTCAATCCGTATTTGTGTTAATGTAGTGTTTTAATATTTATTCTTTCCCGGAAAGAAAATAGATATCTCTGACAGAATTTATTTAACAAAAGGAACTTTATTGAATTAAATACATATACTAACTTGAGAATTGATATTATACTGGTTTCTTTGAAGCAAACAAGATATGTTTTTAAAAGAAACCCTTTTATCCGAATAAATTACCTTGACAACAAAAAATATTTGTTTAGATATATTACGTGAATTGTTTAAAGAAATTAATGTTTTATGTAAAGTTAGTACAATTAGAGACAAAAAAATACTAGTTTTGTCTACATTGTATTATTTAAACGATCATTTTTGATCGCCATGAATTCGAGATGATTTACCATCAAATGTATACAGGTATAGAACAGCATCATTTTGAATGCGGTTTTCCATATATACCATTAGAATACCTGCAACACGTTGTCAAATCGTACTGATCATTTATAAGACAGCATCATTTAATTACTTTTCTCTTTTTCTTCACGTGTGAATTAACATTGCAGCGGAAGTAATTTATAATAAAGAACTAAGAAAACGGAAAACAAAATGAAATAACAAGAAAGAATATAAAAATTTTAAATGAAAGGCCGAGGTTCATCAAAACGTGCCAGATTAGTACCGCCGGTTGTAATTTGTCGGGAAAAACTGCGTGCAGGAATGAAGGGCGGTGGGCTTGGTTCCCGATCTTCACTTCAATATGTTTGGCCACCAGGTACGGTGAGTTTTTATACGTTTAGTTCCTATTTATAAATGTTCACGGACCGATATAGTTTATATTGCGTTAGGCTCACGGTCGTGAACTAACCAGTCAGAAATTAAACCTTATTTTCATGATTTTCTGCTTTTGAGTCGTTTGGAATTCCATGCGGTATTGGTTTTTTACAATTTTTATGAAGATTGCGGAAGTGCGTGATTACAAAATGACTGATTTTACAAGATATGTGATATGTACGTAGAAACGTAGAAACAAGCAAAATGTAGTGACGGCAAACATATTTTTTTTATTTCTATTTGATTAATTTCGCAAACCCAATAAGTTCGCTTAATGACGCGCAGGCAAAGCAATATGGCGGACACGTATATCAATGCAGTTTACTGTATGACTTATTCAGTAGTGTTTTGCAAAATTGAGACAGTATACCGTGTTTTTGCTGATCGCGTTTTGAAGCATGCATAATACCTTCAATTTTACTCTCATTTTTTTTAATTTTTGCATTTGTTATAATTCCTTTTTTGTTTCTGAGCGCAAAGAGAGAAAAAAATTATGCCAAATATAGGAGCAAATTAAAAAATTCGAGATAGTCAAATTGAAGGGATACAAGTATATCTCAATATACAATAAGCAAAAACAAATTTTATTATCTTTAATTTCACAAGAAGTTACCAAATAAGTTGCGCCGTAAACTGCATTGATATACGTGTCCGCTATATTACTTTACCGCGAGCGCTTAATTAATAAGAGAATGATTCGTTCATAACTGAAAATATAATTACATAATTTCATTTGTATAGGTAGAAATTAGGAAATAAAAAAATTATGCTCCACCGATTTGAATGCAGCCTTAAACCGTAAATATTATTCGATTGTTAAAATTACGGTTTCTCAAATCTGACCATAGGTATAATAGCAAATATGTTAAACATACCTACATACTTTTAAATATAGAAATTGCCGTAAAAATTGTAGCTCTCCTATTTTAGCATAGTAACGATGCATATTCCGTTTTAATTTTCTATATGGCAGATACTTAAACATTTTAAATTAATAAACAAATCATTAAACTAAAGATTTGCTTCATTAATTTAAAATATTTGGATAGAGTTATTCCACGAATAAGTTTCATTATTGCAATAAAGAAATTTGTTGCAACTAATATCGACTAAAATCAATGTTGTGTTTCTTCATAAGGAAGAAATATGTTTGTTAAATCACTATTTGTTCGAAACAATCTTTTTCTTACCACCTAATCGGTATTTCTTGCCACTATTTAAAGGAATAATTTCTTTGCATTGATGCATATTTATTAACGACAAAATCTTTTTCTCAGTGTATCAGCAATCTGCAGCATTCATTCAATCTACCATTGGGGTCTTGAAGAAGGTAATTTAATATGTTCAAGTGCAAACTTATTTTTTTTAGAAAATGGGTGCCCAGTTTTAAATCATAAAATGTAATCAGATATTTTAATTGCATTTCCATTTTAGAACATTGACATGCATGTCATATGGGTGTCGTGAATATGTATGTACGTATCATCAAAACAATAACTAATCCACGCGAGCATTTCTAATTACCGTTACATTGGATAAGGTTTATGCATAAGTATTACACGTAATATTAAAGTGACAAGAAAAATTCACACTATGAACGCAACAGATACGTATTCAAGTTTATGTAGCTACTGGTATTTTCTAATCGAAAGGTTGCAACAATAATAGTGAATACTTTTGCGTACATATTTGCAAAATGAAATCATTCGAATACTCTATAGGCTCATTAACATTTACACGATAATGAAATGAGTAAAGGTTCTTTTCAAACTTCAATCTTTATCGTGGTTATGAATAAGATATTATAACTGAAAATACTAGAAAAAATGTTATTGGTTTCCTTCATATAATTACTGGTTATTTTTGCAGTATACGGGTTGCGGTTAATATATTTAAAAGATATTATTGCACTATACATATTTTGGAAATGCAAAGCAATGGTTCATAATTTAATTAGTTGTCCCCACGCTGTGTAACTAACCACAATGGATCAACATTCAAGGATGATGCCAGGAATGTGGTTCTAACGGGAATAAATTTATCGTATGTGGGTTGCCGAAATTTTATTACCAATTAATTTTGATGAATAAACTATAACAGTACCCAAATTGTTTGGATCGTCAGCTGTTATATAAGTGTGAGTTTATTGCTAACTATCTAACTGATTTGGCTTATAGTTTTGATGCCTTATTTTGGATCATTTTAGCAAAAGTTTTCGATTTCCCTGCAGGGATAGTAGGAGAGTCGCTTCCCCTACAGTGCGAGCACTGTTATAGACAAATTAAACAGCAACATTTGCAAAAGCAATAAACTGTAATAGATATTTTAACTGTCGTAATTGTTTATGTAATTTTTTGCTAAATACTTTAGGCATTCAGACACGAAAAAGACAGACCAAAATTCATTCGCGATTTGAATGAGATTCGATACATTTGTAGGGTACACTGATCCGCTGTCCACTGATGCGGAACCCCATAATTCGAGAGGCAAATGAACCCTCGACATTTCGACGACTTTTACTTTTTCTAATATTTACATAGTCGTTACGAAGTAAAAAAAGGAGTTATACACCACAGAATTCGTTTTTTCCCCATATGTACAGGTTTATTGCTATTTGCAGCAGCACACGTTTTCTTAACACTTCATGGAACATAAGCAGCATGCAAGGTATAAGCAAACTGGGGAATATGTATGCAATTGAGGCAGTCAGTACAGCGACATAATCTAGAAACTGCTGGCGCCTCTTTCCAGTCCACTGATGGCAAACTACCCGTTATTGGCTTTCCCAGTTCTACATACTCAGATAAAACACGTACAGTCATCCATTGTATACCGTATTGCATTCACCACATGTGTTGGGGATTCATTGAAACCGAGTACAATCGGCCACTTTCTAGAACTTCTGCAGATTTCAACATAAGGTTTATTCTGACATTAATGCATATACTTAGGTATATATAAAAAATAGCAACTTAGAAAATATTAGAACACATTCTTTATCTGCTTTATAACTTTAGTTTAAATTGGCAGCAAATAAATAAAAGGCCTTGCAAAAATATAAGTACTTCAATAACTACTTCACTTCCAGACATTTAAAGAATATTTATCACACTCACAAATGCTAAAAATCTATGTCAGAATTTACGGGTTTGTAGTGGAGTGCAGCATTGGTATTACTCCCCAGTGCATTCTATGATGATTAATAAGCATTTATATACGTTCTGTATCATTCGTAAAGTAGAAAAGTTGGAAAAAAATATTTCATTAAGCTTTCCTCTATACTATCAAAGGTCGGAAAAGGCTTCTGTTGAAGATAATTTAAGATAATATTCTATTGTACAACCGACGCCTTATAATAGTAGTCAGAATCAGAAAGGTTGGAAGTTAAGAAGATGTTGCGTTGCTGTGTATTTCTTTGTTTGTTTTGCAGTGAAATTTATTAAACGTTTTCAAAAACAAAGTGCGTTAACATTCCCTTCAGAATTTTTATTTAAGCAATAAGCAAGTGTAGAAAAAAGTTAAGTATAAATATTTTTTTTATCAAAATATTCCTTCGCTCCGGATACAGAATGTATTAATTAGTAGTGGAGTAAACTATTAGATACAGTGGGGGATGATTTTTTAACAGACAAAATATATAATATATAAATATTAGCTGCTATATGGGTAAAATAATAGTTATTTTTAATCTAACGTCATAACTGCTTCGCCTTAAGGTTCATCCACATGCTCGGAGTTCGCCGAACTCCGAATGTTCGGCAACTACCGAATCGTGTGGACGCGACCGTCCACACAATTCGGGGTTTGCCGAACTCCGAGCAGATACGGGAAAACGCCGAACGTTCGGTATGAGAGTTTAGTGCGGTAGCATTGAGTGATTGCATGAATTAGGTTGGTGTTGGTACAGAAATTATGACTGATTATGAACCATTGCTGTCACTGCATAACTGAAACTCTTTTTTGGTTTCGCGGGAAACCCGGCAAATCGTAAATATTTGAAGTTCTGTCATTTTTGTTGAGCAGAACAGAAACTAAGTATGAATCACGGACACCAGTAATTCATCTTTAGATCTTTAAGTTATGAAATTATTGACAAGTACAATCACTTATGCTATTTTTTAATTTCTGTTATTTTCCAAGTTTACGATGATGAATGTATGGGTAATTGCATATAGAATGGCGAACAAACTCGAACAAAAAAAGTAGTTTTATTGACCTTCTACAATTGTGATGACCAACGTGATTGTTATCATTGAAACATTCGTCGTAAAAATTATAGATCAATCAAAGAAATATTTTTTGCTCAAATTTCTTCGCCATTTTTTATCCAATTATCTACGAGCATCATACACCTGTATGAGTAATATTTACAATGAGGCGAATATGTTTGCACAAACACGGTCCACTGGGGATGTATGGATTCCTTATCGCTCCAAATTGAGGGCCGTGAGGAAGGAGGGTGGTTTCTTTTAAATGATTATATATTAATAAATATCATCTAATTTTTTAATTTATTTGCCTCTTTATAGACAAAAAATCATATATGCATTTAAATCAGATCATCACGTAACAATATACATTTCGACCCTCCTTAGTAAAATTCAAGAAATTTGATGAATTATGAAAAGAGTGGTAAGCTTTTTAATATTTAGGATAACATTGCAATTATTTAATTAAAGTAATTACACATTAGTTTTAAAGATTAATTTTTATAAAACTTAAGATTTTTAATGTACTTGAAATACATCAATTTAATGTAATAATGAATACTAAAATTGCACTCATATTAATGTCAACAAAAAAACACGTTGAATTGTTTATTATCTTTGGCAAAGCTGTCATTTTCAGCATACGGCATAGTAGTTTCAGTAAATAAATTCGTATCTGTTACCCGCTGTCATATGTAACAGTTATTAAAAACTGTAGGTATAATAGTATGACTAGTAAGAGACGAGCTCACTAGACAGCTGTCAACAGCTTTTCCTCTCACTCTAAATACCTTCCCGAATGTGTGGACGGGTGCACGAACTCCGTCTAGCCGAACATTCGGAAATAGGCAAACAGTTTGCCGAACTCCGAACTGCCCGTCCACACGACTAGGAATTCGCCAAACAAGTGCTCGGAGTTCGGCGAACTCCGAGCGTGTGGACGCACCTTTATAAGAAATTCAGGATTCCGTTTTAGGCCAATAAAAAAGTAGCGGTTTTGGGTTCATTGATTGCGTAAACTGTGTCTTCGAATGCGCTGTCAATTAATATTTCAAATTTTCAATTGAATCATTGTGTTTGACTTGAGTTATATTTATAGCCCGTGTTGTGTTTACAAAAACGTTCCCTAAATCTGGTTTTGTTCGAAAATATTCTATAATCATAATGTCACAAAATTTTGCCGTAGTAGTCATTTCAAATTTCGGATCTAATGTAATTTATTCGTGTAAAATGACCTATACTCATTGATATTGGAAGTGTTACACCCAGAAGAAATAATTATTTCAACTTGATTTTTGGCATCAGATTGACTATATTTAAAGCAATGGTAACTTTTTATCTTTGATATTTTTTTACGAAAAAAATATCTTAGTTTTTTGTAAAGAAACCTGCTTACGAGAGCTGACTAGTACAGAAATGTTTAGTTATTGCACGTCCGTCTACGAGTGTTAAGCGTAAATGCCTAGAGTTCGAAAACGTCAAAATTATCAGCGTGTTAGTGACAGGGGTAGAATTGTTGCCTATCGAGATGTTGATTTGTCTTATCGCGAAATTGTCCGCCGTTTTAATTGTACTGTAATGGCGGTAATGCGTGTGTGTCGTGTGTGGCCAGAAGAAGGGAGAGGAACAGGAAGAAGAGCAACTGGTCAACCGAAACTTACCACAGAGCGTCAAGATAGGCGCTTCAGACTACTGGCTCTATGAGACCATTATGCTACTACGCGTCAATTCACTGCCAATAGTTTGGAAAAAGAAGGTAGACCTGTTACTATATCTATACTATATCGCCGTATTCGAGCCATTGGACTTTTTTTTTATACCGTTCACGATTAGTGCTTCCTTTGACTGCGGACTACTGTCGTCAACGTTCAAATTGGTGCAGAGGACGGCAGCATGCATAATATCGTTTTCAGCGATAAACTGCGATTCTGTCTAGGTATGCACGATGGCCGTAGAAAAGTACGACGCCGACGTAGAGACCGACGTGATATTAGGTTTGCTGTTGAGAGGCATGTACATAGGACTGCTGGAGTAATGCTTTGGCAGCTATTGTCCGTGGTAGCCGATCACCACTTCCCTTTATTCGAGGCAGTATGACAGCTGGGCGTTATGTTGATGATATCCTACAAACCACTTTACTACCTTATCTAGATTGTCGTCCACACGTCTTTTTTCAACAAGACAACGCACGTCCCTATATTGCTCGTCGAACTATGGACTTTCTCCAAGAAGGAGGCGTTAATGTTTTGCTGTGGGCAGCGAGTTTACTAGATTTAACCTCTATTGAGCATGTGTGGGATATCATGGGAAGAAAACTGTCCACTTTGCACCATCCTTCACAGACCCTGGCACAGTTAATCCACGAAGTTCAAGTTGCTTGGAACGAGGTGCCACAAGCAGATATCGACCATCTCATTTTGTCGATGCCTAGATGTGTACAGGAGTATATTCACGGGTCCGCCAACACCATTTTTAATTTTTTTTTTCATATTACATGTTAATAAAATTTCTTGCAAATGTTATCTTTCATTTTTGATGTAAATATATCACATTGCCAAAAAAATCAAGTTGAACACATTATTCCTTCTAGGTGTAACACTTCTAATGTCAGTAAGTATATTTGAATAAATCCTATAACAACAATGGTCTTACAAAACTTGTCTCAGTATTTTGCAGACTATTTAATACTTAATAGTAAAACGTATTTCAATATCACAGTGCATGTTAAATATAATATTAAATAGTCATACTAAATGTCATTTAAACACTAACATGAACCTAAAACCATCAAATCATACCTGACATATTGTGTGATACGAGGCGTACACAAAAGTCACCAGCTTCTTATTGACTAATAGTCGTGACGGTGGCTCTAATACATAATTTGGAATTTATGTTTTTGAATTGATGTTTCTCTCAAACATGAAAATTAAATGTTGAATTATTTTACGCACACAATAATGAAGTATATTAAGTTGGTAAATTTTTGTATAATTTGTTGAAAAACTCCACCCTATTGTATTTGCATCATGTATCCAACCAAATATTTTTTTGCTGCCAAGGCAATTTATTTGGATAAATTTCGATTTTTGTTAAGCAAATATTTTGATCGCGTCAAAGAAAGCAGACATATCAATCTTAAGTTACTATATTCAAGTCAATAAACTTACTTGTATGAATTTTTTTATATCTATTTCTTTGCGAGAAAGAATATTTATTCTCAGTCTGTCCTTCACGAGATTCTCTTATAAGTATATGCGATAGATATATGTATTATACTGTTACAATTCTGTCACTTTACATAGTGTATCTCTTTGACAACACCTCATTAACCATTGTTCCATAAATGAAACTTTTTTACTCATTTTATTACATCAGTCTAGTTCTTAATGAAGAACTTTTGTCTCTGCAGCAAATACAGATAGCAGAATACTGTATCTATTCAATTTAAAGAATAAATTTTGTGAAAAGTGAATAAGAGTATTATAATTAATCGCTACTTTGGCACAATTTGACATATTTGACACCCTCTGTTGTGTCACCCACGTTATCTCTCTCGCTTATAGATACGATACATGTTTGGACGAGATGGAGATGTCAACGTTTTGGCAAAATGATAAGTTCTATTTATCTCAAAAACTCTTGAGTTTAGCAATAGAGCATATTAGAGCAAATTGCCTTTATTATTTTAAGATGTAGGATGTCTTAAACTAAGAAAAACAATACCATAACATTAAAAATAGGAAAATTCTTATTGACACTCAGTACCCCATAAATTTTCGAAAAATTTAAATATGTTCAAACAATTTTTCAGACGGGGTTTTGGTATAAAATATTTAATTGGTGAAATGAAATGCGAGAAAGAAATAACGTACCAATGGTACATTATTTAGTATTTTTAGTCATTAAGTTAAGTGAATTTTACATTGCGAAAGTTTGGATAAAACAATGCAAAGCACTTGTAGAACGCTCATGGAAAAAATCGCAATGATTCTGATTTCACTATGTTATATATATCATGCTGAATACTGCATCGATGATACTATTAGTGAAATGTGCACAACAACTTCGTCAATATTAATAAAATGATGCTACATTAGGATAACATTAGATCCTATAAAACATTCAAACAAAAATAAATTGAAAGCTGAAGTAATTTATTTTGATTACCACGGTGTTCAACGAAATGATTTTTGTTGAAGTGTATAGGTAGTTATTATCTTCAGGATTGCATGCAGTTGAGGTAAACCAGGTGCTAACGGTGGGATTCTATGAATATCTGCATCTGTAAGATTATCTGTAAGACTGTAAGTATGTATTATGGATGCTTACGGACTTGCAGATAAGTTCGCTAAGGCGCTCTAGATTTGCACAGAACTTCACCATGAGTTCCTTTACATATGACAAAAATATGTTTGCAACATTCAGATTATGTATTAAATAAGTCCCTACTGATTTATGGACAGTGGACATTATTTAGAGCTTGTAAGTAATGTAGTTACTTGCATAAAGACTTTTGGTGTATAGTGTACACATAACCGATTCTATTATAAATGTATATTTTTTATTTCCTTAAACCCACACACTTAACAGTATTACATTAAGAACAAGACAAGACATCTGGTCACCGGTATGCAAGACTCATTAGAATAACTTGATAAATTTTTAAGGTTAACCGTCATGTTTTGTCTGGGATTAAATCTAAACCAATAAACTGGATCTCTATTTAGAGCCTAACGTTTAAATCCCACACCTTTATGAACAAAGGAAGTACAACACTATTCATTATAAGTGGAACATTAACAATAGCTAGATGACACAATGGGTAGCATACATTGGTTATTAAATAGAAGCAATACTTCTATTCATAATATATTGGATAATTGAATCAACAGTTGTATTAAATAACGGTACATGCATACGTATAATATTAAAATTAATGTTAGTATACGCAGTGGAAAGTTTTAGTTAAGGAACTAGCAAGAAATTATGTGTTCCAATTGATACTAAAACCAGAGGGCATTATTATTACTGTATTGCATATACAAAAAAAAAGTTGTAAAAATGCGGTAAGTACGACGAATTGAAGAAATTATAAAAATATGCAGAAATTGTACAATTTCCTTTAAAATTATCATTTACGGGTATATAATTTGAGTTTCAAATGCAATTCATTTGTCCTGTTTACGAAAATGAATGAGAATTTTGAATCCCTTAAAAGCCATTGCAGAAAACAAATCGATGCCGATGTATGCAGATAATGTGGATAGAATATTATATTATTGGTACGGTTGACATGTCTGGTATTTAGATATTTTTGTATTCAACACGAATACCTCTTGTAATTCGTGTAGACTCATGTCGGCGCAGTACGTGTTATGTCGGTCGCATGAACGAGGGAGGAAGTTAACAAACCCATTGTTGGAAATCAACGCACCATATTGATACATTGTCAGGAACACTTTATGTTCTAGGTATTTTGTTCTACAGGTGTGCCCTGCCCTCTTTGCTCTGGATGCTGTTATATAATAAAATACTGCGAATTGACTCTATTTTTATAATTTTGTAAAAGAAAAATAGGTAAAAGCGGTTATTATTGGCGTTATAATTCTTTTGGTAGGTTATTACATAATGTAATACATCGTAACAGTACTAGCAACATTTTACAATAATTTTATATAAATTGTGAACGAGGATGTACACCGATACTATGTAATGTGTGTGATTATTAGCTTTGTTCGCGGCAAAGCGGCCCATAGACAGTACGATTTATGGTACTACAAGATATTCAACTTGACAGTTTGAACTACAGTTGCAGTACAATACGGTTGAATCGTACGACAGTATTGCATTCATAAAATTTGTAGTACAACCCCATGCAACTTGAGCTTAAATTTGAATGTATGTATGCATTCATCTGTTTGTCGATATAATTTTTATAATCTGATGGTTCATTAACAAAATTCATAGGTGTATAAATAGATATGCTAGGCCAATTCTGGCGCAAAATTTTATAACGTTCACATAGGAGCTTATATAGATAAATTTACTTCACTTCCGGTTTTTTCCGGATGTCTCGCTACGCTAGAGAGCTAGAGCGGCTGAGGATTCTCAACAAGTAGCCCCATGCTATACGACTTTACGGGAGGGGAGGAGAAGGGACATCCTTGGGTCTCCAACTGTAAACACGGAGGCTCGTAAAGGCCACCCTCATGGGGAGCCAATTATGATGTCAGAGTACGAGACATCTATTATAATTATAACTCCTGCAGCAGCTTAAGCAGCTCTTGGAACAACTTGGACAACTTCTGGAACAACTTAAACAGCTCCTGTAACAGTTTAATAGTTCCTGGAATAGCTTAAACAGCGTTAATAACTCTCGCTATTACAGGAGTTGCTTAATCTTGTTCCAGGATCTGTTAAAGTTGCTCCAGGAGTTGCTTAAGCTGCTCCAGGAACTGTTTAAGCGATACCAGAGGTTTTGCAATCTATTCCAGGAGTTGAGGGTGGTCCTTACGGGCCTCGTGTTTGGAGTTGGAGACCCCGCGTATAGCATAGTGATAGGCATCCGGAAAACCAAAAGTAAAGTAAATTTAGACCGCCTATGTAAACTTTATGGGATTTTGCGCTGAACCAACTTAGCACATCTGTTTATGTACATACGGCGCGGCGTTGCAATTACCAATTCTTGCACCATCTTCTTTTTTAGTTCTTTTCATTCTACAAGAAGCTTATCACTAGCGCAACTGTTACTATTTTCGAGATACTAACTACCATGGCGGTAAAAGTGTGTCTATTTTTTTTATAAATTGTACAACTAATCGATGCCCGTGTCCTTGTGTGTGTGGACAAAGCACTTTTATAATGATCGTTACAATTGTTTGTGCAATCTGCCGTACAACTTGTAGTACGAGAAAACGACGATAAAATTCAGAACTGAACGATTCAGAACAGAAATATCGACTTCTGTGGTAGACAAAATTCAAAATTTTTAGTTACTCTCTGCGTTTGTGGATCAGTCAAGTTTAGTTCATAGTTGATTCAGAATTAGTTCTACCAGTTGTATGACTTTGCCAAGAACCACAAGTTGGAGATATGCATAACGACATTTGACATTTTACGTATTACGACTCACTGCAACTATATTCTCGATTACCGGTTAACGCATGGTGTTAATGACACGTTTGCGGTTGTTCTTGAGAAAAAAAATACTTTTCAGTTTAAACTAAACGTGAATAAAATATTTTAAATGTCTCATAATGTCCGGTCATTTCTCATCTGGCGGTGAAGATTTAGATTAGATTTAGAGGAAATGTTAGACATCGTTAAAATTCCTAAAGGTGAAAATTATTTCGAGAAGATCGTTCTCTAATTTGTTAAAATGTATTACGGTTTTCTTATGGTTTGAGATGAATAAAGCAGTTTTGTGTAGAAATGTGTCTGATAATTTTAATATAAGCAAAATTACATTATTCAAGATTGTAAGATAAGTTGCCATTTTTTTTAAATATTACATGGCCAACTAATGAAGAAAAGATTGAAATCGAAGCACATTTTAGAGCAAACAAAAATTCCTAGCGTCATTGATGACACCCATGTTAAAATCAATAAGCTTGCGGGTGATGCAGATTCGTATTTAAACAGAAAGCACTTCTTTTCCATTCAGGTAATATATGTAACGCTGAGTTTTAAAAAATACTGGCTTACCTACATAGTTTTAAAAATGAGTATTAAATAATTTCAGTGCTATATAATAATTCTTTTCCCCATTGAATTACATAAGTAATTCGAGAATCCTAGTACCCTGCACTAATCTGTACTGGTCTCTGGCTAGTGCTAATCCTAATTTTCTGTAGATGTTCTTTTAGTGTACAGTATCCTGTTAGAAGACCTGTTACAGCGCGCAGATGATTCCTATTGAGCTGTAGTAGTTCTTTGGTTTTCTTTTTTTGAGTATTCTTATAAGGTATTTCCTTGAATTTGCCGAATTGTATTAATCCAGTTTCTTTCTATTTAACTTTGACCAAACCCCTATCCCAACAACCACTACACGGGCACAAATGCGGGATATGCGCCCTTTAGGAGACACATACCAAACCCTCTCAGCAAGCGGTTGTGGTATAAAGCCAGCAATCTAATCGTTGATATAGCTCGAGCAATTCATGGATTACCATTCCTGTCAGATAGCTCGTGTAAAATGAGACGACACGACTACATATGTAAGTGCTTCCAAGAATCGCTTGCCAAAACAATGAACTAAAAGTGTGCCACCAAGGCGTAAACACATGATCTACGCCTATGCAATGAGTTTGATTCCTGCAGGTTGTTTAAGCGATTCAGCTATAAGACGCTTTATATCAACTTTCTGAAGATAAACCATAAGAATTACCGAAGTGAGAGGTGGGAAAATGCAAAATAAAATTACGAGTATGTAAACGCCTACTCAGACAATTTAAAAAAAAAGCTCAAACAGTAATGGATACTATAAGAAACTATTGTTTTCAGAATCGCTTTGAGATTATAAAATTGCTTGGTATATTATTTATTTGTGCATCTGCTTTTGTAATTGTTGTATTTGGAGTTCTTTTATTTTGTTACATGTGTATATCTTTTTTTTCTTATTTACAAAGTAAATCATACACTATATCTTTCAAATAAAAGAATTAATTTCGGTGTTCTTCCAATTGCAGTTAAAGTCATCCTGATTTTTTTAAGGAAGTATAATGCACACGAACCATCTCAACTGCGAACAGTTATATACAGCGATATACTTATTAGCGTAATAGACACAGCTTCGTGGCTTCGCTCTGTCACATTGCCGTAGAATGACGATTGCGTTAGGTGACCATAGGACGCTCGCTCAATCAGAACGAAATCTAATATACACATACTAGATTTTAAAAATTTCAATAGCGATTATTTCCCTGCAAATTGTTAATGTAACAAAAATATTTGTGTTTTTAAAACATTCAGTTCCAGTAATTAAAAAATGACCACGATCTGATATTCCTTTACGCAAATTTATCCAAGAAGCCGGTTAATATAATAATAAAACATGGTAGCAATATTTGCATATATACCGAAAGTCTTGAATTAATTAATTGAACGATTCATTCCGAAATCAATTAATTACAAGTTTAATAAACCCATTGATCGACACATACTACTGGCATCTTTTATAAAATATTATACGTTGTGTAATATACAATCTTTAGATTATCAATTATCTTCTACAAAAGAAGTTTTAGCAAAAGTTTTGTAAAAGGTCTTTGTCAAAGAACTAGTGTAATAGTCGCCTTACAACGACTAAATACACTGGTGTTTACTAGCCTTATGAGAGGGAGTTCCTGTTGCCTACCAATATTCCAAGAGTCGACAAAACACGAGGGTAATCGTAGTTTGCATATTCTTTTTGTTTACGCACAAACTGATAAGCAAATTTTGCAGATAAACCCCTGTTCGATCCAATAATGTAGGTTTAAATATAAAAAAGAAACCAAATAATTTTGAAGAATAATGTTCCCAAAGTTGAAAAAGTAATACTTTTCAGATGTTTCTTTTTGGTTGTTCTTGCTTATTTTTGCGTCCAATTATTTTTTTTGCCATAATTCCGTTTGATTTCAGCAGTTTAGATAATTTTGTCTATTGCTTGTTGCTTAAGCAAGAATCTCTTCATAAGTCTATGACTATCCGTATCACTAGTTGACTTTTTTTTAATGGTGCTTCCGATTGAAGTGTTATCTGCATTATATTTTTTTTTGAGAAGCTTGCAGTACTCATTTTTTTTTTGTTTGTACCCTTATTTGTCAACCAATATTTTGTACATAACTCAATATACATATTTTACATGTTTGATTATTTTGTCACAAATCTAAGCTACTCTTCACTTTATTTATTTTTTTTGTTATTTTTTTCTACTGGATTTTTATTTTCTAAACCATAATGTACTTATATGCAACGATTTTTTTTTCTCGATTATACTTCACTATGTTGGTATTGTTCGCAAAGGCAGACGCTGACAGTTTCTTATTTGTCATTTTGCGTAAGCACGTATGCAGTAAAATAATCACGGTTGCCTAAACATGATCCTTAGCATGACCGAAATGGTCCAACACACAAGACACTTGTTTTTATTTTAATTTAGAAAATAATATTTCGCTGTAATTATTACGTCTTTTTAACGTAGAACATGTTAAAATAATACTTTTTAGAACACTTACATAACCTTCCTGTTTTATTTGCATTATTGTGGTAGTTGCTCCCACTAAAATTTTCCTTATTTTGGGGATTTTTATATTTTAAATAAGAAATCATTTCTTAATTATACCAACCTAAAATACAAAAGATTGGCTTATTTAAAATAGGCCAATGAAAGTAATATATAAAAGCCAAAATTATTGGAATTCCCACTAGCAATGATGTGAGTGACCTCCAGAGAATGCAAAGCATGTGCGCTTAATATTTTTTTGCGCCTCCGTCCAGAAACACTCATTTTACAGTACTTAAAAGCGGCAGGAAACTATTGTTTTCCTGCCTAGGCAGGTAAAAATGTCACTAAAGGTTGGCCACACTAGATTTACATGACAGATGTGTAATAAATTGTCATTAAGCTACTGTTCAACCATGCTAAGGTGAATGGTGTCTTCATTGCACTTATTATTGATAAATAGATATTAAACTAGAAAGAAAATTACACAAAAAGTTTTATTCTCGGAAACGTCAAAATACTAAGGTCTGTTAAATGTGTGCCAACTTGTACTGTCAACTCCTAAATGCAAAAATTTCTTTTCTATTTTCAATTCAAAATTAAGATTTGTCGGCCAAAAAACATTGTGTATCACACGGCCAGAAACTCTTTTGGTATTTTGCGAGTATTCGTACTTGTGGGTCTCGGCTATTGCCTCGTCCCACAAACCGTACTCATACTCGCAAAACTGTAGTTTCTGGCCTAGTGATACAAATAACTATTACCTCAGCTGTTCTAATGAGCCTCCTTTTCATGAGCCATACAATGATCTTGGTGTCAATATTTAAACGCAATAAAAGAATATTACAATAGAAGCCATCATAAAGAGCATAAGATCAATATTCGAGGTTTGTCTCTACCTCAGGACCAAAACCAAAATCTTAATAGTACAGTGTTTAAAAAGGATTAGGTATATTTTATCCAAAAATTGTTCTTGAAACTTTAAGTGTTCAGAAGAAAAGCGTCATTAAATGTAGATATAGTTTAAGGAAAGAGAAATAATGTAAACTAAACATGATTGTTTTTCCAAACGTTTCTTGTTTCCCCATCAGTGAAACTGGAAATTTCTATAGAAAGCTCTTTCTTTTATTTGTAAATTTAGAATTATGCATATTTAAGTTTTGTTTTTGTAACATAAATTTAAGTAATTACAAAAGCACACACTTGCGTGCAAATTTTTAAAATTATTCCAAGTGGTAACCGAACAAATATATTTCTCCCTATTACGTAAAAATTACGTGATTTATTATTTTTAGTATCGCTTAATAAACAGCCTGAATGTTGTTCTGCATATAATTAACTCATTTGCTCTGAAAGAATGTAGGTATGTAATAATAATAGACTACGTGTTTTTGCGTTGCATTACGTATCGACTACAAAAAGTAATAATAACAACAATTGAAAGTAGAACGTGTTATGCAGAAATTAATAAATGCATTAAGAAATAGAAATAAAACATTTTGATATCTGCATATGTAACATATAAAGCGTAATATAGAAAAGAAATGCTTTAACATTAGGTTAGCAAATCACTTTTCCAGCGTCGTAGGTGTTCGATTAGGTGCGTTAATTTGCCCCAAAACTTGCAAGACGGTTCATTTGAGTATTATTAACCAGAATCTTAGATTTGTTATTTATGATTATTGTCTATAAAGTTCTAGTTAATAATACTAATTACAATTTTGTGATTTGTGGTATTAACATGTTTTCCGTATTCTGATCGAACGACTGCAACAATATTTTAATGTGGGTTGTTGCAGATCTATGTTTGTTTACTTGGAATTGACTTGATTTGATTTAAAGTTTAGTGACAGATTTTATTCGTTAACGTTAGTGATTTGAGTTGAATAGATACCGCCTTAAGCAATGCATACACTGAGAAAAAAAAGTCCTTTAAATCAAGTTCTTTGGGTACACACCACAAAAAAATAGGCAATCCTGAAGTGGTAAATTTAATTATTGAGAAAAATATTTTTTTCATTAAATAAATATTTCTTTGCTTCTTAAAAGACATTTTTTTTTTAGTTAATAGATATTTACATATTTCTTTCATTGAAATAATATGATTCTCAATATACGTGTGCAATTTTTTAGGTAAAAGAAACCGTTTCTTTCTCTATCAACATATACGAATAAAATTGGCGTATGAATGGGGAATGTATGAGTACCATCTTTAGCAAATTAAATGTGAATCTAAGTTCCACAAATCTTCGATTATTAATGCAATCGAAACAATTCCCAATTATGAATTGCTCGGTACACAGTACTTGTAGTTCTGGTTGCATAAATAATCAAAGATTGGTGGAGCTTTAATTCGCATTTACTTTGTTAAAGATGGTACATGAATTACTACCTTTTTTTAGCACACCTAGATCAACAAAGAGAAAGATATCTAGATGAATCTAGATCGTAAAAAATCAACGGAATTTGTATCCTATTTTATTAAAAATACAGTATTTTATTTTATTCGCACCAGGCAGATATGTCTAAAAGTAGCTATGGTAAATACGAAAGAACTTTTCAAATAAAAAATTATTTTTTCGACAAGGGCATAAAATGGCATTATTGAGTTGACCTTGAACTATCATTAAATAGATAGGTAGTGTATTTGCCGTAATGTACAATTGTTATAAAGATGTAAAGAATAAGATACCTGTTATAAATAATAGTTTATATAAATAATAAGACGTATAAATAAAACTTGACCTAGGTATGTCCATCTACATAAAATAGTTAAAAAAATGATAATACATGAAACAATGTTTACAAATAAAACACGGTCTACGACACAATACCCAGATTGAAACATTTTTGGAGTAAAAGGAGATTTCTATTACCATTCTCTTAACTTTTTACAGAAACACTTCTGAGGTAATTTCTTTATATTTATGTTGTGGCAATTTATGATTTATAGTTTTATGACATGGAAGTTCGCTGGTAGCTGACTGGATTTTATACTATGGTATGGTATGGTATGGTATGGAGTCCGTATATCTGCACAATATCTCCTGAAATAGTAATAGTTTTCCTTGGAGCCAACATATACTAGATATTGCAGAATATACAGTTCTCTCAATGTAATTACATACTTTGTGCCTTTCAGAAACGCCCAAATATATAGTGAACTACTTTTCTCTACGTGCTTGCAACTTGTGCAGATGGGAGCTGGTAGCAATTTCTTGGTAAAGCGCGCACAGAGAAAGGTCAAAGCTGTATATGATATATCTACAGTAAACCCTGGTGACGTACATACAAGGACTCATATCATAAGCACAATTCAATATATAGAAAATTAAAGATATTTAAATTACACTTTGCACTGTGAACGGTGACGCTAGCACACTCGTGAGCGTATGTCCTTCCTGCATGCCAGCGTGTAAGAATGTCGCCAGTTACCTGTGTTATTATTAGAGTTGGGCAAATTTTTCTGGCGCGACATGTACGCATTCAGAACGTGTGCTCCAACTCATGTACTCCAATAAAGCAGATGAACCGTTGAGTTGCAAATTAGTATCCAGCAGATCTTTATATAAGGCGGACGTATAATTATCAAATATGACGGACGTGATGCGAAAAGGAAAAAGGAGTCCATCGCTTGACGCGGTGCGAAAGTTTATTAAACACTTTCCCGATTTATATTATGATGGTGCTAAGATATACTGTAATGTTTGCGATAAATCGTGGATGTGCTGGTACAAAAACGACTGTAAAGATCATAAAATAGTGTACGACACCAAAATTAGAAAAATAACGTGCCACCACAAACGCAATTTATGTTAGATTTATTGTTCATGATACAAAATGCGAATGCATCACAAAGTGGCCCGTTTGTTTGCCCGCTTTGTCCGATTTTGTCCCCAAGGAAAATTTGTACAACCCTATTAATATGACTTATGTTTTATACATACATAATAAATTACAATAATACGTTTGATCTGCTTTGTTTATATTACTTTATTTGAGGCCCGCGTCGCAATACGTGTCTGCTCCGCCGGTCAATTACCCAAGTCTAGTTATTGTTTTCTTTTTTCATATTCCCTTTAGCTACGTTACAAAGAAGTAAATTTCTTTAGTAGTATTAACCTAACCTCCTTTCTAGTATCATGGGGTGCTAATGTAAATTAATCAATTATTTCTAGTTTATAACTCTGCCTTGTTTAATTTTAATTAAATTAATATAACTGGATTTACTTTATCAACGTAATTCTCAAGTTATTTGTAAATGTAATTTTGAATTATACATATACCTGGCGCTTCTAATGTGCGCAGAACGCCTGTGCGATCGAGATCTCTTAAACAGTTCTAGGCCTGTTACATACACGTCCACTAATTTAGGAAAATCTGTTCTGATATTTCAAAATTCTTCATCTAAAATTCGGATATTTTATTATGTAACCTCATTAATTTACACTGATGATACTTTACTACTAAATCTTAATATTTTCATTCAAAATTACAAATAAAGTGATGACCACATTTTGAATTAAAAGAGCAAAATTGGTAGTTATTAAAAAAGAAGTATACAAGTGAATCCATAAACTAATACTGTTTCAATATTGTTTTAATAATCAGATTTGGCAGGATGTTTACGCGAGCTCGTTGGATTGTGATGACGATGTGTTTGGCGAATGTTTAATTTTTCGATCTTTGTTTTCGAATGAAAACATATTTGGTCGAAAGGTGGTAAAAGTTGATGCGACGGTGAGTTGAAAAGCTTTGGTGACGATGTTTGTATATTGCATTATTTATACAGGTGTACTAATGATCGTTACATATTTGAATTTTATCAAACAAACAAAAAGAAACATACACTAATTGTAAGTTAAATAACCAGTTAAAAGAACATTTTGCAACAATTTAATTTCGTGGTCCCAGAACAAATCTAAGATGTCATGGAATGTTATTAATAAACTCACGAGAGCAAACAATAAGAACTCCAGAAGCTTAACTATTTCAAATAGGTAGGGTGTGATGGTAACGGATCCGGCAGGGATTGAAGATTATTAAAGAACTAGTTTCATAAGTGCAGCTTTGTCAGACGAAGTTTGAAAAACGAGGCGCTTGCAAAGAACAAGTCTAGAATGGCGTTATGAAACGAGTTCTTTATGTTATATTTTTCTTTTTTCTAATATGCACATTAATAGTCCTCTTCAACTTAAGATATTCCAGTAAAAGTATTGTAACGCGCTAGTACATGTAGGTATAACTCATAAACACATTAGACAGTGTATTAATTTTTTTCTTTTCTTGGTTCTTGGGTCTTGAAATATGGAAATGAATATCAACAACGACGTTTCGCTTTTCGTTCGGATCTATTACCACAATCACATATAATAAATTTATCTGTCTTCTCATTAATTACCTGGTTATATTTAATATAGGTATGTTTAGGTATGAAAGGTGAATTAAATAGAAAAAAAAAACTGGGACACACTTCACAACGACCTGGCCGATAACCGTTAACTTAGCAGACACACCATAGGAAAATATCAATACACTAACAATCATCAAACGATAAACTTAATATAAATAATGCAAGGAAGTGCAATATGAGAACAATGCAAAAGCAGGAAAAAAGAAGTAAAGCAGAGAAGAAGAACACTTCGAGAAAATGTAGTTACCCAAAAACAAAAATGCATTTTTTTTTACCAAAAGAGAAAAGAACTTAGCAAATCAATCCAAATCAAAATGTATACACGAACAGTGAAAATATTATAAACAATATAAAATTAAATAAAAAATTTTTTTGGAACACTTAAAATTCAGATTAATCACAGAGCTCCAGCACGTATGTATGTCCACACTACAAGCGTAATAAGGAAAATGTAGAGAAGACGGTGAATAAGGAGAATTAAAAGGAGATGGTGCCTGAAGAAATGTAGTTGAAGCAACGCGACGTTCGAAGAAATTGAAGACAAGGCGGCGATTGAAGACAATTTCGAGAGGGTGTTTGCAGAAAGTGAGAAGACGGTAAATAAACACAATAACGAGGATATACTCCAAATTGATGCAGGCCAATGGGTCATAGTAGAATATGCTTCTAAGAAGTCCATTAAGCATTTTATGGATTAGATTATATCCCAGGAAGAACAAGGATAGCAAGTCAGTTTTTTTTTTTTAAATATCAACGCCCTACTTTTATTTGGTCGCAAATAGAAGACACCGCAGTAGAAGAAAATATCAAAAAACTTTTGCCCGAACCAGTTAAGGATAGAAGAGATATTTTACATTTTGGAGTTGATGTAGCTACCTTTCATTTATGATTCTTCAAAAGTTTCTAATCAGTCAGTTGTAGAACTTAACTTTATCTTTCACACTTGGCCCAACTTTATGGGAAAGTGTGAAACATTAATTTCTTATTTGGGCGTATCCATACTTTTCCGATGCGCTGTATAATTTTACAATGTCGATGTTCTAATGCGAGCGATAACAGTAAATATTATCATTAATATTCGAAAATTAGACTTTCTGCGAGTAAGAAATTAACAGAAATGCTACAGAAACGAAAGTCTGCCCGGGCGCTTCAGGTGTCTGTAAAAATTGGACAAATCCAGGAAAATCTGGAATGATAGCAGTTCTACACAAAAGTAACATAAAAGGAAATAGGTGGTAGAATTAAATAATAATAATAAAGCAATAATTACACATACTTCGTTCAAATTGAAACTAAAAAAAAATTATCACTATAATGAAAAAAAAAAATGATAGGCAGGTGTCTGCATTTCGGGAGATCTATGATAAAAATAATGAGATATTTTGTGATGTTTAAAGAGGATTGGCTTCTTCGAAAATGTAAAAAATATATAAAACATGTACATAAACAAAACATGTTGTGTGGATTTTTACATACTGCTTATGTAATTAATAATTAGAAAAGCTTCACAATCAAACAAGTTATATACGTGGTAATTTACATACCTACATGGCGTTTTGTATAAAGAAAAAAACTATTTTCTTGGAACAAAACGTGTGCGTCTATAATTGCATACGTAAACACTCACTATATGCATGGTATGTATTGTATGAGTACATAAAAGTTGCTGCTTAACGCTTTTTTCTGTTCCTTAACAAACAATAATACAGTACTATTAATAATTCTGATGCAAATTACTACGAGAGAGGAAATATTAGCTCACCTGAATCTACTACATGTTGCCAGGTAGGAAATCTCTTCTTCACTCTCAACGAAACCCTTTGTAACGTAATCACATATGCTAATACTGCGTATCTAACGATATTTCTTCGCATCAGTCTTTGTCGTTCGTCCTAGAATTAAAAAAAAACAATTTTTACATGTGCATTTTATGCGTAAAAATAGAATGCAGTCCTTATAGCCTTCCACAAGGTAACACCCGTATTTTGTCTCGATCACTTAGTGACTAGGTTCCTTATAAATATTGTCCCCCACACAGACTGAAACTAGGATTTAGAATAGAAATAAATATACCAAATAACAACAATAATACACTTAGCGTTAAATGAAGAAAAATCTATACTAGACCGACTTTGTGTTTTCTTTTCTCGAAAAAGCAATTACATACAGCCATAATTATTTAAGCATTATTGCTAAGCGTGATTACTTTCTTAGTATGTTACAAATGTGCTAATCAAGTTTAGTGGAAAATCAGCATAAAGTGAATCTATATTAATATATTGTACAATCAGGAATTTCTATTACATTTACTAAAAATACACAAAACGTTTAGTATTCATTAATTTGTAATTTTTATGTAGCTAGAAATCAACAGAATAATACCGTGAAGCTACGAAAAAAGAACGCCACAAGGAACTAACTGTTACATAAATTTAATGCAACATGGGAGTTTCACATATTCTTATTACTTGAATTTTAATCATACATTTTGCTTCAACAGCAAATACTATTTACTTCGCTGTACATATAATAATATAATTACATATATAAATTAACTTTTACGGTTTTTATATTATTATGTGCTAACATGGAGTCCAATATTATTGAGTTTCGGGTCCAATTTCACACTAACTTGCTTATGTATTCATGTATTTAAAAACTAAATAAATAATACTTGAAGCAATTAAAAATTATAGCAAAAACATGCAGCTGCCGATATCGACGTCAGCGTACTGAAATTATCCTTAGCACGATGTCTCAATGCTATTATTACTTCAGTAGTCGAATTTGGTTTAACAAAGTTAACTCTTTCCATTCTGATGTGGACGTCTTATTTCTTACACCAACTAAAACTGACCAACCAGCTAAAATCCGATATTGCACGGATTAATTAATCAAAAATAATTTGAATGTTTAAAAGTGGCCAAGAGCGGTGAGCATTGAAATAAGAAAGTTATGGGGGTATTTATAATGTATTTAGTTTTCGCTTAAAAAGATCTTTCCTCATGCCTGAGGGAACTTTAGTCACTCTGCAATTTACGCTAGCTTTAATAACAGGCACTAATTGCAAACTACAGAACCCACCAACTACCAACAAAATTGGTGATTGTGCTTTTTATAATACTTTTCCTTTTTTGATATATCTTATGCATTTATTCAAACTATATTTAATTTTGTTTCACTTCCGTGGAAATACTACAAACATGAAATGTTCGAAACTCAACTGCCAAACTTGTTCCTGATGTAAAATTTATTTCGGTAAAATCAAAGATGAATGATGATGAAAGAATATGTCACCCTCTTTCCTGAAACTATCCAAGGAAGTCTTATTTTACAGAAGATCATATGGATTTTTTTTATCTTTATGTGTTTATCCTATAACATTCAAGTTTAACTTCAGTTAAGGTAGCACGAGATAAACGCCAACAAAGGTTCGTAAACTTGATGTTATAATATTATAAACATTCTTATTATTTTTCGAGACACGTGAGAGAAATAACCTGACATTTTCTAATTTTGCAGTTGACAACGTATTTTACCATATATACGATAAGTACTTGTCCCTAAAAAAAACGGGTACTTTGAAAGAGGACGGCAATTCGAATATACAAGTTGAAAAACTAGGTCCAGAATTTAAACTATCCTCTGGTTTAATTTTGCTCGTTGAAGGATATAAATTCAAAAACACCTGCAAATATTTTCCTACTTTTCCTACTGAAATTAAACAAGTGAAAACGTCATACACTTTTTGCCTCAAAAATTATATTATTGTGTAGTTGTCAGTAGCTAACTCAGGTACTGTCTTAAACTCAAATCACTTTTTTCCTCCAATCCTTCTTCTTTATATGTTTGACTTTAAGTTTTTAAGCGTATTCGTATATGTAACAGTTTAGCGGTCTTCGCATTCAGACACGGATAAACTTTCTTTGTCTTTGCTTTTTTGACCTTCTTCCTTTTTTCATTTATAATGTTTTATTGGCATCAACTTCTTTGTACAATATGTTTTTTTTTTCCTGAAACTTTATTTAAGCTTTATGAGAACTGATTAATTGTGTTGAGAACGCAGTCTTCATTATCATTCACGGTAGATTGCTCGCTTCATAATACGACTTCAAGCAATCTATTTCATTGTAAAGTAAATATTCGTCATGCCATTCATGAGAATACACGGGTGCAACATTATGTTAAGACACAATATGTACACATTCTATACAAAAAAAAATATTTAGGAAAAGAACAGATTACCAGTAAGTTTTGTTTAAAAATTAAAATGTAACCGGAGCTGCTTGCTCAGTCCTCCAAAATTCTGCGGTTATACGCAACGATAATTAGACTCATCATATACGGAGTGGTATCATGGTGGCGAGAGAAGCACGATACGCAATATACATAAAAAAAAACTAAAAGAATATTTTAGTTAGCTTCAGCAAGTACATGATAATGTTCCAGGCTGAAAGCCGTCGCTATTTATCTCACGTAGGAGAAACAGAAAGGTAAACCGACTTACGTAAAAGCGTTGCTATCTCTTCGAACAGTCCGTCAAAACTAGAGTGATGAATTCTAAAAGTCAATACTTCAAGCTATTTGGGACCGCAATTAGAAAATCGTAAGGAAATTCGCATTGAGATAGATTCTTAGCAAAACAAATATGAAACGGTATGAGGTGGGCAGACAATTTGGTCAAACGGGAAACGTCAAGGCTCTTCGTTGGAGTTAGCCCTTTCTTTGACATTATCAAATCGCAAGTTATAAATTCCATCAACGAATAAATACATAATAACTTCAAGAAGTGGTGCCAAAAATCACCAGGACAATAACAGGCAATAAAACGTATCAAACTTTCTAAGAACCTGCTGATTACGAGTTGAGAAAAAGACTGCCAAAATGATAATAAGGCTACTAAGCAGTATCTGCATAACGTAGGCCTAGCAGAAGATGCCAGTACATTCTTCAAGAACAACGTTCGCACTACTGACCACAAAGCACCCCAGCGCAGTTAGCTATATAAAGGAACCGCTCTCAAGGATGATAGATCGATCACAATAGATTTGAGAATGTCGCAGTGAAATATGTCCACATGGGCTCCCTAATCCCAATTTATTCTAATCTTTATCTTAATCTATTTTACATGTGAACAGATTACAAAAGCACATTTTCTGTTTTATACACTAACGTATATTTCTATCTCAGAACATAACCATTTTCTACAGGTTTTGAATTATTTATATATTAATGCCCGGTAACATAAAGCTTGTGTAACCAAGTGATTAACTAATCATTTGTTAGCATTAACAAATTGTTAAGTAAAAATCGAGTAACATAAACTTATCCATTTGTTAAATGTCGAGTAATTAGTTGACAACCGATTAATGACTGTTGAAAACTGTAATTGATAGTTCATTTTGGTTCCGATAGAGAGCCAACTAGAAACTTTGACATTTTCACCTGGAAATTCAGCAATTGAGGTTTTGCTTTTGGCTCATGTCAAGTTTATTATAACGATTGCAACCATAATAGATATATGGAAGATGAATCGTCGTCCTCCAATGAAGGATTATGTGATATACTAAAGAATATATGTGCGAGACGACATAGACCAAGACTGTTCAAAGAAACATGTATAAGAAAAAAGGCAATAAAACAATTATTCGGTATTGTTGGTTGTTCTTTCTTCATAAAGTTGTATAATGTAAATAACTACTCTTTCATTCTTAACCCAGTAGTATTCTGAGAATTAAATTCATATGTAATTTTTGCCCATACTTCGTTTTCTTTTTGGTTAATAGATACTCCGACCGTTTTTTTTTATTTTCAACTACTTCTTTATAATTTTCAATGGTCGCTAGCAATGTGTGTTTTTCCCGTTCTGTAAAATTTCTGGCTCTTCTCACGGCATACTGCATTTTCCTACTCATTATGATGCATAGTCTCAAATTTAGTGATAATATTGTTAGAAATCAAACCTTGAAATCACACGTACCTAGCCTCCAAAATTATAAAAATGTAGTCTAGTAATCACTAAACGTTTTCTAACCTTACTGTTGCTAGTTTATTGCAAATTAATTGAACAGTGATCAAATCAAATCAAAAATGAAAATTCTGTCAAAATGTCAAATAGATTTCCCGCCTAAGTATCAAATGTTCCGCCATCTATTGATGCAATCATGCACGGTAACTTTCGTTGGATATTCGGCAAACTTCGTGCTTTGGTAAATCTTAACAAATGTGTAACTACCGGAATAGCAGTAGTTAAGTTAACAACTGATTTAACAAATGATTACCTCCTAACAAACCTTTATGTTACTGATTTTTGATGTTATCCATTGATTAACTTTGACAAATTGCTAACTATTGTTTATGTTACCGGGCATAAGTCGTATTAACAGCTAAAATATAATAACGAAATTATATTAAAGCTTTTGACACAAATGACGGTAAAATATCTTTAATTATTAATTACATGAATTTCTTTTTATGTGCATTCATACACTTCTGCTGAGACGAACAAAACAAGTAAATTTGAAACAAGGTGACTAACACATATTGGGCGATCAGAAGAAAACTCAAACGATAAAGTAAACGAACGGAAAGTAAACGATTTCGACTAATTTTTACTACGTGAAGCAATATTATATTATATAATTTCAAAAAGTAGGGGTAGATACTTAAATTACTGTCCTCAAGGAAATTAATAGTATCAGGATTAATATTAATACTCGTATGATGCATTTAAAAAAAAAGTCTCTTATAATGTGATTGCTCTATGGCCAAAACGGACACATCATCAAAGTTGTTGTCAACAATGTCTATTAGTATTATAAATGATTATAATGTTGAGCAAGTTAGGACTCAGTACAGCAGTCAGGCAAGTTATTATAATCATTTGTAAGAGCCGAATGCGGCAACGGATGCGGCCGAATGAAAGGGACGAGCGAAGTGATCAACAGGCAGGCAGAACGGGATTGCGGCGGGGATCCATTCGAGGCATCTATTTATTGGTGGCGAACGATCTGCATCTATTCCAACTCGATTTCATTGTTCATAATTTTAGTTTTGTGACGTAATAAACGGCGGTTTTATATCTAAATTGTTGTATTATTTCTACAAGTTTTAACATTTCAGAAGTGGAATAACCAGCGTGGTATTTGTGTTGTGTTGTGGCGTGTAATTTAGGTGTTGTGTTTTCTGCCGACTGACGAGGCCATCTTAGGCGTTCTCAACGGCGTTGGTATTGAGAGTAGTAACAAAGGCGGTAAAGGCAACGAAATGATAAAGGCGACAGGTTGTACTCATTTATTTACTTATTGCATGTACCGCGTATTACGACGGGTATATCTTAATAGTAATTGGTGGAATATAACCTAATAGGATCGGCGAATTCGTACACGAGGGTTGGTTATAAAGTCAACTGCCTAAGCATATACGAGGATGGTTTATTAATATCGTAGGCGTTCATTTGAATTGTTGTAGGGTACAAAATGGTGGAAGACCACTCATTATCTGAACTAGATTTCGAAATGGAGGAAAGCCGTAGTAGCGGCGGGGAAAAGGCCGTACGAAGCGGGCGATCCGACCCAATGATAATGCTCATGAACCTCATGGAGAGGCAGACGGCTGCAATAGTGGCAGCCCTGGCAAAGAAAGAATCGGCGGTGATTCCCTTCTAATTTGGCGTCACCTGTAGCCGGTAGCAACGGCCAGCAGTCGGCGGTGACGGCTGGAAGCTCTTTGGGTACAATCCCTACCACACTTGGAATGGCGGCTTCCGGTGTGGGTTAGAGTGATCCCAGGCTATCGGAAGAGGATTCTGGAGAGCAGCGAATTCAAAGAATCTGTGGCGTGGCGAGAATGGGTGGCGACATCCTGGATTCGTTTGATCCGGATGAGAGCGATTCCAATGTCAAAAGGTGGATCGCCAAAATCGACCAATTGGGCGAGATATATGGCTGGAGTTCCTGTGAAAGAGCTTACTTCGCCCAAGGGAAGCTAAAGAGGGCGGCCAGAAAATGGTTTAATTACCTAGATGACTACGGCCTTACCTGATACCAGTGGAAGGCCGAATTGAAAAGCGTTCCCACGACCTGAAGATTTTGGCGCACAGCTGTAGCGCGGCGAAAGTTGCCCTATGAAACTATTTCTAGCTATTTCCATGCCAAGATTGCGTTGTTGGGGAGACGTCGCATTTCAGGCGAAGATGCGGTATCGGTCATAATAAAAGGACTTCCGGTGGAGCTTAGAGCGGCTGCCCTTCGGCGAGGTGTGCGACTCCTTCGAAGTCATATACCAACTACTTGGCGGGGATCATGGGATACCATGCGACGAAGGCGGAAGGGATCATCTCCACCGACATTGAAGGGGAAGAGGTTGGCAAGCGGGCAGGAGACCGATCACTGGAGTTGTCTGCTACAACTGCCAGGAGGTTGACAACCACTACAGCAGGGACTGTCCGAAGCCGTGGGTGGAAAGATATCAAGCAAGCCGCGCGGAAGCACATAGCGAAGGACTACCCCAGGAAAAGAGAAGGCGCAAGGCGGGTAAGTTTGATTGCATGCTCCGAGGTTCTTATAAAAAGGTGGCAGTAACGAATCGCAGCGATCGTATAAAGGTGTACCTTGACACCGGCGCAGAACGCAGTCTTGTGACTGAAGATTGCGTTTGACGGTTGGGTTTGGCGGTTAGACCCAACAGTACTCTCCTCCAAGGATAGGCGTAATTAATGGGGACATTAATGTGTTTCAGGATGGCCAAATGTAAGAACCGAATGCGGCAACGAACGCGGTCGAACGAAAGGGAACTGCGAAGGGATTGACTTACAGACACAAAGGGATCACGGCGGGGATCCATTCGAACCATCAATTTATGGGTGATGGGCGATCGGCTTCTATTCCAACTCGATTCCTTTGTTCATAATTTTAGTTTTGCGGCATAATAAAGGGCGGTTTTATATCTAAAATTTTAGTGTTATTTCTACGAGTTTTCTATTGTGTAAGCCAGCTTAGATATATGTAATAAGGTGACAGAATCTTTATGCTTGGAATATAATTTATTTAGTGAATAAAAATTGTTTTTGGCTAAGATAAGCAGAGGTCACTGAAAAAAGTTATAGCGAGAATAAATGGAAACCTGTGATTGAAACTTCCTTATCACGAGAAAGTTAATCTATCCCCGGGAGGTTGGCAAGGTTAGTATGAAACTTGACCAATGAGATCGGGTGGATATTAATGATTCACAAAAATTATGTAGATCTTCAAGTTAACACTATGGAATTGCAAATGTGTTATTCTAACCACATGATTTTTTATGACCGTAAAGGTGTTTATCTTCTGGCTAAATGATTGATAGGAATAAAAATGTTTATATATTTAAAATTTCAAAAAAGTATGAAAGAGTGAGAATAACTACAACTGTTGCCAATAATAGTAGACTAGAATCTTTATGTAGAACTGGCAAAAAATAGCATTAGTTACATCAATTATGAAGTTAGATGGAGCGTTAAGAACCAAGATTGAAGGGTAATTCCACACGCTTCACCTTTCCACAAGAAAGTGTAATGTAACTTATAATAATAATAATAATAATAATAATAATAATAATAATAGATATCCACTATTTATAAAAGTTAGTCCATTAGACTGTAAGAGTTCTTTGTCAAATATATTTTATATTTTTGTTAAAGAAAATTATAGTGTATATCCGCTTTATACATGTTAACTTGAGATAGGTGACTAATAAAAGGTTAATGACACCTAATGGTGTGAAACTAAACCAGAACTGATCAATATTTTTTCTAGTAAAACTCTGTGGCTAAAATTTAACATAAGTGTTGTTGAAAATGGTCCAAAGTAAATTGCAAAAATCTTGGTTCAATTTCAGTTTTATTAAATTCGCCATGATAAAATGGTCGCTAATGTGTTCACATTAGTATCTCTCGAACAACCAGTACTAGCTGCAAAAGAGAAATCCTGTGCTATTTTTAGCACAGCGGAGGATAGAATCTACATACGAGCATGTTCTACATACACACAATTAATAATAAATTAGATCTAATAAAAATATAATTGCAGAATACCAACAAATGTGAAAGGTTGATACTTTCTCTAATTCTGTAAAATTTGCTTTTTTTCTCGTGGATAAACGAATCAACGCACCAAATATATGCACAAACTGTTGTTTACCTTTTATTTTTTAGATGCAACTACGCAAGAATGCCCAAAAATTTACTTCAATTTTGCATAGATATTATTAAAGGTGTAACCGTAGTTCGTACAACTTCTTTACAACTTTTAGAATATTGAATTCTTATCTTATTTTTAATGCTAATGAAATACAGACAAACATGTGCGCTCAAAACAAAGCTATAAAAAACAATATATACCTACACACATTTATGCTTTTATTACTATGCAAAACGATAATTCAAACTGCTTCACGCTCGCATACAATATGTTTCAATAATGGTTATATCATTAACTTAAGGTAACTGCACATATATTTTCTATTGGCTACGTGTTTTCAATACAAAAACTAAAAGTAAATCTCATATTAGGAAAGTGGATAGGTCAAAAACTATTTATCACAATAGATTGATATGAGTTAAGATAAATGTGCATCTCCATTGTAGTTATTCAATTCGGTTTTATCACTGACGCTAACAGCCTAGCTATTGAAACGTATGTACACTCAACTCAAAAAATAATAATAGAGGGAAAATAAGCCATAAGAAAATATACTTCTCCTTCAATATTAGTGAGTGCGTATGTGCAAAGTCCAAGTATTATTGTTTTTATTTAATCCTTTTATAAATCTCAAGTCCTTAATTGTTGCAGAACTTTTGTCGCACACCGTAAAGAATATTGTTTTTAGAGACGATTGTCCGCACGTATGCCTTTCTCTTTTGTTCTTTATATCTAATGTGGTGTGCATTTTTGCCATGACGTGCAGTATTAAGAAATGTGACTTGTGTGATTACTTGAAGAAATTCATTTGTTAAAATCGTCACTTCCAAAATAAAAAGCTTTTTAAGGTTTCGTTTTATAGGAATTTCTTAATATGGGTATATAAAATAATTTATCAGACATAAATATCAATTGGCCACTTATATTAAAAAAAAAGTGTCTATAAAATAGGGTAAAATCTCATAAATTTTGGAAAAGATTATTACTCTTATTTAAAAAAAAATGCTTATTCTTTCTTGATGTTTTGCTTTTATTGTCTTTTCTAATGGCACGAAACGAATTATTTTTTTTTTGTAATTTGTGCATAAAGTATGGATTAGATGTTTTAAAATTAGAATAGAAAGCCTGCGCCTTCAATTAAATGAGAAGTAAGTAAGCAAACCGCTCGCTTTGCAATATTCTCACTTTTAATACTTATATAACTAAATGAGTAAACTGACATTTAGGACATTTATTCGTTGATATAACAATTAGTTATATATTTACACCCTAATATAATTGCAATAAAAACCTTTGACATTAAAACTACCTACAAATATATATCATCGTTTCCATAAACCTAATAAAGTGAACGCAATTAAATTATAAAGTTAAAGTCAATGATAACTAAACTGTAAAAAAAAACCGAACTGTTGATACTGATTCGAATAAACTTTCGACACAAACAAGGGAACTGAAAATAAAAATATTATATTTAATCCTTTGGCGGAAACTACAAAGGTGTAATCCTGTGAATCCCTACGTAAGCCGAAAAGGTTGCGCTTTCTTTGTGGTATATCGTAAAGAATGCTTAATTATCTTTTGAGACGATAGTCTGCTCTGTACTGGATTACGATGGCATTCAATTTAAAGTAGATGTGTATTCGCTTTACTTAGCTAGATCATAATTTTTTGAGTTGATTACATATATGTACTAACATATATATGTATAATATTTTCGGTGCCATAGTTTTGAGTATTTAGTTTAACATAAACTTATACCACACATTGTGTTAAATAGTATTATAGGGCTGAAAAAAATACTTAAAATATATTCCTAAGTGCTAGTCATCAAAGTAAGTGAAACAGAATACGTACTTACCCCGCCTGGAATGCCCGCATTCAAAAATAATGCTAACGTGTCCGGCCATGGCAGTAATTTATACTGCTCCCACCATCGTTTCACTACTAGTGATACATAAAATCCCAGCACGAAAGACATAGGTATCGTTTCGGTTTTTTGGTGAAAGTAATAACGTATCCTTTCGAATATTCTGGAAAAGAATGAATTTCTTAGGTCATTTTTATTTTGTAAATTATAAGTTCATACATCGTTACGTATGCACTGACAAGTATCATTTGTTTTTTGAAAATGTACTGTATAGCTATAGGTATTCGGATATAAATGTTAAATACCGTTTATCATAAAACATTCGCACGATAATAGTTTTGATCGGTCGATAATTCGATTAGTACTGATTTTTTTGCATTTTAAGATTCGCTTATACGCGAATATATGTTTACTTGTCGCGTGTATCGAGCAGGCTAGTATATCGGTGCTCCACCAACTACGCACGACCAAGTTTTTCCATTTTCGTAATTTTATTCTTATAAAAAAGAGCTAACCTATAAAAGGTAACCGCCCTTGATTTCTCATATAAACTTCACATTTAACTATTGCTGCCAAACTCAATGTACTTAGCTCTCATTAACTTCGTTATTTTTAGTGAGAACCACTAATTTAAGTTTCAAAGCTATAGAAATTTTCTGTTGCATTTAGAAGCAGAATAGTTTATCTTACACGCAAAAATGGTATCTTGACCAGCTACTCAAATAATGGAATTCATAATTGTTTCTTTTTTAACGCTCAATGGTTTGGCGAGTGATTTAGATCAGAAGAAAAGGAGATCCACAATCTCACAATGTTGTGACTGGCCATTCATTTGTTTCATACCAATTGTACAATTGTAGTACAATTTCCTACATTTCTCTCCATATGTAAGGTTTATTTTGAAAGTAGGAACAGTTAAGAAACGATGAAACGTATAACACTTCCAAATTATATAGCATTAGCAACTCCTCAAATGGTTACTACAGTGTAAAACATTTTCGTAATCATAAAATACTGCGTGCAACATTCAATATGAAATAAGAAAAAAAAAACGCACATGAACAAATTCTTTGTTCATCTCTACTTTGAAAAAAAGTACGACTCCCACTGTCTGCAACCCTGCACGTGCTCTCAGAATGAGCCTGAGGAGTCACGACATTCTGTATCGTTGTAACTTCAAACCATATGAAATACATATCTATAACTTACAACCAAATGAAAAAGCAGTGATTAAGGGAGGGACTGTCTTTTTTGCGGTCGTAAACTGAATGTTTTCTTATAACTTTAATGTATCCGTTTCTATTCAATGGAATTTCTTCTCAGCCCCCTTTTATAAAGAAATCTATTTCATATGGTTACATCAAAACCTTATTTTTTAGTGATAGTTTAAGTTTTAGTGGACTCTGGTTGTGCTGTTAGACTCATCAAGTCGTTAATACCTTTATGTACCGTTTTCAAACCTAGTTAACAGATTTCACAGGTTTTTTTTTTTTCTGTTCAATTCCCCTAAACTCGTTTTGTATTTACAGCAGATGATTTTGTCGTATATTTAATCATTAATTTTTTATCAATTTCCAAAATTAGCGTTTAGATTTCTCTCTCCTTTATAAATTTCTTTTTTGGTATTCTCTGAATATTTTGATAGTGCTCTACAATATGAGAAATGGACGATGTCAATATTATCAACAGTTTTTAAGAGAAACGTTTTTAGGCATTTTTAACACCACAAACTAAATAGCGAGCGATGGCCCTATTTGAACATACCCATACTCTCATTGGTTCATTTGTTTTACTCTTTATAAGCTTGTCATAACACTGGACGGGAAGATAGACAGATTCAGGCCACGTAGGGGATGCCTGGAGGAGAATATTTCGTTCCCTTTACTATGATCACCACTTATAAAAGTTACTAACTATCACTGAGATGTTTCGAACCGAGGCGCTGGCCTATTATGCAAATGCGATTACAATATCTTTAAGAGGATCTGTGGAGTAAGAAATTTCCATCAGTCCTCCAACAGATGCCATGTGTAGTTGGTACAACAGGAAAAACCTAAGCATTAGCTTGAACAAAACTATGATGGTACGGTTCACCAGGAAGAGGAGAGTACTTGGTACTACTACCTACTATCCAAGATGTGAAATTTTCATTTCCAGAAAATACAAAATATCTAGGTGCCCTATTTGACAAGATACTAATCTGGAAGCCTGAATTAGGAAAGATTACTCATAAGGCAAGCGTATCTTTATGGATCTATCAAAGAATATGTGATAAATCTTGGGGCTATCTCTAAAGCTACTCCAGTAGCTTTATGTGGTGGAAGTACAATGGCCGAACAAAATATTCGAAAGGTGTGAATAAGAGGGTAGATATTGGTTCCCACTCTCAGTAATGGGAGTCAATAAATGCTCGTTGCTCGCACGGTTCGAGTATATTATTCGGGCACTTTACGTCTAACCATAACCCATTGAGATTTAGCTTGATGGTAGAAAGCGAGCAGCATGTAAAGTCACAGCAAGACTTATATCAATGCAAAGACTTGAAAGTACGACAATCATAAGAGCAATGTCTTTCTCCTCATCATTGGCATTTGAAACTGTTCTGGATTTACCACCATTATACACTTTTGTAGAAAAGGAGACTAGACTAATAATATTTTATCTTGACCCACAGATCAATCGTCTCACACTCATGTTGTGTAGCCAATAAGCTACAATAAGATACTCGATCAATGACTGATGTATGTCATATTACCTTTTTCCGAACAGAGGAGAATGGAGATGCAACGAAAAAAACTGATGCGAGCAGATAAGTGCTGATTTATAGACGGTTCTAAAACAAAACATGATGTGGGCATAGAAATATTTGTCGTAGTCCAAGAACCAGAAAGTACTACAACCTTGGGCAAAGTTTTCAAGCTGTAATCTATGCTACTGAAATATGTGTCAGAGAGATTTTGAGTAAAATCATTAGACCCAAATCAATAAACATTGCCAGTGACGGTCAGGCGGTGTTGAAAACAGTAAAGGCGTGTAAAAATAACTAAAAGCTAATCTAGAGCTGTAAAAACGTTTTCAATATATTGGGGACGGATAATAATCTAGCAATAGTCTGAGTATCTGATTATTCACTCATTCGGAAAATTGAGGAAACAGATACTCTTGCGAGAAAACGTGCAACGGAGAAAAATCAACGATCGGAATTGCCATTGACATAACACCTACGGTAGCTAAACAGCAAATCAATTTCTGAGCAAATATTGATCCAGTATTGAAACAATTGTTCTGATTAGGTAAAATGCACTGCTCCGAATGTAAAATGCAATTCAATAAAAAATAAGTTGGTTCTGCCTATTACATATATCCTTGATTTTTTTATCTATAGAATGGTATAGCAATATTCAATAACAACAGGTTACGGCAGTGCCCCTCATCAGTATTTAGTGTCATTGAATGATAAGGCGCCCGTCTAAAGCATTTTTCTATGAAGGAAATTAAATGGTAACCGTATTTTGAAGTTTATCCGAGAAAACCTGGCATAGTATGCGATAAAACACCCCTTCCACATTTATTAAAGTAGGTACCTACTTATCGAGATGTAGAGTCTTCATCAAGTTTTAAACAGACTCCAAATATAATGTAAATAATAATCTAAATCTAAACCTTTGATAGTTTAGCTCTATCTTAAAAAATAAAAAAAATGACTGACATTGAATGATATTTAATTAGTGGGCCACTCGATATATACATGATTTGACAAGTCTTCGACCATCATATGCACTGCAAATTTCAACCCAAAATGTAGGTTTATCAACACGGTGTATTTATCTAATTTTTTTTTGGGCGGAATATTGGTGAAAAAGATATGTAAATAATATTTTTTAGTAATCTCTCTTTAAACTTTTTACTAATTTACGAAAAGTATCCTTTGAAAGCGTGAATCAACTGTTCCAATTATCATCACCTAGCTCAAACCATTATCGCAAAGTCAAAAATATTAAGTTCGGACGATAGATTATTATTACTTAACACCCATTGGAAAACCATTGTGTTATATTTCAAAAACTAAAAATATTACAAACGTGAATTAGATTTTGTGGATGGCTTGCTTGCCAAAACTTTCGCTCATAGTGTCACTCAACAACAGTAATTATACAATTAATAGCACTATAAAATTTGATATAATTTTGTTCTAATATATTTCAACAATTCAGTAATTTTAATAGAAACAATAAAATCAAGTTTTTGTTTTAAAACTAAATAAAGCATACTTACTCTCGTTGGTTGGGATTTAACGCATATCTATATACAAAGCTGATTGAGTAGTATACAACTAAATATGCTAAAAGTTCTCTCCACACTAATTTATATACACTACCGCGCCATCTGAAACAAAGGAAAACATATTAATATTTCATTAACTAAAAAGATACAACGGCGTATAAATAGATTAATATAAAATCGTCCAGTAAATTATATGATGTTTTAAGGATATCAGAAAATGTATAAGGAATTATACCGTTTTTATTCCTCAGATGTAAGTTATTTATTTTTCCTCCATTACGAGATAACAACTGTAAAATATCTGTCTAGAAACTCATTAATGTTGCGAGTGTAACGTTATAGACTTGAAATGGGATTTATGCGGAAAGTAGGTACTTCCTTATTTTACCCATAATTGGATTATTCATTCTACAGACCAGTATTCAGCTTTTCGGGAATATATTACTCCTATAAAATGTAAATTTTCTGCATGCGTATGCTCTCTCTAAACTAATAAAATATCACAACGAGAAACATAATTTCTTCAGATAAGCGGTTTACAGTAAAGAAACAAGCGGCTTTTGACCGCGAAAGTAGAAAAGATCCCTATTTCTTTGTTAGTGCGTTCCTGCGTCATTTAACAGACAAATTTCACTTCTCCATTGTTCGTTCAATGAAAGCTATCTTAAATGAATGTATGGTTAAACCAGTTGCTTCTACTGTGCAGATGGTGATGGAAAGCATCTATAATCACCACAAAAAGCATATTTGTATATAAAACAGAACTTCCGGGTGATCTTTTTTCCTTCTTGTAAAGGGGTTCTTATTCTTCTTCTCGTGAAGTATATAAACTAAATGAACCATATGTATGAAATAATAGTTATTTTTCATACAAGATGTTTGGTGCATAACAATTTCGGTTTAATTGAACTTGGTCTCACAATCTTTTTAATTAATACTGGCGACTGATTTCGCACTAACAATCGCGCATCATCAGGTCAAAGAAAATTAAAGAAAGAGTAAGACTAAGATCATTTTCTCCTTCAACCTCCTCGTGTCGTTTATTTGATGCTATTTTCCCTAATATCAAATGGTGCCTAGCTCTGTGTTCGTCTAGTTAACAGTGGGCATATCTATATTGTTCGGTCGTATACATTAGAACCACTAGCTTCCCAATCACGCGGTTGGCCAATGTGTATATATGAAGCAGACGCTTCTCTTTGTAGTAGGGATGGTTTCTAGTGTATATGAATACAGGGTGCTTGAATAAAATACTCGAACGGTGCGAGCAAGAGAGTAAATTTCGATTCTCATTGCTGAGAGTGGGAAGAATTTGCCTAACTTTTTAAGAAATGATAATAAAATAAATTGCAACAATCTAATATATTGCTAACATTGAAGTCCTAAAATCCGACAGAAAGTATATAACTTTAAGTAAGCAGATTTTTTTCGATTTCAGCGATATCAGTAAATAAGTAAATAAAAACAACGTATTGAAACTACAATTTGAACTTACAAGCACGTTCCTCGACGTTCGTCATTGCATGATTTAGCCTTTTTGTCATATATGAGTTTAATATGTATATAGGTATAATTTGTATAATGCCAATAAATGATATTATTATTATTATTATTAAATGATATTATTATCTAAGTCATACCCCGTACAGCAAAATCGGACGCTAATTTTTGCTTTTCGTCGCAAAAATACACAGTTGACTTTGACAATGAATCTTCAAAATTGCTGTCATTAGTACGACGCTCTAAAATAGGATGCGCATTCATCGAAGCGCATTCTTCCCTCTTAATTTCTATGCCATAAACGCGCCACCATGAGTTGGAGGGTCGAAATTATGGTCGATTACTGTCTACTAATCTTTATAATGTTTTTTTTTTTTTTTTTGTTGTTTTAAATCGGTTAGGTACACTTTATAACATTATTTTTTTTTCTCTATTAGTTATTAGGTGAAAATTGGTGTTCTAACACACTGCAATACTACAAATAGGGTACCGTCTATTTGTGCGACTATTATAAATGATTTTTGATTAAGATGAACTACTTAATTCTTGTTGAGCAAACTTCAACAGCTGGAGTATTATCATTGCAATAGCATTTAATCCCCGTACAAACCTACCAAATATATTCATCAGTTGAAATTATGAGTTAATAATGAAGAGAATGAATGAATTGATATGTCTGAATTGGAAAAAAAGCAATATTTTATTAATAAAACAGAAAATCACGGAAAGAATACAGAGAATAACTTAATTAAGAAAATTACACAATTAAGTTTGATTATAAAATTTTCAATGGAAAATCTCTCAATCGCGTAATAACTATCGGTACCTTATATAACCACTATACAAGGTCATACATTGTTTTCCATTTGTCTATAAAAAACTGCGTTCATCAATTCCGGAGTATTGGTACACAATCAAACATCAATCATCACCCTGTTTGATATGCAACAAGTTGTTTGTCGGTACACACAGACCCATTCTTAATTACGTTTTAAATTACTGGAAACACGAACACTCAACCAGCAAACCGGATGTCTCGCTTGTTCCAGTTCAATATTACCGCATAAGTACTATTGGCACGTGTCGCCTCCAAAACTAAAACACAATACAAGGTTTATGAAAATCTGTAGCTATTCTAAATCGGTAAGAAAAACTGTTGAGTGAACCACAAAACCGAAATAAGAACACTGTTTTAGTATTAAATAGGAGTAATGCCTTGGCAATCTTGATTAAAAATTTTAAATTGTTGTCGCTAACTCATTAAAAACAAGTGTTAAAGACATGTTTTACTTTTCAACAGGAAAATCAAGTGTTTCAAATTTTATTCAAACAGTTTAAGAAACGTTCAACATAGAAGAATAACTTGAAACACCAGTCAGTATTTGTGTAACTTTCTAAAAATATTAACTCGATTCTGGAAAAATTTTTAGTAATTTAATAATTGATTTGTATTTTGATATATGTTGTACCAAAATTTTACTCTTCATTTTCGACTCCATATACGCCTTCAGTAGGTACATATGTATACATATAAAGAGGAATATATTGCTTATCTCATATGGCATTGTAATGCAAAAGGGCAAATATTTGGCAATTGCAAGTAAGAATTCCTACATATTGTCATGTATTGGAGGTTTATAAGTATGTTATTATAATAATTTCCCCTCTCCTTCCTCCCACATTATCTGCACTGCCAACGTGAGTGCATTTATTGAGGTTCTTTTGCTAAACCACATTACACATAAAACAAGTTGTACTATCAAGCATCTAACAACAGAAACTTTCATTGAAAGTTCTGTAACGCATAAATATCCAAAGGTATTAATAGTAGTTATAACAAGGCAACGACATTTATACGAGCTAATGAGTGCTTACATATTACTCAAAGTTTGGGGAAGAAACCGCAAAATTAATTAGTTGTTCCACAGATATAACCAAATTGAAAAGCCAAATGAAGCATCGTTAAGTAATACGGTAAGCAGTTTATCCAATAATTTGACTCAATAACCAAAATTGTATTAGCAACATTTTTAATAAAGTAACAATTTTTAGGTGTACATCAATTATGAGCAGGCGTCATTTGTGTTAAATAATTGTTTCAATAGTAACTTCATTATTTGCTTATTAATTATATTTTCAAATCAATATTTCAAATCTTAACATCTCAGAAATAGTATCAATGTATGAAACAGAATCGCTGAAGGACGGTAAAAATAAAACCACAAAGCTTTCTAATTGCTATAGGAGGGGCATTTCGAAATTAAATATCGTAATAAGGACTGCCAGAAAAAGCTGTTTATAGTTTACAAGTTAGAAGTTAGTCGTAGTTAAATTAGTCGTAAAGTTACGGAAATCAAGCGGTTTGAAATTTTAAGAATTTATTCTAAAAAGCTGAAAAAAAACTCCACGACAGCAAGATATAATTAATGAGTGCTACATTAGATACCATTTTTAATACAGTCATTTACTCTGTATAATCTAGAAATGTTTACGGCGAACACAATCATTTCAAACAGCAAAATACATTAATGGCATCACAGCTGTAGGAAACCACCTGTTGCGTAAGGAAGACGATATGACGACCAATATTTAAGGAGATAAATAACAAGACTACGTTTTATTAATAGACATTAGTCTGCTAAAAGTTACTACATCATAACAATACTAAATAGCCAAAGAAGCCGCACGAGGCCTGTAGGCACGTCCTGGCTTTCCCAGCCCACGCGACTTTTTTTTTTTTGAAGTTAGGGTGGCCACCTATAGTCCAGGCACTTGAGCTAAGTGCTCATTGTGCCGTCCATATTAAATCTTTTACTCCCACTCGAGCAGCTTGATGTTCTCTATAAAGCCCAATATCTTGCCCAGTGGAAACTTGAGAACCCTCTAGGCTCCAATAGATCGTTCGCGAAATGTTTCTGCCTGAGTACTAGTTCAATTCCTCACATGTGCAGAGTACATGTAAACTCGTTTCCTCCTGTAGTTTGCATCCTCTGCATCACGCTTCGCTTACTCGACCTGTGTTCTATGGATTTTTTCAGGGGACAGTATTCAATTACCAACACAGTAATGGTTTTAACTTCTTTCTTGCTGCGACAGAGTAGGTTATCAGAGAATTTAGCACCGCCATCCCCTATTAGCACTTTAGTATGGAGTTGATCTTCAGTTGACCTCCATTTCTTTGTACTTCCTTTATGTAACCAAATCCAAATCTTCCTTTTAGCAGACCCCTTGGTAATTCCACATGCGGACTCTGAGCCTATGAAGGGTCTTTTAGAGCCCTGGTTGGCTAGTTCGTCGGCTATTATATTGCCCTTAATATCCTCATGGCCTGGCACCCAAATCAGAAGCACCGTGTAGTCTTGTGCCAGTGTATTGAGGGATTGTTTGCAGTCTCTAACTAGTTTTGACCTAGTTACAGAGTTCGAGACTGCGTTGATAACAGCCTGTCTGTTAGATATTTATACTTATTTTCCTACTCCTGCAGCCTCCCTTTGCCTTCATTTCTGCGCAGGCTGCAAGGGCAAATACCTCTGCCCGGAAATACCAGTTCCTGTGCCCTGGCTAGATTTGGATCCGTCCGTCGGGGATATAATAAGAATTGTAATGTGTCAGACTGATGCACTCCGTGCTAACATTAGCGGAAAGTAATTTGTGTGTTTGAGGGTTTGTTTATATACTTTAAATACCATGTTATATCCATGGAGATTTTTGACATTCCTCAACATCCACATGTTACCGTTTTTAAAACATATAAATAAACCCTCAAACTTATAGAAATCCTAAAATTGAATTCAATAGTACTTCCTTAATTTATGTTTTAAAAATTTACTACAGTAATTCTGTGTTTACATACGTAGATTGCTACTAACTTTCGGTTTTCTTAAAACTTTCCTCACAGATCCATCCCTACATTTTAGTATGCACCTTCCATTCAAACAATACGGTTGTGGGGCCGGAGAGGATTCGCCTGCTCTACCACAACTACACTCGATACATAATGTTTTCCCACAAAGTTTCAAGAAATTGTCTTCTTTCAGTATTCTGTATACCCGAGGTCGGTTTTTAAGAAAATCGAAACTAGCAGCAATCTACGTATTTTAATAAATAAATTAGTACTACAGACTTTAATTTTATCATGGTTTATATGGACTATCACAGCTCTATAGAGATCACTTTCTCTGATGTTAGAGAGTGCATCAGTTTGACACTTTATAATAATAATTATATCCACCATTACCGTTAGTCAAACTGACGCACTTCTTATTGACATTAAAACTTGCAAGTCGCAATAAAAAACGAACAAGTAATAAATCCCGATTATCCAACGTTCAACGATTGGTTATTATGTTGTTAATAAAAATTTCTTGCACTTATCCGCTTAAAGAAATTTCTTCATTTATTAATGGATTATTGTACTTTTAATTGGTATAATATAAGGTCTGAAATAAGATATTGTTTCTTAATAATCTTAATATAAGTATAATACAAAACAGTATAGAAACAGTTTTATGTAGCTGTGTCGCTGCATGCAAAAACAACTGCTACCAAATGTAGCAACTTTTTTAAATTGTTAAGCCAAAAGCAGTTACAGGTTGTAGTTGCTAACGCAAAACAGCAGTTTTACACATCACTAACTTTTGTTGATAATGTTATTGCTCAGAAGGCTTAAATAAAACCCAGTCAGGAGTTATGTATAGTAATGTTAGATAATTCTCCTAAATCACATTCATACAAACACACACACCATAATACCTATTATTTTAGTTAATTTTAGTATGTCGGGACTTTATTTGTCATTGTGATTATGATTAATATTAAATAAATTGCTTCTACCTAATCGCATCTAGCAGTCTGCAAAGACGTTATACAACGTAAAAAGCCGAATTATGCAATGTTGAGATATATTAGATGGAATTCCTGATGCGGCTCATTATGAACTTTAAAAAAATATTTTGGCACCGACTATAAAAAGCACGACTAACAAAACTCACTGCAGCAATTAATAAGGACTTGTAATATGTAATATCATATATCATACACTCGTATAAAATTTTAACTACAGACCCATATTTGCCACAGCTTAAGTTATTGAAATTTGCAATATTCAGTTGTATATGTTAAATCTCAAGAGCGCAGCAACAAGTCATTCACTTCATTTTCTAGCTAAGTAAGAAGTCTGCCCTAGTTGTTCGAATAATCTGCAACGGTCCATATCAGAAAGTACGCAACATTCAACAACTCAAAAATGATTATTGCATTAATATAGCAAAACAATCACACATTACAATTTTAGGGCAAGGTTGTGTGTATTTAAAATTCACCATCGTGCATATAGCCAAAGCAGAGATACATACTTATGTATATGTATGTATATCTTTAGCATACTGAATTTATCAGCTTTTCCGCAAACTTTCCTTGAACTAATTAACGACATGTGATAATTGGGGCAAATGAGGTGGTTGTTGGTCATATATACGCCCAGAGTCGTATATACACGTAACTGTTAAATTAAATTAGGAAATTTCCGAAATATATTGGAATTACTTATAGTTTTTTGTCCTTGTATGCATACCTTGCGCATTTTTTGTTTAGGATACGTATCTTCGATTACATATTACTTACTTTAAAATTATTTCTTCTCGATGTGGACCATTTCATAGCCAATTAAGTACTCTGTGACCCCCCGAGTAATATCAACACACACTAAATCAAATTTAAAACATCAAGCTGGTGCACAATATAACAATTATTTGTTGTGAATTTGAATACATAAATATAGATTATAAAAAATCATGATTCGAGTGGTAATATATGTGTATGTGTACACCTAGAAAATATACTGCAGTGTATAGCAGTGACGGCTATAATGTCCTATCTTCTCTTTTGCTTAAACTGGACGGGTCGCTCTTTCCCAGAAGTGTATCTCTCAAAAACTATGTATCTACCTACATGCATATTTTTTGGTTCCGACCTGGCAGGTCTGTAGTTAAAAACTAATAACAGGGTGTATCAAAAATGTGACGATAAAATAATGTGCAATATTCTTAATTTGGTTGGGATAAAATTTTCCAATGGCACGACGTGGGAAGGTTTGATTTAAAGAGTCAGTGACCAGGTAAGCACTAAGGCGCGGGTGCTCCGTTTTGATGTAATTACATATTATTTTGCAACTCTATTGGTGCATCATGGTTTAGCTATCTCGGCTGATTTCCGAGATCCTATACTAAACATCGGAGAAAACTCACGTTGTATATAGGAGAACCTTTAGTAATATTTTTAATATAAAAATAAATAATGTATGAAATAATGTAAATTTTCTTAGATAACTAAAATTTCGTTGAAAGAATCACCACTATGTATCCTTAATGCTTTTTATTGGTCTAGTTTCTAATAAGTACATACATAGCCTATTATACCGACTAATAATTATTTTAAATATCTCGGTCAGTTACGTTCGTAGTTTATTCACCTTCGCAAAAATATGCAACCAAATTTGCTTATCAGATTTTATGAGATCCGCCTGGAATTCTTAATTAGACTAACCTTTCGGCGCTTTTATGTAATTTTGGTTAGTGTGTCACTTGGCAAGTAATTTCTCTGACCGATATTTCACTTCATCTATTCAACTACCAAACAGTCAATTTATTAAAGTATACGTTTGGTACCAGAAGTCAGGGTGTTTGTTAATGTTAAAGAGAAATATAATTACGTTCTCGATTTATCAGTATTATTTTATTTAATACAAAGCTATCGTATGCTTAAAGAAGAAGAATATAATATATTTAAACAATGTGAAAAGGGAAAACTCCACATACTCGTATATAAAAGAGCACACATGTGGGTATGCGAGTAGCACATTCAGGACGTTATTTCTTACGGCGCAAGTATAGAATTTCAAGTAAAAGGTTAAACAGTCGCTATAATATAAATTGATACATCACGAGTTAGCTTTCAATTCCATTCAATATTCAGTGGTTGTAAGATCAAACTGAGAATTTTTGCCCCAGCAAAAGAAATTGTATTGTTCCATTTGAAAAGAAAAGTATGTGTAAGTAAGACTAAAAATAGATATTATATATAATGCAAAATCTGTATTTAAAAAAATTAAGGTATTTGTTTTGGTTAAATGACTATATTTTTCCGTTATGCAGAGAAGATGTATATTACTATGTATTAGCAATATAATAAATGGCATTATCCTAGGAGCAGTAATATGTTATCCAATATCTGATATTCATCCATATATTACTGTTTATTAGAAGAGTTAGTTATATTTACAGCTCACTACAATTACGTCATGTATTATACGTACACACCACATGAAGTTTACTGTTATTTATTATTTTATCTTTTCTTTTTCAACTTAGTTTCAGAAAAGCGTTTAATATCAGAAAACGACCAAAATATAAGAACACTATTTAAAAGTAGCAATCTTTGTTTATATATTGTGTGTATCCTTTTAAACGCCAAAATAAATCATATTTGCACGGGAAGCATGTATTTAAATGTATTATTAGAATTACTAAGAAGGAAAATTCCAAATTATATTGTAAATTAATGAGGTAAATATAAAAAATGATGATGATGATAATGTTAGGCTCTAATATTAAATGAAGCAAAAAATGATGTAGATTAGAAGATACTATCCAAGGTACTCCATTTAAAAGCACATAGGATTGATTAAGCAAAGAAGGCAAAGTATGGAGAAAGCATGATTGTGAACGAAGAAGCATAATAATGAAAACACTGAGGAAAATAATAAGCAGTAAATTCACAAATTGCTTTGAAGAGTATAGCCGAATGTTTGACTCAAAAACATAATATCAATATAACTCCTCAAGCTGCATCTAAACATTTAGAAAACTTATTAGTTACCATTCATAATTTGCATACAGGTGTGAGTACCGTGAAAATAAAGAAATAAGGGGCCGATATCTTAAACACATTTTAGAATTGTCCAACAGAACATTATTATTTTTATCAACAAAACAAACAAACAACAACAAACGCAGCAATAATTCTATAAATAAGAATATGCTTATATACAGAATAACCAGACAGCAAGCAAAAAGAATATCGGCCTGCTCTGATTACTAAATGTATGGAAATATTAGTATAGTAAAAGCATTTTCATTATCTTCGGCATTTTTTATTAAAAAAGATTTTTCTAAAAAAATATATTATAATATCATCTGGCTGTAAATTAAATTGAAAGGATAGCCTTCACTTTCTCTTAGTTTCAAGCATCGTATTCATCAACGTGTTCTTTAGTATTGGAATAAAAAGGACTAATATATTTAAGGCTTATAACGCGAGTAAAATTGCGCTTGAGGGTTTAATTACGGCAACGGGAATTAGATTAGAACCGGCCGATTCAGAAAGGCGAGTAGATATAGGGGGTAGAATTCATCCTGTGGACATAAAAAGTATTACTTATAACAAATTGGTAAGGCTCTTCCGGAGAGGGTATAGAATTTTTTACGGATGCGTCGAAGGGTAAGGGTGGCACAAGGGCGGCTTTTGTTGTTTATAATAGGGGTATCGAAATACATAGTCAAAAGTTTGAATTAAATTAAATGGAAAATGAAAATTATAGCAGATAGCTTATCTGTATTAGAGGCGTTAGGGAATTTAAAAAATCCGACTGATTCGTTATTAGATACTTGGGATATGTTGCATGAAGGGGGTACAAAACTTTTTTGGACTAGCGCTCACGTAGGTACATTCAGTAATGAGAGGGCGGATCAATTAGCGAAAGAGGTGGTATCTAGGGGAGATAGTGTCATTGTTAGATATGGGCTAATTTCGGCAAGCATAGTTAAAAAAGCGTTTAGGGATAAACTTGATAATGATTGGCAGGATAGGTAGATATTGCTTTAAATGGGAGGTGGACTAGGATATTCATCGATAGCGTTACATGTTTTAGAAAAATTAGGGTTAATTTGTCATATCAGGCGGTAGAATTAATAACAGGTCACGGTGATTTTAAATCATATTTTTGTAGAATTGGAAGGGTTAATGATTCGCATTGTGAATGTGGTGGGGTGGGTACAATGGGGCATATCTATTTCAATCTATACTGACTGATGAGTGGCGGTCGAGTACGGAAGTCAGGGAATTATCCAAGGGGTTAAATAGGCCGCAACCCGAAACAGATATAAGAGATAATAGGTCGATCGAACGGTGGAACTTTTTAGTAATGCTGCTAAAGAACTAGATATTAGTCGTCGGAATTAGTATATTTTATTTATATAATTAGTATAAATAAAATTTAAAATATAAGTCTTTAATTTAATTACTATTGGTTAGAATAATTAAGATTAAGTTATTGTTAAGTATTAAATTAGGTACTGCTGTTATTTTGTTTGTTTTTAGATCATTACTTCTATCCTGGTTCAACTTCAAATTCAGGATGTGTGAAAAAGAGGGCAGCTGCGTGAAGACAGCACGGCTGTCGGAATTCAAGGAACGTGGTGGTTGCTTCTTCAGCACCGCGAAGAATAATAATAATTTGCCGGCTATCAGTAACAAGGTCTGATACTTCTTCCCAGATCCTGCTCTCAGAGTAATGTTTTTGCCATGGTTTTCCCTTACTCCTTGGCAAATGCTGCGAGATAACTAAAGTTGTTCCATGGGCACAACTATATTATAACAACTGATAGCTGACCGATTTACAGCGGACTCACGATTATGTGAACTAATCACATTTCTCTTATTTCAGGGTTTCACATAAAATAGTATTCACATAATCCCTAGGCTACGGTATTATATTTTTGTTATTAACAATAATAGGGGAGTTATTTAATTAGAGTAGGAACATTTCAATTGTTATGGAATCTATATAGTACTTACAATACATACCTTTAGGTGGAGTACGGGGTTAGGATGATTTGTAATTACTTAGCTTTACATAAATAAAGTGTGTACAAGTAAAAATATGCATGACCATCATTCATTTTATATTTTTTTATAATGTTCGTGCAGATAATTATATTAAATAACAGGTTTATTTGTTGATCACTGCGTCGAACGTTTTAATAGCACCATACGCCGCTTAGAGTAAAACAGTATATAACGAAACTGGTAATACAACTCACGTGGACATATGAATAAATATATACAATTTTCCATGGGTTCTTCAATACAAATAGGAAAATATGCACAAATAATTTCAAAAGTAATCATACCTTTTAGTCACCTAAATATTAACCTCGTTAACAGAACGAAGGGAAAAGCAAGCACTACACTGTATTTCACCACAACTAGTAAGTATTTAGTAACAGATTTAATAGTAGAAAAATAAACAACTAATGTAACTCATTACGCAAAAATTCACCAATGGAAGTGTGTTTGTATAGACGGTTTAGCAGCATGCAGGCATGGAAATTTAATGCCCTTCTACCACAACGGCAGCTTCTACTATATATCACATCCATCTATTCATTCACACACCGATTATTTAAAATTGATTGCGTTCACAATAGCTGTTATATTAAACAAATGGGAAACTAACTGGAATTAAACATTTTATATTAATTATTTAGTGCAACAATGACCCAAATGATCGGATTTTTGAATAAATATTTATCTAATCAGAGAAACCGGAAAAACAAATTTCGAAATGCCAAAACATTTTAATATAGTAATATTCAAAAATATATTGGATCACTATTGAAATATAGGCAAAGCATGGCTGTGTAGGCTTTTACCTGTCATAATGTCGTGTGCTTCTAATTTAAATATATTTTTTACGCCTCCATCCAGAAACACTAATTTTGTAGTACTTCGAAGCTACTCAAAAACTACCGTTTTCCTGCCTACGCAGGCAAAAATATGTACGACTAAAAGTTGGCTACACTAGATTCCACATGACAGACGTATAATAAATTGTCATTAAGCTACTGTTCGACCTTGCTAAGATGAACTGGTGTCTTAATTGTATTTATTATTGATAAATAGATATTAAACTGAAAAGAAAATTACAGAAAACGATTTATTCTCGGAAACGTCAAAATAGTAAAGTATGTAATATGTGTGCCAACTCGTACTGTGAACTCCCTAGTGTCAAAGTTTCCGTAAAAAACCGTACTCATATTCGCAGAACTGTAGTTTCTGGCCTAGTGATACAAATAACTATTGATTAATTTAGTTTATTGTGTACTAATCTATACTTGCGACTTAGTCACTTGCAACTTCCATCGATCCTATATTGAAAATCGGTAATAATAATCTATGTGACGTGTTATATTTCAGCACTTTAAATCAACTCATTACCTATTCATTGCTTCTGCGAAATAAATAATTAAATAAATAGCAATCAACTCCTTTTTAGATTGCTTCTAGAAATACAGGTTGTGTGACGTACCTATACAATTGAAATTCACAAAAAAATAGCGCATAAAACATTGTCACAGTATAGAATGCACTATCTACTTATATACCGTACGAGATATCCGACTCACAAACATACATACAAAAATGCATAAAACACAAGCTTCTACTCGTAGAAAATATGGTTATTTGAACCCCTTCTGGTTTGAAGGAATTTTTTTCTTTTGTACCTGTAAATTAGCTTGTAACTTAAACTTGTAAATTAAACGCAAATGAATACTATTTACAATATATTTACAGGCTTATAAAAGACGTACAGAACATAATTTAAAATTATATTAACCGTTGTACACGAATTGAAACAATACAAGTTAACCCGCTCGCGACGAATTGAAGCTCAAAGTTACTTTGGATAAACTGATATCGCACGCCGCCGCGGTGTCTTAGTAATTCTAAAACCTCCTATGTACAATACTAATTGCAACTGTAACTGAGCTGTAACTACAAGTTGGGTTGCTTATATATGATAATGAAACGTAATCATAGAATAATACCAATAACGTAAAATAGTTGAATTAAAGTCCACTCCTACTGACGTCAGGGGCGTCAGCACAAATTGAAATTCCCTTCTCCAGTGAACACAAAGAGAGTTATAAAGTTACAATGAGTAGATAATAAGCAAATTCCAAATCTCTCCTTAAGCAGATTAAAACATGAATTGTACTACAATAGAAAAAAAGTAGAATAACGAAAATACTTGTAAACAGCAGATTTGAGAATTTTAGGAAATATCTTGCCATAATGTATTACTTAAAACGATTCAATCTTTAAATTAATTAAATATATAAAATAAAAATGAATAAATACAATTCTTAACAATAGCTTCTGGCTGTATAAGAAAATAAACATAATTTCTTCCTCCCAACCATTGGCTTATATTTTCATTGTATATATAAGAGTAGAAATACTCGTGAAATTGTTAATGAAACGAGAAATGCTCTTGATCAGAAATGATTAAAACCAGGTGTCCTGGACGGAAAACCAGTTTCTCGTTACCCATTGAAAACTGTATTTTAAGTCAAGGTTGCGAATCATTAACGCGTGTTCAAAAGTAGAAGAAAACACAACCACATATAAATCTGAAAATAACCCAGTTCGACTGTGACGCTTTTCATGTTAAAAAGAAAAGTGTAAAGAACTTAATGTGACTTATATGAATGGATTCGTAAGTGGTTGAATCGTAATCGCATAATATAATCATTACTATAATCATGAGCATTACTATTGATTTTGTTCGTGTTCCAGAATTCAAAACGGTGTAATCATATTGTGTAATTGTATTCATTACTAATTTTACTTCCAGAACAACGGCATGTGGAACTAATAAGCTGTCGGTTAAAATTGCTAGGAGTCTTCCCTAATATCCCATACCATCACACCTGGTCTGTACTTGAATTAAAATAAATTTGATTAGGCGAATGCGACTGTGTCATTAATAAATATGTGTTAACCCAAATAAGTTACTCTTTCAAATAGTGGCAAAGAAATACCTATTAGGTGCCAAGAAAAGAAAATTATTGAAACAAATAGTGTTTTAACAAGTATATTTCTTCCTTATGAAAAAATACAATTCTTATTTGGTAACAACCGATATTAGTCGCAAAGCAAAATTTCCTTTTTGAAATAGTAAAACATGCTTGGTCGAATATTTATTACTTAATACTTAACACACGAAAATTTTTGAAATTAATGAGGCACATCTTCAATGCTACAGTTAAAAAAAATGTTTATTTGACCAAAATACATCATTTCATTAAGCATATATGTGACTAGTTGTTGTCCGCGGTGAAGCCACACGGGTTTTTCCTGAATGTGACCTTACATTAAATATATATTATATATTTTTAAATGAATCGAACAATATTATGAGATTAAACACCGTCAACGCCATTGCGCAGGCAATTCCTGCATCAGGGGGTTAATTCGAAAGATATCAACCCGTTAAAGCGGCATGGAAAGTCGCCGTTTTGATGATTACATTTCCTATGAGATATTTACTAGGTAAAGAGACAAATATTTTATGGTCGTCTCTGCCATGTACATCGTCAATTTCATGCCGCGCATGCATTGTGACCGTAGTGAAACGGGGGAACTGCTACCTTTAGGACATTTCTAAACTGAAACATCAGGTATATTTAACACGTATTCCCTAGAATGTACATAGATTGAAAATTTTGGTAAAGCAATGTAATTCCAAATGACCACGAAGCAAAGAATAGAGGAAACAAGACTTAATTTTGGATTCGTTTTTTTAAAGCCATGAAACCTACGTAGTGTAGTTTTGATGGAAAATTACCTACTGTTGAATCCACAGCGGTCAAAGACGACCACTTAAATAATACAATTTAGACGTAAAATTAGCACATCTTTATCTTGCTTTATCTGTAACTGCACAGACTTTATATCTATCGCCCAAGTATTTTATAACTTATTGATAAAACTCGCCGCAGTTGCCAAATATATTGCAGTGAGAATCGGCACCGCCCTTCACTCCTGTACGCAGTTTTTCCAAGTAAACTACAAAGAGCCGTAATAATCTGGCACCAATTGATGGATGAGGGTCTCCTCTTTCAGTTATTTCTTCTCACCTTGGCATTTTATTTATTGCTTTTTAATTTAAAATGTTTATAATTTTTCCAGTTATTTTGTTTTCTTTTCTGAGTTCGTTATTATAAATTCTTTCCGCTGCAATGTTAATTTACTCATGTAAAGAATAGGAGAAAAATAATTAATTAATTAACTCACAGTGACAAAAGAGATTGTATTAAATGAAAAGCTTTATAAGGTTTGGTTTTTATCATGTTAAACGAAAAAGATACCTTTTCACAGAAAAGTACTTATATTATTTGAAAGTAGCCTGCTGTTTTGCCGGAAAACTATTTTTTTCTTAAGTACATGCTTTTGGACGAAAAGTAACCGTAATTTAATTAAATGGAATGCACCTTAGTTTTGATTAATATTTTATAAATCTGTATAACTTCTATTTAAGTTAAAACCATACCTTCACATATTATTGTTGCTATTTATCATTGTTTATCTACATACTAGTTAGACACCTTATGGGACAAAAATTTAACCTTTTTTTTTAACATTTTGGGCAAAAGCGGTAGATGCGGCACGCCGTTGATTGTCCATTTCGAGTTAAATATAAGGCTTTATAGTTAGACTACTACATACGAGGTGGCCCTGTTACGTGTCGGCAAAATATTATTTATTTGCAATAGTTACCCAAAGGTCAAGGTCCGTATCACGTCCGCATACATAGATTACCTCGTAATTTGTAGGTGAGACCCGGAAAGGAGATGTGGATACGTGGATGCGCCCCACGGATCCTTCTCGTGTTTGTTTACTTCGAAAGCTTAGTATTGGGGTATTCTGTTATAATAAAAAGAACTAGAAAAGTATATTGCAAGACACGTTCCTCAATGTTTTGTAAATTATAAGAAAAAGCTATATATAGAGTATACATTTAATTAGAATTAGAAACAGTCGAAAAGTAAGTAAAATGGCACATACATGTAAAAAACATAACGATTATATCTTATAAAAACTAAGTATTTATTCTTCTTAATAAAAAATATTTTCTATTATCATTATACTCATATAACATAAGTAAATTAAGTTAACAAATAACTTATTCATTTAAAAACTAAGAAAAACTACAAATTGAGAAGTAGTTTTATTGTAATGGTTTTTTTTTTCTTTGGCAATTTTGGTCCCTTTATTTACTTAACCTTTCTCTGTTTTCTGTGATATTTTTTTTTGTTTAAGTTTAAATATTTATTCTTTAATAGAAAAAACCTCATTAGAATTTGCTCAAATGATTCAATTAATGTTTTATCAACAAGAACGTGGCTTGCAATATACTTTCAATTTTTTATATTATAACATAATATACCAGAATACTAACTTCTAATGTAAACAATAGGAGAATTTATCGCGAGACGCGTCATCACAGCGTCATCGTGTATCCACCCGCCCTTTTCCCGGGTCCGCACAACTCGCCGGGTGCGAGTGAATGCACAACTCACACGATTTCGGGATTCGTCGTTTCCACGATAGATAAAAACACAGAAATCTCTCTCTCTCTCTCTAACGGAGATACCTGTTATTTACATTCGCCGATAGGTGCACCATTCCCTGGCAATCTTTATTTTTTCGACAATGCATTACGTTGAACTAACTAGGCTATATTTAAGACAATGCTATTATTATATTCATTCCTTTAAATAAAAATCCCGGCGTTTAGTTTATTTGCGTCGACACCAAGAATACATTGATTTTAAAACTCTTGGCTTTTAGCGGAAATGCAAGGTCTTGCATTTCAAGCCTGCAGTGCTTTTTGCGCGAAGGTATATTAGTTTTATGCATGTTCCCACGTGGATAAATCTCAGATACACAAATCTATAGTGAAACAACCATTAATATTTTCGGCAAGATTAAACGAACTTCAGGTCAATTGGAATGTTTTGAGTAGTTTTGATTTGTTATAAGCCAAGGCCTGTTACGTATAGATATAATTAATAGCGGTTTGTTACGCATTTGTTACTAAATTATTACTTGATTGAAATAATATTAAAAATATTTCCTGTATACACGAGTAATTTGGTTAAAAGGTTTTTTGAAACAATATAATATTATTTTCCATATAGCAGATTTCTTCCCTATAGTAAGATACTTATGTGTAGTACAGAATTGTCGCATAGATGGTAATTTCTGTTTCATTCCAGTAACAGAATATATTTCGCACAAAGGGGTGGATATACGATTACAACATACTAACCTGGTATATTTGTCAGATCAACATGATGGTTGCTGGGATGATATTCGATCAACTCCATACCGGGCAATAGGCTTGGCAGTTTTTACAACATCCTAACCACGTGTCCCTCCATATATGTATAATGATAAACATGAGAGTGCATGGAGATTTTGGAGATTAATTCATTTTAATTTCAACATAAAATGATCACGACATTTTGTTGTGTTTACGCTTTTCGGTAAACTGCAAAAAGTCAAGTCTTAAAGTGAATAAATGTTATAAGAAAAGGAAAAACCTCTTGATTCAAAATGATTACGGTTTTCTGTCAATATACGTACAGAGTTTTCAAGTTCAAAATAAAGAGGGCTTGAATCAACTATCAATATGTCTCACTTAAAGGAATGAACTGCTTGCACAAATAAAATATTATTTTCGAAGAAACGCGTAGGTTCAAAATTATACATATTCCTTTATTTATTATTTAATCAAATCATGTTGGCCGTATAGAAAACGCAAAAACTTTTGGTTTAATGCAATTCTTTTGAATAAAAAGGATATTTATCTCAGTGTAGTTGGCGGTTTTATATCTGCTCTTCAAAATAGGCCAGTCTCAACTGCAACAACAGCAAATATTACACACATTGTGTGAATGCACGTTGTGTCATCAACTGTCAAAATCTAATGACAAAAAATTCTTCTATTACGCAATAAAGCCCGTACAATTGTTTTTGCAAAAAGGATATAAGTACTGGAACAGAAATTGCATTATAAACTTGATTTCCTGATTTGAACCCCTTAATCTTTTATGACTTTATGAACGAGTTCACACCCTTAATGACCTACGGCAAAAGGACGACATTTATGCTATTGACAATATAACTACTAAAACACTTTAGTACGTACGAGAAGATTATATTATGGGCTATTTTTATTTAAAGTACAAGTATCAGCGCAAACTTCTTGTAGGTTGCGTAGTTTTCCTAGTTGATAGCCGTGTGAACGGAATAATTTAGGTATGTTCTGTATGTGTAAGTATATATAATCGCTAAAGTAAACACATGACATTGAATTACGTTAAAATTTATATATCAATAGTAAAACAATTTAATCGAAGCGAAAGCGATTGAAACAATGTAGAGGCATAATAAATGCATTATATTTACAGTCATTATATCTGTGCATAAATTTACTTGATATATTGGTTTTATATATAATAATATATAATGGTATTAACTATTAATAAATAACTACTATGTAACATTTGACAATATGCAATATCAATACATAAAAAAAAAACAATAGAAATAGCTTACATACCTTTTCTATATCAATTTGTTTCAAATATAACAGACTTTCTGACATAAAAACATCTTCGTGGAATTTGTACTATCGCACTTCTTGTTTTATTAGCCAATTCATATTCTAACAAAAAATAAAAAAGGAGGTCCTTATCTCGCAGTACTCTTTATTACATAGGAATGACTACCGATTTCGAACCCAGTGGCTCACCTTCAGGCAGAGTAATAATATCCGTTTAAAAGATTGTCAAATTGTAGCAATTAATTTAGTTATAATTGCAGGATATATAAGGTGTAAAATCCCATTTACACCAAGAAATAGGGTATAATTAGCGTAGTTAATTAAAAAAAAAAGATCTTTGTAACAAACACGATTCATTAAAAATTTTTAGCAATACAATAAATTCTATCATTCCAGCAATTTTTAATGTGTAGTGTGTTACAAAGATTTTATTTTTGCATCAATTAATTAATCTAATATTGGTATTTCTAAGCGTAAATTAGTTTTACATTATGTTTCTCTGAATTATAGCTTAATTAATTTGTTACAATTTGATAATATTTTAAAGGGATTATTATATTATATTTTATTACTATGCCGGAACGTGAGTCACTGGGGCCGGTAGGTGCTCTTATGTAATAAAGAGTATTGCGAGATAAGGAACTCCTTTTTAATTTTGTTTTTTACAATATTTTACAGTTTACTGTGGAACGCTGATCGTATTAGGAAAGAAGTTGGCTCTTTCACTGATGGCAATGCCGCACGACAATTTTTTTATGATCCAAAAACTTACATTTACATACCTTTGGGACTTTTAGTCATGATTTTTTTTTTTATTTTTCCTGATTTAATTTTATTTAATGCAGGCTATGAATATTTGACAGCCATATGCCATGCATTTTACAAATTTATTGCACTTACTTTAAGATTACAAGTTAACTCGGGAACGAAACGGCCTTAAATTTAAAAACGATATGTAACACTTATTTCAACAAATGTTCAAATTATCGACAGTTCAAATCCAGACATTTCAAAATTCGAGATAAAACTGAGGTCGTGCCAGCTCTAATTTCTCAACCAAAATTTGGAAATGCTTGAACAACCGGTTTTTTGTTCGATAAACTCTTTTTTTAATAGGTCAGAGATGAAAATCAAGAGGCCTAAAATCTGGGAATCTCGGCAGCCAACTCCAAGGGCCAAAGAGTCCAAACCACATATCTTCAAAAAGAGTTGTTGCTGCTACTGCAACCGCTTCTGTTGAATGTGCTGGTGCTCCATCAAGTTGGCATGAGTCATTTCTATAGTCTTGGAGTGGTGAATTATTCAAAAAGTTTTCCACTACGATTTTCAAAATATTTAAATAATTGTCAGAGTTTGAAGGCTCGTCGTATATGAGGTACTGCAGTTGACTATCCTTTAGTAGGCAAAACTATTTTGTTGTTGTTGAAATTGAGGTTCCCTAAACATAAGGATTTCCTGTTGCCCAAAAATTGTTAACTTTTTCCATTATAATATCCATCTTTTGAAAATTTGACTTCATCAGTCCATATAATTTTCATTGAGAAATTAAGATCCTCTTGAATGTGAACCAACAATTACTCACAAAATTCCACCCCTCTTGTAAAATCTCTATGAATTAAACCCTGAACTTTAGCATACTTAAAAATATGCTTATTTTCCTTTAGAATCCTCTCAATTGATGCCCGCGATACTCCTAACTTGTTCGGCACAACGTATTGATGATTGAGGATGTGCTTCAAAGTATGCTAATACATTAGTGACATTTTCTTTGGTTTCTAAGGGTTTTTTGCAATGCAAAATTACTAAACATTTTTTGTAACCTCGAAAATTTTTTATTGTTCATTGGCCGTAAATTTGAAAAAGTTTCATTAAATCTTCTGTTCGTTCGCACTGCCCATAAATAATAAATAAATTCATAATAACTTCCTTTATGTGTGCTACTTCTTCCATTTTCAGGAGTTATTACTTAAGTAAGATACAATAAATTAAGAAAACGTAATGAATATGTAACACCTACATTCAATTAAAAGAAATTCGAATTTTGAACGATGGATAATTTACATTAGATGCATTTTTGATATAGAAATCCGTAATCCGTATAGGATCACCTCATTTGCTATTGAAATAAGATAAAAATTTATCCTTTTATTTGAAGGAAATAAATCTTTAGTTACAACAAGAAAATACAGTGAAAATAACGGTAGCTGTAAATACAACATAAATAAACATTCAGAAATAACGCAATCAACCAATTAATATCGTCAACACCTGTATGTATCTTTAGTATATTCGATATGCTTTATACCTCCATAACACTTTAAGGATATCGATAATCGTAACAAACATACTTTCGTCAGAAAATACGTTACCAATTAGGATTCAATCCATAGGGCATCAAAACCTTTCCTAGCTTAACCGTTTGTATAAGCTACCAGCGACCGTGAGCGCGTTTGAAATTATGTTATTTTAGGACCAAATTCTCCACTTGAAGATGCGTTGTAATACGTAGGCATGTAAGAAAGGTCTATCGGCGGTAATTAAAAGCACTCCGGGAATAAGCCACTCCCATAAGGAAGAAAGTTTGATATCGCCTCCCTAGGGCATGACATGAATTTTGAGAGCCACTGTACCTATGTATAGATCATTGCAACTCAATTTAAACTATAGGGTTATATGGATATAATTGACAGTATAATAAACTATAACCGCCTTAGCGACCTCCGTAAGGCCTATATCATAATTCTTATGACCATAGATCACTCATACGGACTCATACGACACAGCTAATTTGAATTTATTATTTGCAACGAAACGAACACATCAATGCCAATTGTATGTTAATAGATATAACGAACGGTACATTAACATTGTGGCGTAGTAGCTAAACATCGAACCAACAATAAGTACGCAGGAATTTCATCCGATATGTTTACAAAGCACATACCTGATACCTGATATCGACAAAGATCCCGATGATTGTTGAGCATCGCATAAATACATACATGTTCAGCGTTAGTTCATTGTGTACAGATGCTGATCACTTGTATGGGAATATATTTGCCGTATGTATGATGAATGTATATAATATGTATTATGCAATATTTGTTAAAGGATAAAAACATAATTAACGCGTACAGTATTTAACAAAAATCAATTAAGAGACAGATAAAAAGTCAAAAAGACATATTCATTGCGATTCCATCGACATACCGAGCAAAAAATCTTAGTGGTTAAAAATTATGCATTGATCCAAATAAATTATTCTTCTAAATAGTGGTACTTAGGTGCTAAGAAAACAATTATTTCAATCAAAATTCTGGTTTAACAAGCATATGCCAAATACAGTTTTGACTTGAACACTATCGTTATTAGCTACAAAGTAGGATTTCTTTGTTAGAATATTAAAACATGTTTGATTCAGCCAACGTGGCCTCCAGAATTAATACTCAAATAAATATTTAGTTCGTTGCAAGAAATAATTTGTTTATTTGACCTAAATAAATTATTTCAGTAAGCCTCTATAAGATCGCGGCTTCACCCGCATAAATTTTCGCGATTGTGAAATTACAGATGTTAAAAACCAAATTTCAATCAGCTTAAAAATATTATGATGTTAACTATGGTCAAAGCGCCGCTACACACAAAAAAAAACCGATTATCAATCTGAAATTTTTTATTTATTTAGAAATCGAAACTTAATATACAGGTATTCCACGTAACTGGTTCATTAAATGTTTATGATGTTCTATTATTTACTTATATTTGAGATTTTGGCACCAGTATCTGTTCGATTGGAACTATAAATGTAAAATACCTTAACCAAAATATCACTTCCGGTTGACCGGAAATGGATGTCAACTTTGTTATTTTAAATAGAATGATATAATTTTTTATCCATTTTTGGATTTTACAACTATAAATACGTCAGTTTTCATTAGCTATTCCTATAGCTACATGTTGCCGTTTTTGAGTTACTTAAGTTTTTCTTTTTTTTTAGTCATAATCATTGCATCATTGAGAAATAATATCTCGGTTAATACTGCAAGTAGAGACTCTAATTGCATGTTATGAATGTAGATATAATTCTAAGAAACGGTAAGCACACTTTACATTCTAACATACAGGGTGTTCAAAACTGAGGAACAGACTGACATATTTTCAAATGCAGAAAACTCAATTTTTTTAAATAGAATACTCTGTATTTTAATTCGGAATTAGGAAGTAAATATCATCCTCTATCACTTTATATGAGCATTCCCTATACCTATCTTTAATAGATTTTGAGATATGAGCGACTTTTTGTTAAACAGACTAAGTAGCCCTATCTTTAAATGTTTGTAGCTGGCTCTGAAATGGATTCACATCAAATTCATGTATTATTTTTGAATAACCATACAAGAATGTCCGTTCGAAGGGCGCATACATTTCGCGAAAGACAGAAGCAAACAGCTTCTCTTCAATGCATGGCTTTTATAATAAGTTACATTTTCATTTTCAGACAATAACTTATTGATAAAATAAATAGCAAATTGTTTACATGCAAACACGTTGCGACAGGTTTATTCTCGTGAAAGCAATATGAAAGATCTACTTCATGCGCTATTAGATTGCTTGAAGCCGTATTATGAAGCGCACTTTGCCATTATTTATTTTATACATATATATTTCGTAAATGCAAACCAAAGTCATAGAATTTCGTTGGGTTGTGCTAGAAAGAAAAATTGGTGTATGCCGATTCTTTTTCGAGTTGCACGGACACAAATAACTTCATAACTTTCTCACGTCCATGATAGGCACCTGCTCCTCAAAATCATGATTCTAATTGTCATAAAATACCTACGCAGTTTATACTTACAGATATTTTAGTTTTAAAATATTTGTAAGTAGGGAGAATCACTCTGATACATAACAAATAGGTAATAACTAAAATATGTTCGAGAGGTTTTAGAAAATATCACACAAAAGACGTTGCTCATAAAATTAGTCCATACATATTAAAAAAGTGTACATTTATGACTTGCAAATCAAAGGTACTAGATTACAAAAGTTTTGTATATAAACATTTCAGACTGTTTACTATACTAAACACGACCGAGGAGATCGACCGCTTTCAAAGTTAAACATTTTCAAACTTTTGCGCCATCATTCGAATAGGGCAACGACACACAGTTATAACCACTTTACCAAGAATTCATATTTGAACGTTGTAGCTTTAATTTCTAAAATATTTGTAGTCCGCGCATTTTCTAAAAATTCTAGTGGTCGGGTCGGTCTAGTTTTAACAGTTGGAATACTAGTTATAACCACTTACAAATTTTAATAAATACGCTATGGATAATAAGTTCGAAAGAAGCATTAATGATGATTTTGAAAAATTAAATTTCCAACACATATCTGTCAGTTCTTGGAACAATTTTTTTTATATGCCATTTCAATTAATGCAGTGTTCCTCTAGAGGCAAATCTCAGTTCAGTTCATCTCATTTGCTGTAACTCAGTTAAATGTGTGTTCCATTTATTTGGACATCACGATGACATCACAGTAAGTGAGATTTTACACCTACCACTTCCAATTTTTGAATTTACCAAAAAGCATGCCCAGAAACTGAGGTTGACTCAATGAACTAGTGGGTGGTGGAGTCATTCAAATTGAAAAGCGGTGAAACTATTTGTGGAAATTTGAGGTGAATTGTACAGGCAAATACAAATAAAAATGATACAAAAAATAAATTTATGATAGATTTGTATCATTTCAAGAAATTTAAATTGTTTAAATACATGTTATAATTTTGCAAATTGCGTTATTAGTAGTAGTTATCAGGGGTTTTCAAAAGGTACAATTAGTTGGATCCAATCGTGATCTTAACGTTCGCAAACGATGCTCAATGAATTCACGTCAGCTGTAGAGTAATCTGAAGGATCTCGATTAGATTGCAGTTTACGAAAGCGGCTATTATATTACACAATGTATCTTCTCTAAACATTACATTTAATTTTCGTTTTCAATTCCAGTTTAGTACTTATATATTATGCAGTGTTAAAATAAGCATGGATCTTCCAGGATCATTCATACTTTTATTCCTTCAGTAACGAAAAATGTATGTAGTGATTTACTTGATTGTTTGTGTTTCAGCAGATATCTTGGTTATTATATTGTGGTTGTTTGCAATATGCAAGATGTTAAGTAAGAGTAATGTGTCAGCTGAAGAAGCTACAAGAGAGTTATCTGGAGTAAATTTAACGCAAGGATTTGAAAACAATGAAGAAAATGGCAGTTTTGAAATGATTTTGGAGTATTTATGTGTAAGTGCACTAGAGGTGGGTTGGATTCGTATGATTCATCAGTATATTCGATTCCCATATATGATTCGTACGGTATGAATCTTTACTATTTGTACGGATTCGTATCTGCCGATACGAATCATTTCGATTAATACGAATCCGTGTCAGAGTCAATAGTATACTAGTATATTATTGAGTCCGACTCTGACACCGACTCCGACTCTGACTCCGGCTCCTTGACTATACTAGAGTTGTACCGCAGGGAGTCACTTGATATGAAATCGTATCGGAATCAATAGTATATACTAGTACATTTTAATATCATACTGGTGTATCTATACGTGGCCGTGGGTTAGCCATCTATCGTACTCATATGATTCGTACAATTTTTACGATTCTCACGGATGTAGGAATCATTAGTATTTATACGGATCCGTATAATTTGCCAAACATCACTATAAACAGCAGAGCATCAGCGAACATATCAATAGACCATTGTCGTCATAAACAAAAAACTGAAATGGATATGTAAGTGGTGAAAATGATCTCAGCCGAGTTCCAACCCTTCAGTATGATAGAAAATCTATAATTTCGAAAATTAATACAAATGCTGAATGGATTCTAATTACTGAATAAAAAGATTCGAATCGTCCACCGCTAGTACGAATCACATTATACGTATCTTTAATTTTAGGAGTCATTAGGGTTCGAATCATTAGAAAGATTCGAATCGTCCAGCGCTGGTACGAATCCTTTACGGTCTTTGGATACGAACCATATTATACGAATCTTTAATTTTAGGAGTCAGTAGGATTCGAATCACTAAAAAGATTCGAATCGCCCACCGCTAAAGTGCACATCCTTTTGTAATTTTAAAATTGGGGTAATATCAACTTCCTTTAGAGTTTTTACATGTTCAAAATGCAATCACGTTTTAATTTATGTCTAAATTGTTTTAATGGTATCGTAATTTGGGAATTGGAGGCTATCAGGTAAAGTCAGGTAAGTGTGTAACCGGGGCAAGTGTGTAGTTTGCTTATATTTATTTTTAAAATTGAAATACGGACGTCCTCTTGTTATAATACTAATGTACTAAACTTCATACTAGTTTTACAAACAAAAGTTCGCATCTCCTAACGTGTAATAACTTGAATATCTTGTGAATATATCATACCTTATTAAACAGGCATCAGTTTAGTAGTACACTCTTGGCCGAACTAAAGGATAATGCTATTAATATATAAAATGCGGAACGATTACACACTTGCCCCATTTTGCTGGGTAAGTGTGTAGTATTGACAGTGTTTAAAATTTCTTTTTTTTTCTAGTAAACCGTTGACAATTATAAAAGGTGTATCTATTGAAGGCTTTCAACTGAATATACATTACATACTTCTATGTGTAAAATTTATCAAAATGTCTTATTATGTGAACAGTGTTATATTTTTTCGCACTATGCAATTTTTACTACACACTTACCTGACTTTACCTTATATGTTATATACTGAATCATCAAAGAAACTTTAATAATATAGAAATTAAATTTCAATTTATGTGTACATAATTTTAGAAAACTGTATTTATATTTTTTACTTTATTGACTTTGTTTAAAAAATAAATGCTTGGTTCACTTATACTTTTCTTTTAATATTACTTTATATCATACGGATTTATTTTAAGTTTCTTCTTTCTTCTTCGACAAGTTAATTTCAACTCGTTACTTGATAAGATTTATATAGGTTTGCATATTTGATACAAATGTTAATGCAAAAAATGTGTTTCATTGAAGCAACATGTTAGCTACGGTAGATAAGACTATTAGTAGTCTTATATAGATGGTCATAATTGCGGAGGGTGATGCAAGAAAGCGGTTTCTCAAAATTTGCGCATACAAGTATAATGATGTAGTAAAAAATGAATACAATGGGTTTTTCGATTTTTCAATATAGAAAATACTTTTCGGCAAATAGAAATAAAAAATAAAATTAATATCATAATTTTCATTGTGTAATATTCCGCTTTCCGTATGCGAGAATTGTGAAATACCCGGTATAGTACTATATTTTACACTACAGGTAAGTATCGATGCATAGCCTCAGCTTATGATACATTACTTTTAGTTTTAAATACCAATAAACGAGATTATCCTAGTGCAAAATGACATCATAAGCACTGCAAGATTATATAGTAAGTGAGAACCAGGTATTGCACACAGTAAAATATTAAATTGGAGAAAGTACAATAAATATCTTAAGCGTTATTATCAAAAATTATCAGTGCTATTCGACATTTATATTAACAATTAATAGCATGAATGTTAAAATTAATAATACAAGTATATACACTTCCTTTACTATAGTTAATAAGCACTACTAATAGAAACTTATTATATAGATATTCTCAGCGGTGGTAATATAAAGTATGATTTTCCCTATAGGAGCTATAAAATATATTCAAGCATAATATATTTATATTAAAGAGTACAATCTATTTTTTTCAGTGTAGGGTTGGTTCTTTATTTTAATAACACAATCTAGGATGCCTCGCTAAATTTTAAACGGGCAACTGTCATGATTTATAAACAAGCGCATGCACAGTATAAAAATTATGTGTCGAAACATCTAGAGAACATTGTATATTCTAAAAAGTAGGACCAGGTGATTCATAAATAATTTGAAGCGCTGTTATAATTTTATGTAAAGATACGGATACGAAATATTCATAATGTAAATGTGTTCAACACTATTGCCGCTATAAGTCACTTGCTTGTGATCTGAACGTTACAGTTATCTGGCGCTCTTATAGTTCAAGGCTAAATGCATAATGAATTTGTCACAAAGCAATGCATTGCACGATATCTTGCAAGCTCAGAACAATGAAATTCCACACACAACCAATATAAATTCCTTATTAGAAAATTGCATCGTCAGCTGTAATTGTAACAATATAGATTTTAATTTTGCAACTGTCTTACGTTTTATGGGTAGGTATACAATACATGATAATCAATGGAACGTTCACTTCAGCACTATACCTAAGCAGACGAAAAAAGTAGAATATCTGCCAAATAACTACACAAATATTTTATGCGTTATAGTCAATAGTATAGTCAATGTATAACATTCTCTGTCTCTACCTGCAATGTACTTAAACAATCCGCGTCCTATAATGCAAATTTAAAGATGATCACTATAAGTTTAACACCACTCAAAGTAGAGTATTTTAAGCATATATGTCAAATGTTGTAATTACATACCGTGTGCGATGCATAAGTATGGGCAGTCAATAACCCACCAACCTCATATAATAAAGTATGACAGAAAGCAGCTAAGGAGACCACACAGTAGCAGTTATAAAAGCCCTCCAAATAAAAAACGATCACTTAAAAGTAGAAAAGTGAAATAATATTACTTAAATCAATAAAATACTTTTTTGTGAGTACGTGCAAAATAAAGATATTTACTGCATAAAATACCTCTTACCAGAAAAATAACAGAAAAAAGAATAGCTCTAGAAATATAAACTACAGAAGATGTTTTAACTGAAACAGCTACAAAGTGAAATGCTTCCATGCTATGAATAATCTTATAATATTCAATACTTACTTAAATAACAGAAAACATTCAAAATATCATGAACAATGAATGAATGAATTAGAATATAGGTTTTTTTTTTCAAACCTTTCTGAATGGTATGCTCACTGATATGAGTTATTTATCCATTTTATTTATATATTTTTTTCTCGTGGGAATAATTGGCGATGGTTTTTAAAGGAAATATATAAATAGATTTAACCTTGCGATTTACGTCATAAATAAAATTCAATAAAATGGACAAACGTTGTGTTTTAATATTTACAACTTTATAGCTTTTACTTTGTTGATACAGTAAGAATCACCGTTTCACGACTATTCTTTTTATAAATATAATTGTTCGATTATCAGCAAATTCGGAGGTCCTACGGTATGATCAAATACTGAAGTAAAATATTTGACTGTTTATTTAGGTAACTCTTTATGGGTGTTGTACAGTCTATGACTGGTAGTCTGTTATTTGCTGGTCTATAACATGGTATTACGCAAAGAGTTGACAAGAAAATTTTTTTATAGTATAGACATTCCAAGTGAATTATTGTTTACAGAGAGTTCTTTCCCGAGTTTTAATCGCTTTTTTTAAAAAAAAAGCAATTTCTACACTAATATGAAAGAACAATTTTGAATTAAAATTAACAGTTATTTTTTAAGCATCTCTATAAAAATAAAATTTAAAATGCGACATAAATGAACCCATACCATATAGGTGCAAGGTAGTCCTGCGAGTGTTAAAATTACGTTATAACACTGATTTGGGCTGATGATGTCCTGTTAAGGGCGAAACCGTTTGCCTATATTTAATTAATGAATCTGTGCGAAATTGTATCTTTTATTCCGCCCATCTTCGCCTAATGTAAATTAGTTTACCAAAGTAATTCTCAAAATTGATGGTGCGTTCCCTTATTTGAAAGCACAATAGTAATTTCTGCCGATCTGAACGCAGTAATAATTTTTATAATTTTCCGCCATATAAACATTACAAAACTTCATATAAAAAAATAACAAAAGGTTTGCAGAGTTATTCTCTGAACACACCTATTTATCACGAGTCAACCTTCACAAAAGGTTTGTTACGCAGATTGTCGTCTTCCCCCTCGGCTCCTTGGGTATTCCCATTCTAAAAATATCCTGGGAAGTACTGAAGCTTTTGCTAGCTAATTCGCTCTCTGACAGGTGACATAATAACCACCGAAGCCAAAGGGGAAAACGGAGCACAGGCCTTCATCTCGCTCCACCCCTTTCCTAAATGTTTGCAAATTACCTTGCAATCGCAGCCTTTGCAAAAAGATTCCGCGAACAACCTATTATTTTGACCTTCGTGGAATAGCTATTTCAGAGTAAGTGGGCTGCACAATGATTTTCAACCATTGCAGGAAAGCTCTGGCAATGGGCGAAAGAACCTAATGCTTGACTCATTATCAGGAACAAAATTGACATTTTTATACTTTTTATCAATCTGCATTAGCAATTGTACGGCGATCAAGGACAAGAAAAGAAAACTGAAGGTAATTCTCTGTTAAGTCTATTTCCCGAGTGATACTGTAGCATAGTTATCCCTTCCTGCTGTTATGCCAGAGCTGAGCGCTCATGGCGAAGGGAAGAACTCTTATCTGACCGTGGACTGTGATGCTAACCCATAACCCCATGCTAATCACATAATTTACGTCAATACCGACATTAACCTAAAAGATGAGTCAGTTTATAATTATTTTAGCGGAAGGGCTGCTAAACCAATCATCTTTACCTATAATAGGAAGAAAATACTAGATTTATCTTTCAGTTCAAACATAATCTTGAGTTTGAATAAGAATATTTTATTCGTTTATTAATTTATTTTACCGTCTGTGATACGTTGTCTCAAAAAACATTTATTTATTGGAAATACGGTACAATATTATTATTATTTTTTATTACGTTTCGAACTTTTTTTAGTCTATTTTCAAAAATTCTATCTTAACAAACATTTCTTCCTATCTTGACATTCAAATTTCCTATAAATTAATTGTTTTAACATAAAAAATATTCAAATATTCAAATTTGTAAAATTACCTTATTGAAGGTAATGTGGTAACTGGTTAGTGCGTCATTTAAACATTTTTAAATGACGCACAGTAACCCACGATGAAAGTTTCAATAACTGCCTAAATAAAAATACAGGACTATAAGGTAATTTTACAAATTAATAGCTAATTTTGAATATTTTTTATGTTAAAACAATTAATTTATAAGAAATTTCAATGTCAAGATAGGAAGAAATGTTTGTTAAGATTAAGAATTTTTTGGAAATGGCCTAAAAAAAAAACCGAAACGTAATAAAAAAAATATTGTATCCCATTCCCAATAAATAAATGTTTTTTGAGATAAAGTTCAAACATAATGAACACGTGAATTAAGAATTAGAGAGTCTCATCAGAACTATAGTGCTCCGACCATGGAATCTTTATACTTGAAATTTTGATAGAGAATGGACATGAATCCGTGACTCACTGAAAGAAGAAGCTCACTTCTCTACAGTTGTACAGTTGGACTCAAACGGCACTACTAACTGGTTTCAGAGCAGTGATCAAATAACGATAGGGATGGAGCATATCCATAGTTCTTAGAATACCACAGAAATTGTACGCTAAAGGCGAACGCCTTGCTGAAACCGCAAACTAAGCCTCTTCAGAAAGGAAGTCCGATCTCAATATTGGAAAGCGAAAACCAATATCGTCAAGCTCTAACAGGGTATGATAAGAAGATTAGAAGAACCAAGATAGAGCAATGGGGAGGATTTTGTCAGAGATTGTCACATACAGAATGCACGGCTATACTATTCAGAGCTAGTTGTACGTAGCTCCATACATACCAAGATGGTAGATAGAGCTGAGAGTAGTGTATATTTCCAAAAAGAGAAAATCTCCTTAGTTCCTTTCGTCCAATTAGGATGATGTCATTTCTTTTGAGAATTTAGAAAAAGCGTTAGAGGGTCACATCGGAGAAGTAATTTTTACAAATCTAGAAATCTTACAGTAAAGAATTTAGTCTTCAAGATTTTGAACTCCTTAGAAGGAAAATGGCAGTAGCAGGTCGCTTGTCATCGTTCGAACTGCCGACCTCTTCCCGGCTTCGAGGGTGCTACGTTGACACATCGGTAATGTGAGCCGTTAGACTAAACAAACCCTATATAAACAGTTCTTTTTATCTAACATACATATATATTCGCTATCACTAATCACTAGTTATATTATAAATCAGCGTTTCTCTAAACGTACGCACAGATACATATTCCTTATGTAACTGTGGTAAACAGGATGATGATCCCTAGTGGGTAAAAAGTGTAATTCTACACTTGCTTAGATGATAAGATTTGATTCTAAACTAACAAGGACATTTTTCGTTTTATAGTAGTAAAAGAGCGTTTTAATCCCATATACCTATGAGGTACAGGTGGTAAAAGCACAACAAAATAATATCAGGTTCTCTACGTTCTAATAGAAAATTTTCCATTCGCATTCTTATGTAACATAGCAACAGTGTTCTTTAAAATTTTATACCACAAAATGACTGGTCAAAACACGACATATAATAAAATATAAAATACATCTGCAATATATATTATATACATACATTGCTATTTATATAGCATGTCAAACGATGAAAAAAATATTTACTTACTAACATTTTTCTACGAGATTGAAAGCTTACGATATGACGGGTTACGAACCCATATTTTATTACACGAATACGATCTCAAAAGTCTATTAAAATAATGCAATCTTCAAAAGACTTGCATAAATTGTTATTTCATAATTGCGCATAATAAGTTCCCAGAATATATCACTTTTTATTATGTGTATCTTTATTTTGTACATGTACAGCAACCTGTATTTACACAGTGTTGAAATAAAAATACTGGACTATATTTCAATTTATTTCCTTAGCGTTTTCTTGACTTTTTGAAATAACACTACAAAGAATCATTGAAATAAAAAGAGAAAACTCAAGGCAATTTTTTTATTCTCAACATTTAATTATTTCCTTTAATTACTTGTAAAGATTATCCATAATTAAATCATTTGTCTTACCTTGATTATTTACAACGAACCTAGTTTTTCTTAATTAGTTTTAGAATAAATAATAACTCTTGTGCCTTCAGAAGTTTGCCTATCGACGCAATTACTAATTAAGAATATCCTTGATATAAGGAATACACAGAGATCATACGAATAATGAAATTAAAAAAAGAGTACCAACCCCTCTCATGTTATCGCAATTTCTCATTGCTAAGCTACACGCAGAATAACAAATTAACGATTGAACATTTCACATTTGAAGCCATTTCCATATTTCTATAATTACAGTGCGGATTTCCCACGGCCTCCATCACCCGATTAATGATCCGCACTTTGTCTCATTCGACAGCGATAGAGTCGGCCAGAAATCCGCAGTCTGTTTAATAATGAAGAACATACTCAAAATAGAGATATATGTGTACCGTAGTGTGTGTAAGCGCATGTATGCAGTATAGCAACTATGAGGTTACATTGTAGTATCAGCAATAACGACTAATTAAAATACTATTACAAGCTATGTAAATAACCTAGATATGGTCTGTATAGCATGTAAACTTGATACATTCTAAGCACAAGAGTCGTGAAGTAAATATTTTCTAGGGAGCCGAAGTATGAATTAGGTGCAATACTGTACACAACTTGGCATTTGACATGCAACTACTATTTCAACATATCTCGCCGCGCTGTAATCTGCATAGTATTTATTATTACAATTAAATTGGAAACGTCCAAAATTATTTTTTCCTTATTTGCAGCTTAATTTTTGTATTCTAATTATGAGAAAAAATGATTTAGTTAACTGCTTATAAGTAGAGCTGCTACTTTTCACCGAAGATACAATCTCGTCGAATACATTAAAGTAACTTATAAAAATAACCCAACATAATTGTTTAAGAAAAATGAGACCCAACCCTATGCGAAAACTATAGAGGCATAGCTCTTCTGGACACTACATACAAAATATTCGCAACAGGAAGATCGACTAGTGACAAAGTACTTACTTTGAAACAGGTCCTCGCAAATAGTTATGAACATAACCTGACTGTACATGCCGTTTGTAAAGACTTTAAGCAGGCTTATGACAAAATAAGAAGAGAAAAAATATTCCGCTATATCCTCTTCGGGCCCACGTGCAATTTCGCAATGTGATTTTTGTTTTGACTGCAGTACGTTATCACTTTAGATGTCAATAACATAAAATAGTGGTCTGAATTTTTTTTTTTATTTTCGTTTTTGTAAAACACCATGTATCATATACGATACATTGGGCCTTGGCTTATACAAAAGTTCTGGTAACATTAAAACATTTTTTTATTTATGGAACTTAGAAAAACAATTTCTTTGCATATTGCAGCACAGAAAAACATTGCAAGAAACACATTTAACAAAAGTTAGCTTCTTACAGCCTGGGTATCGGCATCTTGATTTGTTCTTTGTTCTTCGTTCATAACAATTTGCAGTGCCTGGCGTTTTCTGTACGTACTCTTTTGTCAGGAATCGGCAAAACCTTTTCTTTCTTCGAATTATCCTCTTCGGCATTCTCTTCTGTGCTTTCGTCCGATATTTCGTCATTTTCGTCCTGGTGACCAGAGTACAAAAGCGCCTTTGCAAGTGAGAATTTGAAGTCGAGGTAGTCCATAATTTCCCGTTTTGAAAGTCCTGCGGCGCGGGCGTCTTCTCGGTAGCGAAGCCAAGAAGCTGCTGCGGCAAAGTCCACGAAATGGAAGATACATCGTACTGTCCATTTATTGGTCCTGCTGTTCATTGGATATTTTGCTATGACACGATCGAGTAAATCAACTCCTCCCATATTTTCATTGTAGTTTCTAACCACAGCAGGGCGATTGATTTCGATGTATTTTTTTCTTGAACAGACCAGCGTTTACAGTGTCCTAGCGGTTCATCACCAAATTCAGCTGAGATAAGGTGTATGGGTCTAGAATCGAACCATTTCACCGTAGCGATTTTATTATCCTCGGTAACGAGCATGTGGTGAGAGCCTCTTCCCGATCTCTTCAATTCTTTTTTCGGTTTTGAACGATATGGTAGTTTTCGGAATTCTATTTTTCATCAGCGTGCCAGTCACATAGACTGCGCGTGGGGAAAGTGAGTCTATCAGGGATAGCGACGTGAAATACCTATCTACAAAGACAGAAACCCCTTTTGGCAAAGTATCAGTTAGTTCTAGAACCACTCCCCCACCTACGTCTAATTTATCGGGTGTTGGAATCAAGGAAGACTCTGTGGTTCGACCTTTACCTTCATGCATCAGAAAATCAAGTGGAATTCCTGTAGTAGTCGTCATTACGAAGTTTTTGAGGCATACAGGATGAGGCTTACAGTTTACCTTTCCGTGGAAAGGTAGCATTTGTTCATCAATGGACACTTGTTGTGTTCGTTCGGTTTGCAGGCAGGAATTTTGAATTCTATCCAAGACTGGCCTAATCTTCGAAAAACGGTCAATTTCCCGAACTTCCTGTAAAACTGAATTGTCATCGACAAATTTTAACTTTATTCGTAGTGTAAAAAATCTACTCCTTGACATGTTATCTGCAACAATCGAGTATCCAATTGCCAAAACATTCGAATTCTTGGTAAATTGTATATTCCAATCAGCATGCTACAAGCAAAAAATTTTCTCAGTTCACTTCCTGATGTATCGATGGATTTTCCAGTCAATTTAACTGAATTTCATGTTGGTGAATGTGGCCATCGAATCGAAGAAATCAAAATGAAGATACTCCTTGAAGTAATCGATAGGTTTGGGGAGAACTGCAAGCGGTGTTTGGACTGGTGGTTGATGCTTTTCTGTTATCGGCTGAAAAGTCGTCCTTTTCCATTTCCTTTTCTTCCCTTCTTGCAAGTATTTTATCAGCGGACTATCGTCGTCTGAAGATGTGTCTGCTTCAGATTCACTTCCATTTGCAACTGGGTTTTCATCAGCGTTTCCATCGACAATGTCTTGATTATCTTCACCTAAGTCGTCATTTTCGCTTTCGCTATCATTCAGGAGATGTTCGTCAACATCGGACTCATCAAGGTTCAAGTTATTCGCGAGTTCCTGCAGTTCCGCTTCAGAAAGCGGACCTGTAGGTTAATAGTTAGTAATTAATAATTTGTATAGCCCAAGTCCCAATGTATCATCACTGATACATACATTTCCAATGACAGCACAATTCTAACTATGGGGTAATCTTTCACATTGAAGTAATATGGTCAATAATAAACATATATTTCATTAATCCATTAGCTAAAGTTGATATTTTGTACTTACTTACCCTTGTTCATAATTTTCTTAGAAGCAGGTGTCATGCTGTACACAAAGGCATGTAGAAATAATTATGACAACAGATTTTCACACAATTGTAACGGACAAATTCTCGCATGCGCATAGCTACACGCATATCGTATGTGATACGAGCGGGCTGATTGCGATATTACTTAACATAAGGCAGAAATAAAATAAAATCCCCAAGTATCATATATGATACTCGGGGTCCGAAGAGGATATGAAGACATTTAGAATACCAACAAAACTAATAAGGCTAGTAAAACACCCAAAACACAGTAACAGTAAATGGAGAACAATCTTAAAGTTTCCACACCGAGAGGAGCGTTGGTCATAGGGACCCACTGTCTACAACGCTGTTTAATTTCATATTGGAAGCCACACTGAAGGAGGGTAATATTAATAGACAAGGAACAATTTACCATCACAAACATCAATGCCTGGCATATGCAGACGATCTAGTGATATTAACAAGAAATAGAAAGGAGACCATAGAAACGATGAAAAAGCTTGAAAGTACTGCCAGAAAAAAATGACCTTGAAATCAACATTAAGAAGACCAAATACATGATTCTAAGAGCAGGAAATCAGGAGAGAGATGCATCTTTAACCTTCAGAAGCATGAGAGAAGCAGAGTACTGCCAGAAAAAAGTGGCCTTGGAATCAACATTAAGAAGACCAAATACATGATTCTAAGAGCAGGAAATCAGGAGAGAGATGCACCTTTAACCTTCAGAAGCATGATTGATGGCAAGTTCTACGAATTTGAGAGTGTCAATAGCGTAACATATCTCGGAGTATGCTTCAATAACAAGAACGAAGAACAGGAAGAAGTTAAAGCAAGGGTAGCAAAAGGAAACAGAAGTGAAGGTGCGCTACTAGGAATATTCAAATCAAGGTCGATATCCAGAGCGAAAGATTCTACCAGACTGTTGTCAGACCGATGGTTTTGTATGGCTCGGAGCTGTGGACACTGAATAAAGCAGAACGAGGACGTTTGGAGACGTGGGAAAGGAAAATATTGAGAAGGATATACGGGGGTAAGAAGACAGGAGAAATATGGTTGAGAAGAACAAACGATGAGTTATTGGAGCTATATGAGAGCCCTCTCATAACATCAGTAATAAGAGCTCAGCGAATCAGATGGCTGGGGCACGTAGCCAGATTTCCAGACATTCGAGTCACAAAGCAAGTATTAAAAGGGGGAATAGTGAGTAGAAGAAAGAGAGGAAGATCTAGGATGAAATGTATCGACGTGGTAGAGGAAGATCTAAGGAAACTGAACGTCTGCAACTGGGAAAAGAAAGCAAAGGGCAGGAATGGATGGAGACGCATAACCAACCAAGCCTTAGGCCTCCACGGCCTGTAGAGCTGATATATTATAATTGTTTAATAAAAATCAACATAGTAATCAACAATTGAAAAAAAAACAAGTATATTGATATATATGAATTAGTTCAATAGTTTTCAACAAGTTAACTAAATATGTTTGAATTATACACTCAGGGAATAAAATTATTCAATTAACAAAAAATAGGTGTCCAATCAAAAATAATTAGGACTATAATTAAAGAATTAAACAGAATAACCATCAAAAACCTACCCTGAACAGCTTAATGATACATTGTTAACATATACAGAGAAGGACATATGCGCTCTAGCATGCCGTTAACTCTGCTGGGCAAAAAGTTGTCAAGTCGTTGCGCAGTATCGTATCGTGCTTTTCACATAATACGTGTGCATACTGCTGTGAAATGGCACCCCGGGTTTCGGAAATTTAAATGTGTATTTTTATTTATTCCTAATCAGCCTTGTCAAAACAATGATAGAGTTTCCGCAAGTTTTGTTAAGAATTTTGATTTAATTGTTTGCATAATTTTATTTGGACGGTGCTGTATATTCAATCTCATTTATTTGTACATTTTGCGTACTCCTGTATTGTTTAGTTTATTTGCTAGTTTTTTTTTTAGAGTTGCGCTGTGTGTTCAACGCACGCGTTTGTAAATTTCAAATATATGCGATGTTACCTTGAGTTCCGGAGGAGTTATCAGATAGACGAGCCCGCGTTTAGGTGTGTTGTTTTCGGATACTGTTAATGGTATTCCGTTTCAGTTAAAATGTAGCTCGTTTTTGTTTGTAAAAATCGTCTATCTTGTAATTCTTTAGTTAAATTAGTTTTATGTAGTTGTGCACAATTCATGTAAGGTTTTTTTAATTATTCGTTCTAGAAGTAAGCGCGTTTGGAGTTTAAATTTTCCGTTTTTTTTTGTAATTGTTAATTTAATTTTAATTTTATCACCTCGGGGAAGGTGAAGTGAAGCTGAGAGCTTGTTTATATTTCATTTTTGATTTTGCTTGTTTCTTTACGTCATTTGGATTAAATTTTTAGTTTGCTTTGTATTTTTAAAACCACGTGGATTTTTTTTGTGGTACTAGAAAGTCCTTCTAGAACGAATTCTCCATTTTGTTTGCTAAAGGATTTGCATTGTCCTTTCTTAATTGTAGAATCTTATGCAGGTTTGTTTTATGCCAGAATCCTATATTCATGGTTTTCATTTCTCCTGCAAATTGTATCAAATGTTTTTTTTTTTCTTTTTTTTAAAAAATTAACTTAATGATTGTAAATATCATTTTAAAATCACTAGTTCTTTTATTTTTGAATCTGCCATTTCAATTTTTGGGAATTTTAATGAAAGTCATTTTTGCCACCGCCCACTATTAATTTTTAGTAAATTAACTCTGAGATTTAAGTATCTCTGGCGCCCTTTTGAATTCATTTTTGCTGAGCTAGCTAAATTAATTTTGTCATTTTTTAATTTCCCTTTACTTTTATGCCTGGACATTCAAGTCACAGCATAATTTATGGCGCCCAACGTGGGGCACGATTTTATTGCATTTTTGTACAGAATCTTATATTCATGCTTTGTAATTTTGTTTTTTTTTTATTTTTGTAAACTGCAGTCACAGTATAAATTATGGCAATCCCAACGTGGAGCACGACATTATTGCATTATTGTTTTTTTTTTAATTGTAAATTCTCATGTAGTTTTTGAGCATATATTTATGGCAATCCCAATGTGCGAAGCACGATATGATTGTAATTGTAATTAGTAAGATTAGGATCCCGTGTTTGGAATTTGTGAGAATTTCTCGTTGCGTTGATAAGGCTGATATTCGTGTGTTTAAAAACTTTTTATGTACACCGCTGCGAGTATGAAGATGGACAGGACTACGAGGGATCAGGAAGTGGACGTTCCTGGAGACCAGAGTTGGCGGAGCCAAGGAACTCATGGCAGGAAGGAGTCGGTTGTGGCAGGAACAAAGGGAAGGATGGACGAAAAGGATATCCAGAGAGATGGAGGAAGCAGGACTAACAATAAGGAAAGTATTAACAGTATGAATGAGATGATGGCAATGATAAAAGGGTTATTGAGTGATACTAAAAAAGAATTGATTGCTCAGAATAAAGAATTGCTACAGAAGCAAAATGATTGTGTAAAAAGATTAGAGGAAGTAGTATTTGGTAGTAAACTCGAGGTTGACAGAATTGATAAGAAAGTTGATGAAAATGTTGATGTTTTGAATAAAGAAAGGGAAGTTGAAGTTGTTGTTGATTTAGATAAAGAAAGGGAAGATAAAGTTGATGAAAATGTTGTTGTTTTGAATAAAGAAAGGGAAGAGAAAGTTGTTGATGATGTAGGTAGAGAAAGGGAAAATAATATTATAGTTTAGGTAGAGAAGAGGAAAATGTGATGATGATGAAAATGTTGATGATGAAAATGATGATGTTGAGATAATGGAAATGATGATGAAAAGGATGATGAAAAAATGAAATATTGTGATGATAGTTTTAAGTTTGAAATACAAGGTTGCGGAAAAGTTAGAGGTGATGATATACAAGGTAACGAAAAAGTTGTTGGAGATGTTGGATCCGAAGAGGATACAGAGGTTGAGGTTTTTGGTGAGTTAGAGTAGAGAAGAAGAAGCAACAATCCAAGAAGACCCAGAAGTAATCAACAATTCCCAAGGAGAATTCCAGAAGTAATCAACATTCCAAGAAGAATTCCCAGAAGTAATCAACAATTCCCAAGAAGAATTCCCAGAAGTAGTCAGAAGAATTCCCAGAAGTAGTCAATATTCTGAGAAGAATTCCAGAAGAAGTTATCAATTCCACATCGAATCCCCTAATGTCGAAATCAAAGTGAAAGCAATTATAATGAGAAGAATGAAATTGAAAGCAATCATAATGAGAAGTTTGAAGTTGAAGTCGAGGAAATTTTCAACCAGCATGTATCCTTACAAAATAAGTTGCCCTTTATTGTTATTGATGCCGAACACTGTCTTAATGAAGTCAAGGCAAACCCTGTCAAATTTAAGAAGAATCCCGTTCCTGAAGCCATGTTGGAGCACAATTTAAAAGAATGTTTCTATTTTTCGAGTTATCCTTCTGGAATTACAAGCGAGAGGTACATCCATGGAGTGGAGAAGTTCTTCATGATGCAGACCCACCACTGCCACACCGACTGCCACACCGTCTGCCATACCGACTGCTATGCCGATTGCTGTTGGAAACTGGATCAACCGGATGGTATGTTGGACACTCCCACCACGACCCCGGGTAGTTTTCATCACCCGGAAGTGACGTTTTCACCCCTGTGTGCGGAGATACGGTATTGTTTGTTTGGTGCGGGAGACTTTAGAATATTAATTTTTCGTGTGCGTACAATTTTTAAGGAGAAACACTCAATTTTCTCCGAAACTTTCGTTTTCCCCTTAACAATTGGGAGATGTGCTGTGAAATGGCACCCCGGGTTTCGGAAATTTAAATGTGTATTTTTATTTATTCCTAATCAGCCTTGTCAAAACAATGATAGAGTTTCCGCAAGTTTTGTTAAGAATTTTGATTTAATTGTTTGCATAATTTTATTTGGACGGTGCTGTATATTCAATCTCATTTATTTGTACATTTTGCGTACTCCTGTATTGTTTAGTTTATTTGCTAGTTTTTTTTTTAGAGTTGCGCTGTGTGTTCAACGCACGCGTTTGTAAATTTCAAATATATGCGATGTTACCTTGAGTTCCGGAGGAGTTATCAGATAGACGAGCCCGCGTTTAGGTGTGTTGTTTTCGGATACTGTTAATGGTATTCCGTTTCAGTTAAAATGTAGCTCGTTTTTGTTTGTAAAATCGTCTATCTTGTAATTCTTTAGTTAAATTAGTTTTATGTAGTTGTGCACAATTCATGTAAGGTTTTTTTAATTATTCGTTTCTAGAAGTAAGCGCGTTTGGAGTTTAAATTTTCCGTTTTTTTTTGTAATTGTTAATTTAATTTTAATTTTATCACCTCGGGGAAGGTGAAGTGAAGCTGAGAGCTTGTTTATATTTCATTTTTGATTAGAATCTTATGCAGGTTTGTTTTATGCCAGAATCCTATATTCATGGTTTTCATTTCTCCTGCAAATTGTATCAAATGTTTTTTTTTTCTTTTTTTTTTAAAATAAACTTAATGATTGTAAATATCATTTTAAAATCACTAGTTCTTTTATTTTTGAATCTGCCATTTCAATTTTTGGGAATTTTAATGAAAGTCATTTTTGCCACCGCCCACTATTAATTTTTAGTAAATTAACTCTGAGATTTAAGTATCTCTGGCGCCCTTTTGAATTCATTTTTGCTGAGCTAGCTAAATTAATTTTGTCATTTTTTAATTTCCCTTTACTTTTATGCCTGGACATTCAAGTCACAGCAACGTTTGCAACTACGCCTATAATTAGTTTCTCCCAGCTCGGATAGATCTAGAGAGAGTGTACAGTAGTACACAAGCAAATAACGATAGTAGATTCACTTATACTATCGTTACTTGCTTAATTTTCTAAGTTATCTAAGTTACAAGTTAAAATAACAATCTTAGGTAATGGGCAAGTACAAGAATATATATTCAACATTATGTAGCTTTAGCTAATAATATACGTACCTGAAGTTTTCAATTGTCGTAGAGTGAAATCTAATTCATTATCATATATGGGCGATAAGAAAATGAAGTAATTATGATACCTATTATGATACAATTATTGACATAGAATATCTATTCTTCTCGTACCTGGGACAATATGTTCATTTTTGAAGAGAGATACATGCAATCCTATACAATTTTTTTCGGATTTGTAATTCCAAAATAGATAAACATAAACCTTCTTAAAACATGCACATTGGTGTGTAAACATTACTCAACATACCGAGCAAAATGGACTATTTAGAAGTTTTATACGTTACTTGTTCAGAAATTTTAGAATAAATACGCTGTGTACCACTATCACTATGTAACACAACTGAGATAAATTTAAAAAGAATTGTTGTTAATATTATTCGATTTAGAAGACTCATCTTACTAAACTCATCTACTAATTGAAATAATACACTTTCATTTTCAAAATTACATACATACACACTCACATTCCTCTGACGATGAGCATTAAACCAATGATTTCAAGTTTATACTTCATAACAGAATAATTAAAAATAATGTAGGTATGGACAATTGTGTTTGGGCAGTACGGAGTAACAAAAGAATAAACTTTAGTAATAGATATGCTAATTTAGACTGTTTAAATAACACACACAGTATGTTGTGGCATTTTATGCAGCATAACCTTCAATACACTTTCATATACATGGTGTCATAGACTTTCGTGAAAATTTATTTGTTAGCAGACGCATTTCAATGTAATTCAAATAAATAATGGTAAATAATTAGATGTTTAGTTGAGGTACGAAATATCACACAATTAAAATATAATTTTTAAAACAATGGTGTAAGATCCGTTCATTGTAATCATGAAATAAGTAACCTTCAAACAAACGGCATATTTTACAATTTATCTTTTCAATTAGTAAGTAATTAAAATCACAGTACTAATTAAAAAAGCATATCTCATACAAAATACAATAAATAATATTGGAACACTATACAGAAGAGAACGAATATATGCGCATATAAAAATATATCTATTATTACTATGTACAAATTATGTAGGACAAATTTTCTACTGAATAAATAATGCTTATTGATGCTTGATTCTTATAAATCATTCCACGATGGAACATAAATTCAAAGAGCAGATTTAATAAATAATTTCAAATAAATTAAAATGTAATTCTGATTAATTTACATAATTTCAACGTTTATAAATTTTGATTTTATGTTTGAAAAATAGGAAAATAATATATGATTTAAGAATAGGTAAATTTTAATTTTTTGACTCATTCTCTTCTAAAATGTTAGAATAATTTTCATTGTTTAATTTCGTTTGAAGAAGCAAGATGTATACATCTGCGAAACGTCAGAGATAATCAATTTCAAAATTATTTAGATCATATTTGTTCCATTTCCAACCATATCAAGATAACCTAAAATTAAATTATCAGCCCAAAACGGAAAAGAAAACACTTTCAAGAATATAATGCTTAGTATTATAATAGATTTGAAATATTATTTCTGTTGCTTTTGCTACATACGTACTTATGCATAAAACAATATTTATGTGGAAAGTGCTCTAGTGCCCGAACAATATATCCGAACGGTGCGAGCAAGAGAGTAGATAACAGTTGCCATTATTGGGAACAAGAACTGATATATCCTGTCTTGCTTGCACCGTATTTTTATACACGTAGTTACTAACCAATAATAGGGCCTATTGTAAAATTCAAGTGCTATACAATAAATTACAATTAACAGCAATACCAATCTTGAGCAAAATCATTATCATGACGTAATGTATTGTCTTCTTCCACCAAAGCATATGTTTGAAGTTTAGAGTGTACCAGTGAAAACTGAATCTCTGATTATACTTTCAAAGAAAAACAATAAAAGGCATTATGGGTATCACAATAACTCAAATCATTAAAGAGAGTTAAGATGCATTAAAGATGTATGCCACAATATATGTAGACATATAAAAAGTAGACGCTTATTTTACTTGTTTATTAATCAAGTATTTCCTCCTTATTGTTTGAATCATTGTTAATGTTAATAAGATTATTAGTCCGAATGCTAACAAGTTATGTTAAGAATGCAATAGATAGCGCTTCGATCGGCGCCCAAATTACACCGAAGACAAGAAAAGTAGCAGCAAATTCAAATTATAGAACGAGTACAGAAAAGCGTTATAAGGGTAAAAGTTCAGTTATTAAAATTTGGTAATAATATCAAAAGGAATTCTAATAGCATACGTTCTTAGTAGTTTATCCGCAACGCTATAATCATATTACAACCTAATAAAATAATATAAATAAAGTAACAATCAATGCATTTCTGGAAATTATTTCATTATTATTATTTACTTTTAACATATTTCCTAACAATTTTCCCTACAAAAAAGAACACACTCTATGCTGATGACGATGTATTTGCGGTTATAATAAATTCTCCTGTCATATCTTCAACAACATTGTCGAGTTGATACACTTTATTCTCTTCTTCAATGACATGTTTGATACAATTTTTGCATTTGATGCATTACTACCCATATTATTGAACCCTTCAATACGTAATGTTTTCACTTCAGATAAAAAAGAAAAGATATGCATGTCTCTAATTGCTGACCTTTCCGCTTCAACCACAGAATCATACGCATTAAGATGAAAACGGTTTTTTTTTTCGGGGGTGAATTAATAAGTCCTATAGTATCTATGCCTTTTGTAATATTCTTGCTTAAGCTCCGGATACAAAGTATAAGCTATAATCTTTGCTTAGTGCCAACATGTTTTCCATAAAGATCTTTTGATGGCACTGCAGGTAGATCAAATGCCTCTTTATCAGTCATACTAAACTGCACTAACGACACGAAAATGTAATAAATACCCAGCGGAACCCAGTATTTCACAAATGCATGATATTTCGTTTTATCCAATATAAATATCTTTTGCTCAGTAATACATTTTTTGTGTACCTGTGTGAATTTCCCTCGTCTATTAGCCTAGCCCAAGGCGCGAATTTTTCGCCTATCTAATATATCACCAGTAAATGGATTGTAGCATTATAACTATAAAATTGCTGAATATTGCAGCAAGATTGTGTTGATTTAACCAAATTTGTTTCTAATAATTTGAATCTTTCTTTATTTGTTTGGCTTCCATATTAAATTCAACTTCTGTTTACATACAGATAATATAAATTCATATCAGTTTATTTAAAATCAGGAAATTATTTATAAAACTCTGTACGAAACAGTATTAATATCTTAAAAGTTTAAAGAAGAGGTTAATATCAGAAATAATTGGTCATAAAGGAACCTACACTGGCATAGTTGTCCCTATAATGGATAGTTAAATAAATTTCCATCGACAAAGATAACACTGTTGCATCTAGGTGTGCATTTACAATGTTTTAAATAGAATTTGAGTATTTCTATTTACAAGTGGATGCATTGAAACCACATTTTTTAAGGAAAAAGTAAATAACAATATTGTTATTAAAGATAATGATTTGTCGTAGGTTGCTTATATGTAATTATATTCTCAAGTAGAGTTAAAAACTGAAATGATATACCTACAGGGTATTCTACTACTTAAAATATAGAAGTACGTGTTTATATACACTATCGAGCGTTGTGTATAGTCAGATTTTTTTTTAAATTATGCAAGAATGGATTTCATAAAATTTTTATATAAAACAAAATCTCTAATTTCAAAAATTAATTCAAGATACGCTATTTGATAATATTATACTAACAATCAATAAATTTAAACAGCAATCCATTTCTCCAACGGTTTAACACACTTGACACACGACAGAATCAATTTTACTTTAGAAATTCGGAAAAAAAACTAAAAATGTAGCAATAACCAACATTATCATTAGGTAAAGAAATTCCAATTGCTTTGCAAATTTTAATTTACTTTACCCTTTATTTCAAAAAATTAATTTCATTTAATCGCAGTTGCCTCTGCCGAACCTGACAAAACTTCGGCTTAGGCATTATCCCGCTAAAAAAAATATAAATCTTAAAGATAAAACTTTAAAATTACCTAACAATTTTCGCACAATTAATTTTCATACTTGAAAACACAACCTCAAATTAAATAATTATCTTTTCCAATTCACTAATAAATTCATTTATTCTGACGAAAGCAGAGAAAACATCATTGTTGAAACCAATGTGGCAATTGAAAAACGTCATAAATTAATATACATCGCAGAATTTTCAGAAAAATTAAAGAAATTCCTTTAGATTGATAAACAAAATATAGTATTTTGTAAAAGTTACAACCTTGAAAAATTAAAGATATTAAGCAATCTGAAGGATAGAAATAATATATTTGATATCAGAATTGTGACAGTTTTCACTCATTTTTCACTCTCTTTTCATTTTTGTGTATTTATAGCCCCATCTTCAGTTCAAATAGATTAATGCATGGAGTTTTCAAGTATGTCTGGTTTCATGTAAGCAAGCAGCCACATATTATATTTTCTATTATGAAACGTATATGAAGCGTAAAATGTAACTCGTCAATGGAAATGGCAGCAATTAATTCTTCCATAAAAAATGTTGCGCTCGTGACATATATATATAGTCACTCTACAACAAATAATGGAAAATTTTATAACCTAAGGCCTATAAAGAATACAATAGTTATTTCATGTATTCTCACAACAGCTCTGCAAAATGATTTATGAAAAGGTTATTGTTAAATAATGCCACACATAATCCTAAAAATTTCAGTTTACGCTTTGTATTTATGTTTGAGACTATCTCCATTAAATTTAACAAAATCATCATAAATTAATCATATCTAAAGAAACAGTTACAATTATAACGGATAAGTAAATATAGATACCTATACTAATAATATAGGTTATTTCTAATTACAATTCAACAAATTGTTTCAGTACAAATCCTGCCTATGTGCAACATGGCTGCTGGATATATATACATAAAATAAAAAAAACCTCAAATAGCATATGGAGTTACGTGATATTTAGTTATGAATATATATAATGATACAAAAAACAACAACGAAAGTATAAACGTAAGAATTTCACCTACAAAACTACAACTGGAAAATAAATTCTCCAGGTGAAACCAATTTTAGAATTTCATTCACTATGTTTCTACTGCGCGTACTTACCTTCACTACATGTAGTAGGTGTAATACTAAAAAAAAAACACGTATAAAATTGTGTTTATACCGTTAATGTTTGCTGATCCAGCGTTAAAATTACCAGTTCTTTATATCTAAAGATGCATTCCAAGGAAATGTAAGAAGCTTTTTAATATTATTGATAAACGTACACCCTTGCCTGTTATTTCATAACATAAAGAAAGTAGTCTGCTTAGATTTTAGAGCTTACAGCGCAGTAAAATAAAGATTTTATTTTCTGTAACCTTTTTTTACAGCCGTACTAAGGGATACGTCTGATCTTCCTATAAAATAACTTGGTGTAAAGAATAGCTTCTAAATGTACGCATACAAGAAGTGAAGGCAGTTGCGTATGTGTAAACCATAAGAGTGTTTCCTTATATACTTACTAGATTGTACCTATGTAACCTACATACTATTAAAATATGAGAGTTTTGAGGCGGACAAATATTGAACGAGTATCTTTTTTAAGTTAGGTACATATCGTAATATAGTTTAATATCTAATTCCCAAATTGTAGCATTACTTCTCTAATGGCCGTTTGCACCGACTCCTTAAGCTTGGTTTAATTTTAAGTGACGCTTAGAATATGACGTTCACTATATGCATGAGACATGAACTATCACCTTCAAAGTACCGCATAAAAATTAAACCAGGCTTAAGACGGCGGTGCAAATGGGCCTAAGACAACCAAAATCCTGATGCTTCGTGATATATCTTGATTATAACAAATTCTGAAAAAAAAAACATTTTCCATTTCTTATCCACCTTTTGATTATATTAAATATTACTTTATAAAGTTTATTTTAAATTATGTTTACAAAATAATATCTGTATTGACGAATTATCTCAATTTATTTCATGACATTTTAATTTGTAATAAAAATAGTTCTTTATCTATCTCGTGCAACATAATAGATTTAAGTCTATAGGTAACTTTAGATTGACCAACACCAAAAAATGTTGGTATTATCAAAACGTTTAAAATCAGAAGAATTTGCAAATGATGATGGAAGAATGAATAAGAATTCCATAACGTCCACACACCAACACATTTTAAGATATAGGTGCGGCATAATGAAAACTCTATTCTCTTCGTTTAGCTTTGGCTTATTTGTTATTAGTAAAAATGTTGAACCACCAAATAGACTATTGTAATTAGGTCAGTTATTAGTTGTCACTTTTCGGATCATCACATCGGGTATTGTATAATTGTGAATATTAATGAGGTTGGGTTTTTTGAATAATCATTTCCTTGATTTGCTCGACCGCCATGTTCGATTGATCACGTGTAGGTTTACCTACACGTATAGAAATTCAGTTAGAACTTTGCGTTAGTTTATATCTGAAAAGTCATACACTGATCAAGACACCTAGAAAATTCAATTGGGATATTACATTCTTTTATGTCTGAGAATTACCACGACCACTGGCAATATTTCAGCAATAGATAGTAATGATTCTGTTAAATGGTATAAACATTCATAATTCGTAGTAAGAATTTATGTTCTTTTAGTATAATATTACACGAATAGATGAATATTCAATTGCAGGGACAGTAATTTTCCTGTTAGATGGCATAAAAATTCATAATTCCATAAAAATTCCAGCACGGATTAATGGTAAAACTATATATTTCCATTGATCCGTGCATGAAGTTTTCTTTCAGTGTACTGATAATTTGAAGCACATTGTTAAAGAAATGGAGAATATGTAACTTCTTTGTTTTTCGCTTGAAGATCGTCACATTTCCGTATCACCTGCTACGGTTTGTAAGGCCGTATAGCTAGTGTTAATTATTTGGTGAACTTTAAGGCTGGTTTATTTAGTGTAAATATTTTTATTCATGAGCACACTTTGCACAAGGCTAGCACAATATACAAGGTTACACAAGAATACCACTATATCACTAACACTAAATTCAACGTTGAAACCACATTGAATTGATCGACGTATATTTTTCTTTGTGGTTGCCACAATCGTGTGGAAAGGAACTTGTTTTTAAAAAGAAAAAATGTTATGGTGGTTTAAATACCGCTCTCCCCACACTTTCACTTGAAATTAGTAAAATCCAATTTCCAGAAACTAATAGAAAAATAAAATAATTGAAGGGATAAGGGCTTACAGTAATAAAGATCCAAATATCTGCGGAAATCCCAAAGCCGCTAAGAATGAAAGCAGTAAAAATAAATGAGCTTGGTTACAAGACGAAGGGTTAACACAATTTAAAATTTTTGTGTGGAAATGAATGGAAATACCTATGGCAATATAAAGTAATATAAAATAATAAGCATAGATAGTAAATAAATATACGTCACACTAGGGATTATATACAAGAAGGAAATATAGTACTATTAAGGATTATCTGAAGAAGTAATACGTTAAATACCTATAAATTACAAATGTTTAATAGGAAATACAATAAAAGATAAGATTAATATTAAATTTCGGTATCCCGAATGCACATAATCGCTTGGAAACAAAGCAAAGGGTAAATTTTTCCAAACAAGGCCAAAGATTCACGGGGATTATTATAAAAGTTTACGGAATCCAGCAACTATATTCTGCATACCGTGGCCTCTCTTTTAGAACAATACTAAAGATGCTTGGTAGACAAAAACCCAGATTTCTATTCCCTTTTGTGTTTGTATGGGGATTCCTCCACAATTCACATGAGCCCCTGCTATGGTAGCATTCCTGCCGTTAATTATTTAGGCTTTTCCTTTCATATTTTTTTGGTAATCACTAATGCTCCATATCAATCTTTTAATATTACTTTTACTGCAATCCAATTAAATAAAGTTCCAACGTTTACTCAACAATGGATTGAGTGAATGAAATGCGATCATTGCATCAATGGATTAAATTATTTTAATTAGAAGTTTATTCTATAACAATAACTAAAATCTATTAGGATTGTGAATAACATAGATTAAGTCAACCACTTGCGCTTAGCATATCAGCACGTAATATTCATTTTGTACTGATGCCTTTCTTCAATCTTTTACTAAAATTCATACATAAAATCGATAACTCGCGGTCATTCAGTAAGCCAAATAAAGACAAAACTGGTGTTCGTTACAACAATAACATATTTGATTGAACCAATTAAGCTACCAATCCATTTTCAATGATTTTGGTTTCATTAATACAATGAATGATATATTACTCAAAAAATTACGTCGTCATTTAACAAAAAAAATCATTGATTTGATGAACTCGTTCATTGGACCAATTTTAATGCATTATTTCATGTGAACTGAAACATTGATTCCTTTCATTGTTTCAGGACCCATTTTTGGTTCAGTCTAGATGTAATTTCTAAGATTACTCAGCTCAATGAAGGTCAGCATTTTATCAGTACCTTCTAAAATATTTAAAAGTAAATTATACTATAATTAGTAAGTTGCACTAAAACACATTTTACTCGAGCTTCCGCTCCGACGGTTTTAACATCTGATATCAGCAGAACCTCTAACGTAGTTAATTATATTAGTGTTATAGTATGCATATCAGGAGATCTGGACTTTTATGTCGTTCTATGGAGCTTCTTGGTAGCTTTTTGGAGGGTAGACAGTGTGAAACTTTTGGGTAGAATATCACTTCCCGTTCTGTTGAGTGTTCCGCAGTTGTCTATTCTAAGTCCGCTTCTTTTTCACTGTGCACACGCGACTGGTAAAAAGATCACCTCGTGATTGGGGGACTGTCGTGGATAATATAACTCTAATATGAATTCAATACAGCAATATTCGATAGAAATTACATTTATAATGATTTAGAGAGTTCAGTTAAAGTCATCCGTAATAATATCACACTTCTCCTAGATAATTCGTTCAGATGTGACAACTAATAGCTAAATATCTACATGTGAACGTGAACATTCAGATTAAGGCGGTTTGCGACTTTACACATTACGTAACGTTTTATCAAGGGACGATAGGTTGCGAGACTACAAGTCATAAGTACAAAATTCAAGCTTGCGATAGATCATATTTCTTTCAAGTTGATGGAGTATGGTTGCTTGAACAATATAGGAGGTAAGCACGGGCTTTAGATCTCTATCATGACATGATACACACCTCAGAAATGTATTTATATAATAAAATTACATTCTACTGACACGTACACAATGTTACAATACAGTTTGGGGATCTTATATTTCCTTCCCTATATAAAGCTGTTTCTTTTGAACATTTGGTGTTTATGAAAAGTAATATTACTGACACATGGTGGTGGCTTTCGAACCTTGCATTAAAAAGAAAACTAAACTGCATCTGAAGGAAGGCTAGAATCATTATTAGTCTGCTGCATATTTATCTATTATCTATTATGTGTTTTGTAGAGGGTATGCATTCATGTAGATTGTGGGATAATACTGGATTTTAATTGTAATTTGTGAGTTTCAGATTGAAAAGCTGACAATATTGAACACTCATCTTATGATTGCATAAGCCTCACTTCGAAGTTATGCTAAACCAGAACAAGAATCCCTTTAAATATAGCCGTAAACTTAGGTATAAAAGTTCGCCGCAGTTACTAATAAGCCTCTCCTTCCACTGCTGTATGCAGCCGTTCCGTACAAGATCTGTAAGGGGCAATCCGGTATGTGTTATTAATATAATTCAATTACTAGGTGAAGGCTTTTATTCAATAAAGGCTATATACCGTACTTTTAATATTATCATTAATAATATCTAGCTCCAAAAGTTTAACATCTGTATTACATAAGCAGCTATAAGTATAGATATAATTTGAAGGAATTGCAATTATCAGTTTTCCTAAGCATAATTGTTATAAAACGATTACGTAGCAATTAATTAAAAACTACGAACAATATTCATATGTTATGAAACTCTTATTATAATATGTACCTACTGAATTGCGTAAAATAGAAGTAAAAGTAAGTATATATCCGTAAAATTAATGTTATGTACACCTGAATGTAACTGTAAATTTTCAAGAGGGCGACAAATATATTACACAAATGCCATTCAGTTGTTTACATAAATAGTTACAATTCCTACTAGCGTAGCGTATACTTCAAAAAAAATCTTATTTATCGCTAATAACAAAAACATAAGGTATATTTAGAGGAATTCTAACATAAAAAGCGATAATCTAATAGAAATGGTATCCAATATGCAATTGTTGTCTTTCACTATTATTGAGTTTATGTGAGCTTCCAATTCTACCTTTGAGTTGAAGCTCACTAAAACAGTTTACGTATAATTGTGGCAAAAACACAAAATCGAGTTTTAAAGTCATTTTAGTTAATTCATCCATAAACTGCATTGGCATGAGAAAACGGGAAAAAAATGTTAACGCACTACAAGGTAGGAGCTTAGCTAACAATTAATTCCAAGACGGAATTTTATCGCAGTTTGTGCTGCATAATAAGAATTAAGATATTACTTGTTTAACATTGTGATAGTACGTGGCATACCATAACAATCTAATAATATGAACTTGATATTATGAATGTTATGCTAATGATTATTATCACCCATTGTCAATGACAACAAATGGAATACAACTGTATTTAAACGCAGATATTAAATTAGCCATATACAATTTGCATGCTTCCTTCTGTTATGTATTTTCAAGTACATGAATTCTCGTACAATACGTAATGATTTTTGTGAAACACAGCATTGCAAAATGTAAAGAGAAATCGAAACACAAAATTAGCTGGAGTATAAAATTTTGCAATATTGTTATTTCCTGAAACACTAATAAATATAATTTTATTATGCTCATGCTGTAATTATAAATTGTAGATTTGCAATTCTAATTGTAATACAATTATGTACATGGTTTTATGAATACCAATATGTTGGTATGCAGATGCACATTCCCTTCAATTCAACACATAACATTAATAAAACCGCTGAACATATTTCTAGATGAGAGAACCAGTAACTTACATTCGCAATATTTTCCAAAAGCACCCGAAGGTACTCCCGTTAGGTACCTCTCCCGTATAGGTCACCGTCATCGTTATCACAACAGGGCCTTCTAGCCCCTTGATCACCCTCACACACTGCACTAGCACACTCTAAATAATAAAGTGGGACGGTCTGTTCTATTTGATTATAGGACGCACTGTACATTTGTAGGAATGGTCCTTACTCGCGGACACGGTCACTCGCTGTGACTTGAACAGACTAACTGGTTACAATTACCTGCAGCGTAGGTTAAACACAGGTGAGTCTCTTGTGGGGGAACGTCACTGCCATATGCCAGATTATGAGAAGTGTAATACGAAATAATAGCACAATGGCATACGTAAGCGCGACGTCGATGGTTTTAACGAGAAAATAATGCTCTAAAGCAAAATACAAAATAACCTGTTTAAAATCTGACAAAAGAAAACAAATTTGTATTTAATTGCTACATTATTAGGAAGTCGTTACATCTATTATCTACAAAACCTGAAGCTCTAACAATCTAGATCTAGAAAGTATCTACTCATAGAGTACTTGATTTGTACAACGATGAGTCTTTTACAGATTAAAAATAACTCTACATTCGACAATTAGAATGAAACCTATTCTAACCTAACTAAAACCTGGAGCGATTAATCTGCGAAAGACTCTACCAATCTACGTATTGCTGTGAACTGATTGTCCAAGCATACAAGTTTAAAGAAATTAAAAATGACAAAATTAATTTAGCTAGCTCAGCAAAAATGAATTTAAAAAGGCGCCAGAGATTCTTAAATCTCAGAGTAATTTTTTTTAAAAATTAATAGTGCGCGTTTGCAAAATTGACTTTCTTTAAAATCCCCAAAAATTGAAATGGCAGATTCAAAAATAAAAGAACTATTTAAGATGATATTTACAATCATTAACTTTTATTGTAAAAGAAAAAAAAACACTTAATTAACAACAATAGGGGAAAAAACCTTAATACAGAAGGTATTGGATTAAAATAACCCTTCGTGAATTTAACATTTAAAAAGGACAATGCAAATCCTTAGCAAACAAAATGGTGAATTCGTTCTAGAAGGAATTTCATATACCACAAAAAATCCACGTGGTTTCAAAAATTCAAAGCAAACTAAAATTTAATTCAATCAACGTGGAGAAACAAGCAAAATCAAAAATGAAATTTAAAACAAGCTCACAGCTTCACTTCACCTACCCCGAGGTGATAAAATAAAATAATTGATAACTACAAAAAAAACGGAAATTTAAACTCTAAACGCGATTACTTCTAAAACGAATATTATTAAAAAGCCTTACATGTTTATTGTGCACAACTATCTAACACTAATTAATAAACGAATTACTAATGGACGATTTTAAAATTCAAGGCAACGAACTAATTTTAACTTAAAACGAATTACCAGAAACGGTAACCAAAAAACAAAACAAGACTATACACGCGCTCGTCTATCTGGTAACTCCTAGGCCTCTAAGGTAACACTCGCATATATATGAAATTTACATCTGTGAACGATGACGGCGCAACGCATCGCAAAGAAAAAACTAGCATATAAACTATATACAGGAGTACGCAAAATGTACAAATAAATGAAATTAACTATACACAACTGAACAAATAAAATGATACTAACAATTAAATCAAATTCTTAGCAAATAAAAAATATAAGAATTGTGGAAACTCTATCATTGTTTTGACAAGGCTGATTTGGATAAATAAAAATACACATTTAAATTTCCGAAACCCGGGGTGCCAGACCATAGCAGTATGTATTATTTGTTGTCCGGAATTGGTATTCATCAGTGGCGGCTCGTGATAATATTGAGTGTTGGGGCCCATCTCGGGCCAACTCTCACCTCTCCCAGTTTATTAACTTTACAAAGTTTTGAATCAATGTAGCTCAGCTTGCAATACTTCATTACTTCGTTTATTGCTAACTAAAATAATACCGGCACAAAGAAATGAATACAGAAAAATTTAAAAGCCATTTTAAAATCAAAAATTACACGAGAAAATAAACGAGTATTTGCGTTAAAAAATACAAAATTTTAAACAAAATAGTTGTCTTGTTATTTCACGATTTACTTGCCTACAAGTTAAATCACATAAACAAGTTTAAATGGCGCCACAACGTGAAACAGGGCAGGGACAAAATCCCTGGTTGAGATATAGTGTTTCATAGGTCCAGAGCCCGTATGTGGAACTACTAAGGATTCTGCAAGAAGGGAGATCTGGACCTGGTTAGATAAAGAATGTACAAAGAAATCAAGGTCGACTGAAAGCCAACTCCATATCAAAGCGCTAATAGGGGATGGAGATGCTAGATTCTCCGATAACCTACTCAGGCGCAGCAAGAAAGAAGCTAAAACCATTATTGGGCTGGTAACTTGACAATGTCCCCTGAAAAAAGCATCTATACAACACAGGCGAATAAGCGAACCGTGGTGCAGAAGATGCGAACTACAGGAAAAAACGAGTTTACATGTAATCAGCACATGTGAGGAATTGAAGGTACTTAGGCAGAAATATTTCGGGAGAGATCTATTGGAGCCCTCGAAGGTTCTCAAGTTTCCACTGAGCAAGATACTGGGCTTTATAGAGAACACCAAGCTGCTGGAGTGGAAATAAGAGACTTAATAGGGATGGTGCAATGAGCATCTAGCTCAAGTGCCCGGACTTCAGTGCCCACCCTAACTTAATGAAATGAATGAGTAAAATGAATAGTATTGAGGGTAAATAAAATTTGCATTAGTGGATTATTACATACTTATACCCATAGAGCGGAGTATATCTCTTAATATAGGAAAGAAAGCAGGTTGCCTGCTTACTGGCAGTCGGCGCCTATAAGCGCCGAGAATTTTATGCTTTTAAATGACTACACACATACAGGCGTGAATCGGTACCAACTAATTTACCGGAATGAATTTTTAATTTAACCGGTCGCTTATTGTCAGCACAGGTCTCGGTGTTTAAGTCATAAATGATAATTATAGATAATTATTATGACGAATATTCAGATTCTCATACCATAAGATAAAATTAAAGGTACGCAATGTCATTCTCATGTATTGAAAAAGTGCTGCTCATGTTGTTTCAACATTGGAAAGAGGTGATGATATTCTCCATAAACTACTCCCTCTTGATTCACTGGATGTATTCATTGCCTCGTTATTTGCATTCGTAAAACCACATTTTTCAATAGAATGAATTCTTCACCTGATGATGAGCTGGGCATCTTGACACACACAATTTGCTTTTATACTCGCAGGTAACCAGCGCCTTTAATACGCACACTTGCTGAAAAACCGGCAGTGGGTTCCAACGCCGAAAATAGGCGCTGGATAACCTGCTTTCTTTATGTCTGTACCTTTTCTGCCCTAATGGACGACCTAATCCGGAAACTGACCAAAAAGGGCTTTCAGTGCCTGGGATATGCTGAGGGGTATGGTTTGATCAAAGACTTACGTGGAACCCAATTATCCAAATTATTGGCTTGGGCAGCTGCAAGAGGCTGTGTGGAAGAAATTGGGGCTTTAACCAAGTAGACTATACATTTAGATACAAGAGTAGTTAGACTCGTAGCAACACATGGAGCACTAGTATGGTGACTAAACCCGCGGCAGGCGAGGCCGGTCAAAATGCCAAGTAGCTCACAAAAGCTGGCGTTTCTGTGTGCCACGGTTACGATGAGATCTATCTATACCGCCGCAAAAAAAAAATTCTAAATCTATCAGCTAGATCTTTATGTACATGGAGTCATTAGGTCTACAGCAAGCAGACTTATACACAGTCAACCATCAAGATAAACTTGAAGAGGCACCACTTGCAGTTTAGAAATTCAACCTAGATAAAAACATACATAACATATTACAATACCAGATAAAGGTGTTCAGTAAGAGCGTAAGCTCGTATACAGACGGCTGTAAAACTGACTATGAAATGTATGGGAAGAAACCTAAAAGAACCCTCTCCATGAGCACCAGCCAGGACATGACGATGTTTCAGGCGAAAGTTGCTGCAATTCATCATTGTATCAGAGAAATAGAAGATGAACCGGGTTAGGTAAAAGCGTCGTTTTTTTTTTCTGACAGCTAATCAACACTAAAGACGATCAATTCTACAAGTGTTGACGTTAAGCTGGTTCGGGATTATGTAAGCGCCCTGAATAAGGCGGACGCCCAAAAAGAACTTAACATCAGCCTGGGTTACCAGCCATTCAGGTATGGAAGGGAATGAGGCGGTCTTTCTTTTGGCATTACCTAATTCCAAATTAAAAAGTCCACCAATGAATGGGTATATAATGAACCAAGAAGTAGTGACAAAAGTCATCAGAATAGAGACAAGCAAAAGGGTTTCTAAAAGAATAGAGGTCTGAATTTACTAAAGACCTTCTAAGTAAAGACAAGAAAGCTATCAAAGATATTTTTTTTGCTGACTAGTCACTGTAGTATCACATACAGCGATGGAGGTAAACGATTCGAGATGCCGCTAATCCTGTTTTACGCGTAAAAGCTGCCAAGTCTTTGCAACGCAGCTACGTTGAGGTTACGTGAGGCTTGAATTTACTAATTAATGACCTGATATAGAAATATGTTCAAGCCCGATTTTCATTTGTTGCCAAAATATTTGTATTAATTGTAATTTCAAATCTTAGGGAAAATTAATCAAACAATTCATCACAGTGCAAATTTAATGCACTTATTCGCGCGTTTATAAACTGAGCGAGCAGCAAGTTTCAATGAAGAATGAGAAACTTTACAATTAGGCATTTTTCTAAAATGACTTCTCTACTGCACACCAATAGTACTACCACTAGAGAAACCCTCAGATCATATTGATCTATTATAATTGAAACATTCCTGCAATCTGAAAAAATATGATAATTACAAAAAGGCATTTTGCAAACACTTGCCTATTACTAATATATTCCAATTGTCATTTGGGACAACGCTATGAAACTAAAATTTCACAATAAGTAACTTCGCAAAAAAAAACTAATTATCTCTAAACCAAATAAAAAACGAGCTTAAACGTATTATCTTACTTTCCTTAATTTGGCTGTCTAAACATGCCCTTAAAATATGCACATTTCTTTACGTAATGCTGTTTATAATGTACTAAAACTAATAATTTACTATAATATTGTGTTTTGTTTATTTTATTTTACCACACCAAGAGGTTTCGGTAACTTCTTTTAAGTCATTCAAAATGATTAGGTTTAATTTATTTAATAACAAAAACCGCTGCCATAGCAATAAATTACATAACGCCTAAATCAATATAGCAACAAATATGCCTTCTATCACCTTAAAGCTTCAAAGAGTTTTGTACTTCCGCCATAATTTTCGCCGACCGATGTAGCTTTCTACGCTCGTCGTCAGTCAGTTGTTGCACAATCACATCGGTTACGCCACCAGCGCCGACTACTGAGGGCCAAGACAAATATACCTCGTCTTCAATACCGTGATAACCCTAAAAGTAACAATGAGAACATTATCAATACGGTAAGTTGATGAACATGCCTTCGCTAGAACAGATACAGCATGGATGTTGTTCGAGTTATGGAGAATTGACGCTGATATAGAAGAGACAGTCATGCCAATTGCCCAAGATGTGTAACCCTTGAACTTGATGACCTTGTACGCACTATCAATCACTTCTTTATGAATCTCTTTCCAGTTTTCGGAATCATGATCTGTTCCAATTTTTGGATTTAGACTTCTTAAACCAACACCGGTGACATTGACGCCAGACCAAACAGCAACTGAAGAATATTAATCTTTATAACTACAATGCAATTAAATGACTTTTGATTACCGCTTGAGTCGCCATGTTCGCCTATAATATAACCATGGCAATTTGACGATGCCACTTTTAATCTTTTCGATAACAAGTATCTAAATCTAGACGTATCCAAGTTCGTTCCAGAACCAATGATTCTATGGGATGGTAAACCACTGAGTTTCCAAGATACATAACTTAATATATCCACCGGATTACTTGTTATGAGTAAAATGGCATCCGGCGAATATTGTACAAGCTTTGGTATTATCCTTTTCATAACTTCTGTATTCCTTTGAACTAGAGCAAGACGAGACTCTCCCACTTTTTGTCGCACACCAGCGGCAACAATACATAATCTTGACCCAGCACTTTCTTTGAAATCTGGCAAGAAAAAAAAAACGTACAAACCGAAATAAATTGTTACATATATGTTGGTATTTTTTTTATTAATGTGATTCGAGTTACAGAAAGAAATACATATACAGTAAGATGCACTTACTTTATTACTACTTTTATTTACATATATTTGTTTAATACAAAATAATAATTATAACATAAAACATATTAAGTTGTTTAACACTAAATGGTGTGTGTAACAAATGCACGTAAACAACTAAACAATTAATAAATTGTTAGGCGAAGGAAAAGTTAGGAGAGACGGATGTCGTTAAAGTTATCAATGTAAAAGATTTCGCAGGATAAGGTTTTCCCATAGTTTTCCTTTACTGTTTGGCGAATGCTGGGAGACAACTAAAGTAATTCCATGGGCGCAAATATAATAACTAATAGCTGCCCATTTTATTATATTTTTGTTATTATTATAAATAATCTTAGGAAAACTATTTAGAGTAGGAAAATGCTAGTCTGTGAATAAAATTACTTACTGGTGCTGTATTGATTTTTACAATTACTATCGATAGCGGTGGGCATCTCAAATTCAATATTTATTTAAAAAAAAAATAGTGAATCACTTTAAAAGCCTTTGTTTGTGAGCTCTAGAAATCCACATATTACACCTGTATTAATAGTAATAAAATTCCGCTTAAGTCCAGTTTCTCATTCCTTAATTTCCGGCATACATAGTTCCATTAAATTCACTATGGAAGTCGGGTCGTACGGTACTCGTCGTTTCCTAGATATCTTAGTGAATCGTCACTGTGATGGTTCTTTGGGACATTCCGTTTACCGCAAACCTACACATCTGATCTTTATCTAAATGCCTCCTTACACCACCATTCTGCCCAGAAGAACGATGTTATAAATTGCTTAGTTCAAAGTGTCATTACTATATCCGAACCTAATTCTTTACCCATAGAGCTATCCAATGTAAGCGATACCTCAATCAAAATAACTATCCTACATACCAGATCCAGCGTACCATAAACCGGCACCTACATCCTAAATCCAACATATCGAAACACAACCTACTCTACATCAATCCACTGCTTATCTTTCCTACATCCTAGGTGTTATCGATCGTATAGAAAAAATCCTGTCCAACCACAACACCAAGAATCGTCTTTAAACCCTACTCCTTCAGACTCCTTTCCTATCAAAGATCGTAATCCTTTCGAAGCTCCTGACGTCTACTGTATTCCATGCTCGTGTGGCAGTATTCATATTGGGGAAACAAAACGTTCGGTGCGCACTCCTATTGCAAGACATGAGCGTTGTATTTGGCATTACGCGTAGCTGGATCTGTACTTGCTGAGAATAGGCTGAAGACGAACCAGCAAATCCAATTCAACTCTGGGCAAATCCTATCCCGTAATGCTAATTACCGCAGCTGTAAAATCGGAGAATCCATTGAAATCGACAAGCATCCCAATAACCTGCACCGTGAAGGTAGTTGTGTCCTGCACAGCATTTGTAAGTCCCTTTCCTTTCGCAAACTACCGTCACGCTGTTCTGAACCGTAAGGCAAAGTACATACCCGAGGGATACGATTGCAACCTGATAAGCAACACAACCAACGACACGATATGTACCGTGTAATTGTCGTCACTCTGCCTAACCGTCACAACCTACAGATCCATAACCACCACTCTTATGTCCCCGTTTATTAATATTTTATTTTCAGGTCAACAGCAATAGCAGTAGCTCTGAAGATATCCTTTACGAATGTGGACGAAACGTCAGCCAGAAGAAGATCTAGGAGGCGGCTTCTAGCAGAGTTTAATATTTAAATGGTTTATTTCGGCAAAAGGCAACCAGTCATCTTAATTTCCAACTTTCTCCCATACCGCTCATCTAATATTTTTAAGACTTTATATTCTCGTTCATTACGATGTTTGTTGCATGTAAGTACTTGAATTACATGTAGAAAAATTTAGTTTATGAAGTTTTGAAATTTTTTTTTCCAAAAAAAATCAGGTGTATTTTAACATTTTCATGTATAGTGAAGAGTTTCTTAAACGAGACCCTATCCCCTCTATTCTATCTCTAATTGTTAGTGTGGATAAGCTCGATGTTTGCTTGCAGGGGTCTTATTTAAGAAGCTCCTCACTATACTTTTCTCAGAAACTATAAGGCTGAAACTAACCAAACATTTCATGACTGCTTTTAATAGGTTTTTGCATCGATAGACGGTGGGATTCTCAAATCTAATCGAAATCACGAACAATGAGTATAAACAAATAGGAAAAAGGAAAAAATGCCATATAACATATGTGCTTGAGAATTGTTCTCGTTTTCTTTGAAATATATCAAAAAACACTTATTTTTCTGTGTATAAATCTTCAGTAGTTAAAACGACTTTGTTTTCGTCGAATATAGGCTTCTTACATACATATGCAGGTTTTATTACCTACATAATTTGAAAATTATAGTTTTCAACTAAACAAAACGTATTTTTGAAAAATTCATATTTAGTTTGCAATTGAAATTGCAAAAAACGCAAATAGTCAAAATTTTGTAATAATTCAAATTGATGAAGTTCATTATAATAAAAATTATATTTATAGACGACACAATACGACTAAACGACACGCAATAATTGCATATAGAAAGCCTTTATTCCACGAAAAAAGTTCTATAATTACCAAAGATATTATACTCTGATTGTTTTTATATGCGTGTGCCCACATCGGTTGCAGAGATAAACGAGCGGTTTTAGTCCACCGGGTGGATACTTGGCTTCAAAAGTTGAATTCATTAATGAATTTTATGCAAAAGGAAGACAAGAAAGCAGGCCTGCTCTAGTGAAAATAAGCGATGGAACAATGAGAAAGGATGTTTCAGGCTAGACTATGAAGAGAATATTATTTGTGGGCAACTGTGTCGAATGCCAGAACATCACATAAGCATCCGTGTCTAGTTACCCTCCATTCACCAAATCGTTGGAATTTTGGAACACATGTTAAAATACTGTAACAGTCATATTTTTTAGAACACGAAATAAATTCAGGCATATGGTCAATTTGAATATTCTACCAAATATCTACGAAAAGAAAAAAAAACAAGCGTAGCATACAGTGATGCGGATTTAGTTATTAAAAAGATTAAAAGCTGTTAACTCGAGTATTAGCAAGTAGTTGATTCTGTGGTAGGATAAATATTAAGTTAAGTTTAAGGACTGGTATGCATACGTATAAGGCAATCGTTGCTCAGCACTTTGATTATTATGCAATCCAATTTAGCCAATGACACATTACAACAATATCAAAATAGAACTTAACGATTATACTAAATTCTAATTGATATTCTAGAATCATATTTACATATATTAGAGATTGTATTAGTGTGGTTAAGTTATCTTGATTTATAATATTGTAGCATAGTAAATAATTGATTACCAAATAATTTAAATAATAAAAAGTTAACTTTATTTGGTATGTTAGAGATATTTGCAAACTTTAATGCTGTAACCGTTGGTAACATTTTAGACGTCTATATATGTATGTAGAACATAAATTGAATAAATAAATTTCACTCTGAGTGAAATTTCCGTATTGTGTTTATTATTTATTATAACTTGTGTCATTTATTCTAGTAATTGTTGTTATTATTACTTATTTACGAAAGTAAGGTTTTAGTTGTTTCCTCGCTTTTTGGCAAGTGCTTAAAATAAATATATTTCGGCATGAATTATATTTTCTATTATTTTTCTATACTACACTAGTGCACTAATAATAAAGACTTTTGACATAACATATTCTTTTTTAAAGAACATTTGCTTTTGATATGTAATAATTATTGTTGGGATTGGTATGTGCGCCACTTGAAAACTGTTACTTTTCAGAGACGAGAAAAACTCATTAAAAATTATTAATGCTGTTTTCTATTCGAAGTTTTGTTCTACTTATTAACATAATGTGATGTGTAGATGCAACAAAGAGCGTTTATAAAACAACATTAACAAACAAAAATAAATTTTCTCGTCTTGACTGAGGTAGCAGTTTTTAAGCTACGCGTTTCCCAATCCCAACGGCGATTATGTAGTGCTTAGTATAGATAGAGTTTTTAAAGAATCGACAGTCATTCAACTCCCAAAGATGAAGTACTAAGCAAGGAATTCGAAAGGCGCCTAACAACACTTAATATGCAACACATTATGCCTTCGAATAGCGAGACGTAGAGCTAAAAATGACACAGAACGACGATGATCGGGACATTATTAGCATAATAATATCCAGAAGTTCGAAATATTTGGCCGAGTCATTATAGTAGAGAAAGATGTGTATTTGGAACATACACCTGCAGAAGAGTAGCAAAGATGAAGCGCTTAGTATCATTACTCTAGATCCTTTTTCACCCATCAACTTGCTGTACACTCACCAGAGATAGAACTTTTATGCATGTATTTACATATTCCAATCAAATTCTAGTTCAGAATCTACTGCAGAAGCTAGGGAAAGTGCTTCATGGTTTTGTACGGAGGTGATTTTAAAAAATATATTGAACAAACAGTCTCCACTACAAGTTATTCGTTCCACCTGCAGTCAAAACCAAAATTATCCTCGTCCGTTTGTCCCAACAGAAAATGCTGCAAGCCGGCATTCATACAGAATGTATTTGCCAAGTTCAAAAGTAGTCGGACACACAAAAGTCCTATAGTATGGAGATGGAAGTCAGATGATATTGTGCATGATTTTCTGTAAATGCTAAAAATATTGCATTGGTGGCTGCAGTTGCCGTAAAGCAGGATTAAAATGTTCGGCTCTTTGTGAATTTTGTGGTGATCAATCATGTCAAAACGTAACAATACAACTTAAACGTTCTTCATGCATCAGAAAGATTCCTTGGAGCCAAAAACATAAAATTAAGAATATAATATACATTATAATAATAATATTAAAAATTCAATAACCAGGAAGAAGAATTGGTTTTGCTCCAAAATTACCTTTATTGGTGCAATCGTTTCCTTATATTAATACATCAAATTTATACATAACATTAACTAAGTTGTAAGATAAAAATGAAAATATTTGCAATTTAAATATTAAAGAGTAGCCAACAGAGAATTGAAGTGGATCATATTAATTAAGAAAATTATGAAAAATTAATATTTAATAAAATGTGTAAGAAAGCAGCAAATTTGATTAATTAAATAATGGAAGATTAACATTTATGAATAAAATTTAAGTACTACTATAAAAAAATTGTTAGCAAATTGTCTGGGAAAAAACTAAACTTTGAACATTTGTATCTCGGAAAGTATTCACATACAGACATAGAGTCTGGCAAAAGTGTGATTTTAGGCAATTTAATATACTTTAAAATATAGCTTTTTGCTCTAAGATACATATTTTTTGCGATATTACCAATAAGTGAAATAGCAGAATTTTAGCAATTACGTTGGTATTGCGCAACCTGCAAGAATTCCTAAACTGTAATTTTGAATTTTTAATATTGCTTTAGATTCTAACAACATATAAAAAAACACTAAACTAACTACGTACACCACCTTTTGCAAGATCGAATGTTTAAATTTCACAGACTACTAGCGATAGTGCATAAAATGCTACTTTACGCACGCTGTGAAGTGCATGAAGTTGCCTATTATGCAAGATGAGTACAAAAAGAAACAAAAATTAAAGTATTGAGATTTTTAATTATTTAATTTATAACGAGCGAAGGAGAAAATACGTAGTTATTATTCTTATTTCTTTTTTTGTAGAGAAAATACTGACAAATAAAATGGCGTACCACATTATTAAAAGGATCGATTTTATTAGCCTTTGAACAGGTACATAATCGCAACGGCGCACAGTGGTCCAGAAACGCTCTTTTGCGGAAATAAATCTATAACTTTTGATAGAATTGGAATTTTTTAATATTTTTTTCAGGATAATGAGATTAAATATAGGCGATTTGAATTGCATAAAAGAAAAAGAGATTAAGCATAAAATCACGACGTAATTATTGGCGGAAATACATAAATTATTCAAATAATGTTAGGTATTGCAGTTTCTATTCATTCATGTTTTTTTTTCAACTATTTTAGTTAAATATACATATGTATAATAATATTAACAATCATAATAGCAATAATAACAATACAAAACGGGAAAATATTCAGAAAATGAGAAAATATTCAGAAGAATTATTATAACTGTTTGCCATGCTTAAAAATGTTTTAACATTATTATAAACAAACAGAAATGGTTAGATACTTTTTAATAATACACAACTGAACTAATCACTAATAACAGAGAAATTTCCCGTCAAGTTCTAACGGCAATGAAATTAGTGAAAATAATTGAATCCATATGTACAAAGCTTTAGCCGCTATATAGCATAATAATTAAAACACAGATTCTACAGTAAAAAACAAAAAAAAACAATATAAGAAACCAGAATTCCACATACAACACTTACTAAGATTGTACCTAATTAATATAGAGACTAATACGAGAATATGATTTGATATTAACTTTTGAGTTTGAAGTTATTATTTAGCGGTGTCTACTCTTTGCAAAAATATTATTATAACTATATAAGTTTTAAATGGTTCACGATGATTGTATGTGAGATAAGTGATACTGAATAAGAGAATATGGTTTAAGTCAGAAAGTATGTAGTCCAAAATAAGAGGAACTGCTATTGCGTCCAAGAGTACTACATTCGCTCATGATTCTTAAACAAATAGCCGTTAAGATCATTATAAAAGAAAACAACGCATATGTGCATACCTGTATGTGTATATACATATATGTGTATGTTATTCGTGTGTGTACGTAAGTATATGTGTATATAGCATATTTAGAATGTATTAATTTAAATTTTTAGGTACCTTAGAACACATAAATGTTATTGTAATTAAGCAAAGATTTTTAAAATTAAAACAATCAGATAGGATTCACATACCTATATCAGTGCAGTAATTAAATTAATGATTTTCTATATAAAAAAAAAAAACAAGAAAAAGGGCAAAAACACTTTAAGCAGTGTAAAAACACCGAAAAGCATGCATATTCAAACATTTTAAAAATAATGGCGCAATACCAGACCAAATGGATATTCATAAGTATATTCATAGAGAGTAATTTGAGGGTATAATGTATAAATCATTTCGAAGAAAATCTTTAGCGTCATCGTGAAATTCAAAATTTTTTTTAGGAGGCAAACGTCTGACATTTGAAATAAGCGGATCGGATGTTAGCAGCAGCATATGCATAATGTCCTCATTTGTTGCTTTACGAGAAAATTTTCGCGAATGGTGGGCTCTATACTTTTTATAATTTTTATTTTGGGCTTCTTGTGCTTCCTCTGACAATAATCCTACAGGTAAAGTAACTCTGTCTATTATATCTTTGCCATGAATTAAAACTTTATGCACGGTTACAGGCATATAGTACCAATTATACCTAGCTAGATATAATTTTACAGTGTCACGCGCGTACTTTTCAAATTTATCGGAATCAATTACTGCGCTACTTGTTATTACTTGTAAAATTACGCTAAATCTTTCAATTAGTTCTACTTTAATCCCCATTTTCTTCTTAAACTCGTCTTGGATCTTTTTCTTGTATTATCTGTCATTGTTTTTGTCTAGTGTTACAGCAGACCATGTTTGTATCGGTATTCTATATGATATATGTAATATGCATTCTATAAACTTCATACGCGCGTGTAGTGTTGAAAGACCTAATTTAAAACATTCTTCTGATACAGGTTTTTGATAAATACGGGTCAGGTTATTCATTTCTTTTAGGGTAGCTTTGCATATATAGCATCTTGATGCTGATGATGTATTTGTTATGGCTTGCGCAACTTTTCAAGCATTGTAAAATGTTGCATTGTAACTCATGAGTCACTCTAATGGGGCGTTCTAGAAGTATTATTTCTGTTACGTGAAGTTGCCGAATTTGATCGTTCACTGCTTTAACTTCCGCATTAGTTTTCTCAATAGTTTATTTCGCATATTCAAATTTTATCGGTCGCAATATCGTGTAGATGCTGGTCGGGGATTTTTCCGTAATGCATGTGTTATCTCCAAACTAAATCTACATTTCCGTTTAAGGATTACAGTATATCTTAAAAAAATACCATATACACATTCTTAGAATAAATATGGCTTTTATTTCAATACATAAATACCTTCGTGGGCAGATAAGTGAAATAAAAAACATGCTTCTAAAAACTAAAACTTTCAAAATTAAAAATCAATAGACCAAGATACCTATATAGAAGTACACACATACACACACATTCAAATTGACATAAACACACATAAATATAAATGTAGCCATAGATATATCGAGATACATTGTCGGCTGCATAATACAATGGCGAATGCTAACTTTATTAGACATGCTCGTAATTAAATGTGCTTTTCTCGAGAGGAGCAAAAAGGAGCAGCTGATTCTTTTTGGACATTATACTAGAGGCATTAGAGGTCATGTACATGTAAAAATCAGCTTGTCGATAATTGCCGATGACCACTAAAAGTCTACCTGAACTTTTTTTTCATGTATAAATGTAGTATTTAGAAAACTGTTGATAAAATCAAGCATTTTACGAATTAAATCAATTTTTTTTAGCAGTCACATAAACTATAAGGATCATAGAACATACTCCAGAAGTTATATTCAATTTAGATGACAACTTATTAAAATACAGCATTATTAATTCTAACAAAAATATGTGGTTATTTCAGGATTTTTACTTATGCCAACTTTGAGCGGGGATATTGCATAGTTTATTACGAATAAATATTGCAAAACAGCATTTTTCATGAAGTTTGAACATTTAACTAACTATTTACGGCAAATATATCATTAGGTTTCATACTTGTCAAAAGCGATTTTTTGCCGGCCCTGGACCACTGTGCGGCGCTTAACAAAGTTAAAACGATAGAATTATGGATACGATCCTTTAAACTCGTAAAACTTACCAGTGCTAGAAAATACCCGAACGTTCCCCAGGAAAAAGGAACCATGCAAAAGATCAAGAGTTTGTCCCTCGACCTTATCGGTTTTTCGGTCTACAAGGCATACCTCTGTAGAAACTTTCTAAAATTTTCACAAAGAGAATTAGTGACTTCTATACTTAGCTAAAAACTATCAACGTTATTCCCGATTGTATCAGTTTTGAAAATTTGTTGTGTGTATTTAGACCATACACGTAATAATTCCATTAATCCGTTATTGTAGATATCTATTAAATTAATTCTGGAGTGATTCCACCTTGCTTTTTGTATTAGTTTAATGCTAAAAAGTAGTTGCCCTGTAAAGGAGGAAAAAACTGTATCCAATTCAATTTTAATTGATACAATGGTACGTATTGGTCATCTGATTTACAATCGAGGCGGTAGTTAGAGCAGAGTCTGGAACAGAGCCCATTATATTAAAATAATTGTAAAAGCTATCCAAATAGCACATGATATATATCTAATATTCACCTAATATAAAACAAATATAGCACTCTTTTTTTAATATTACATGAAAATGACATTATATAAATATTACAAATCTAGCATTAAATTTAAATATTTTAATAATTTATTTTATGTGTGTAAAGTTAAAAATGTACTATTGAAATAAATACTTAATTTTAAAGATATTTCAAGGCAAGTTTCGGCTATAATGAGCGATATTTGGATCTTACGTCGATGTACCTAAATAAAAAATGAACTAAGTCATAAAATGTATAAAAAAATTTGTATGTTAAAATAAATATTTATTTTAAATCTTTTGAAAATTTGAAATATTGTATAATTCTCGTAGAACTTAGCTTTGCCAAAAAAATCGTTCGGCTTTAGTAAATAAACCAATAAAATCACATCTATTCAACTTCCATATTTTGCCAAATAACCTAATTCTTGGAACTCCATTGCTGAGAATTAATTTTAAACTGATTTTGAATTCTGACCTGAGGATGCTCGGCTAGAGCGAAACCGGTCGTGCGATACATTAAAGAATTTTGTGAGGATCAAGACCTTGTTTTCTTGCTGTTTCCCTATACTTACTAAATAGTTATTTTTTAATAGATGTACACAGTAGCCATTCTTTACTTAACTGAAAAAGGGTGCCACTCTACCTATATTTAACAAACATAATGCCACCCATCAAGTGAATTTTAAAAAGACTACAAAAATACTTCTTGTAATCGAAAGATTACTAAACTAATAAATATTTACATGTATTAGGTAGAAATCGCAGACAGTAGCATTTTTTGATGCGTACGTATTAATTCACTAATGATCATTTCACCTGTTCGTTACTTTTTATTAGGTCCTACAATTTTTAAAATTAATTTCAATTTACAGTGAGAACTGCGAATTTGAAAAAAGTAACAATGTTAACGTACGAAGTAGGTTATTATTTCTCTTAAATATCAGGTTAAATAGAAATGTAACAATAAAATGACCACTGCACCTGAATGGCCACAGTCCCAGACTCTTCCTAAAAATAGTGTAACGGCTACATATGTATGAAATGGATGTATTGTTACAGAATAGCAAATATATGTTTTAAATCTGTTTTATCTGCTACATGCTACGTTATTTACAAAGCTTAAAGGTATACGTCTGTTAGTGATAAAAAATATATAATTACCTGCGTTAATATACCAAATGCACAAACCATACCAACTTGACCAATACCGACGACGGTGACTTTGTTTAAGCCAGCAGGTGGAGGTGGTTGGACTTTCGCTAGTATCAAATCCCTGATCGTAGCATATGGACATGTAATACCCAAACAATTCAGGTTTGAGCAAAGAGTTTGCCAAATCTTTCCTCGAGAACTAAGCCTTACTGATGACCGAGTAGAACACCACCACATTTCTATTACGTTGTACTAAAATTGTTTCTTTTGCCGTATGATAAGCGGACACAGAAGTTTATTCTGATTTAACATTTTTTGTGTAGGTACGAAAATACTGCATGAAATAAGCATATGTACCACCTCTTAATCATTCATCACAATTGACACTTGTATTTTTGACACTTCTGTTCAGTCATATTTTCTCATTTAATAAGCCACTTTTTGTTTTTATTTTCCTATTGGAAAAAGAAAATTCAAAATACTACGGATTTATAGGCTTTTTTGTTTCTGAGATTAGTATTTTTAAAGAACCAAAGTTTAAAAGTGTATATTTTTAAAGAAAAACTAGTCATCAAACATCACAACAATAAAGGATTAGAAATTCTGTTCCTTCGCGGATTACACATCCGTGTCTCCGTCTGCGTTTGCAATTAATTTATCAAATTTTTCAATTGATTTGATTACTTTTGTAACCCGTGTTCTTTAAAGAAAAAATGCAAAAACAAAAAACAAAGAGTTGTAATGAACTACAAGTACTGTTCAACCACGCCTAAAAATTCTTCGATTGTATAAAAATTGCGGGATTAATTAACTTAATTTAATCTCCCTCAGTAAGTGATTAAAAATTTTATTGCGCTTACTTCTCAAAATGTGTAAATCATCTCTATTTCGCGTGAAACGTTCATGATACTCTGCATTTTTAACAAAAGAGCCTTTGCTCTTGAAGACATCTTCTGCAACTTCCAATATGTACATACAGGCTAGGGCTAAAATACCAAATTTACGAAACATTGGTCTGCCCATATCTGTGTCATTAGCCCGCACAAGGTATCTCACAATAGGTTTTTAGGATGGAAACACCCCATGAGCAGCCGGGAATGAGCTCCACAACAGTATTCCATACTGCAGCCTCAAATACACTTCTGCTTAATATAAAGTTATAAGGCATTTCATAGTAACGTGTGAGCGTAAGCAGCGGAGGACATTAGCATACATAGCATTTACTGGAGACGGTTCTCGTTAAGTTGACATAATGTTCATTCCATATCCTCAAAGGTAACAAAAACTTGATAGAGTTAGTTCTTACCAGATTATGTCCATTTACTGAAATATCGCCAATATTAGCACGCCTATGTTTTGTATGAAAAACTATATATTTAGTTTCCTCTAAAGTGAGTGATGATAAATTATTATAACAAAATCACTCCGTCAGCTTTCTCTAGAAGGCGTTTGCTACCATATCAAGTTTATTGCTGGATGTTAATAAAAATATGTCGTCGGCATATATACTTACATATACATCGAAAGAACTATATCATAAACGTACAAACTGAACAGCACAGGTCCTAACAGGGATCACTGAGGTACACCCATCATCGCTGGTACTACATACGACTTATAGGTTTGAACAACTCCACTATTACTATTGTGTTTTATCCTCACGAATTGAATTTTGTCATAAGTATGTAGGAAACCAAGATGCGGTCGCGCCTCTAATTCCATAGGTTTGTAGTTTTTCCATACGTGTATCATATTGGACACAATCAGAAGCCTTTTGATGGTCACAAAAAATACTCAGCACACTTTTTCTCTTCTCAATTTCATTCTGAACGCTGTCATCAAAATCCACTAAGTCCGTAGTTGTACATTTGTCTTTTCTGAAACCATGCTGAGAATCAGTTAAATGCTGTGTGTGTTTAAGAAACCGGTCGATCTCTCCAGCATGCAATATTCCATAATTTTTGAGATATACGATGTCAGCGCCACTGGTCTGTAATTAGATATACACATGCTCTTACATTTTTTAAGCACAGGAATAATCAATGCAGTTTTTAATGCTTCCGGAAAAATGTTAGTAGAAAAGGAGATGTTTACGAGATGCGTCAATACGTCTGCTAGATGCTCCCTGGAATCTTTTATTACAGCAGCTGTTGAACCATCTGGTCCCGCAGAAAATGTACTTTTAAGTTTATTAAACAAGTTGTATAGTTCAGCACTGCAGAAAGGGAAAATAAACATTGATTGCGGATTTACTTTTATCTTAGAAGCAAGAATACTAGCAGGCAAATTAGATGCATATGATACAAAAAAAGATTATTAAACTTATAGGCCGCACGAACTGGATAAGTTACTTCGTTGTTCTCCACGTTTATGCTTACATTAGAAAATGAGATAGGGGAAGGTGGGGCCGGATGGGAACATTAAGCTTCAGGGTTGCAAATTGATATACAAGGATGAATTTACAATTTTACGATGGGCACTCTTGATGTTGAAACTAACTAAAATTTTGAAAAGAAATGTGTAAATACACCATCTTGCCCCACCATGGGGGTTCCAGGTGAGTTAAGAATGGGTCGTACCATAAATCTAAGTAATAGGTAAAAAAAATAGATTCTTAAAATATTCTTAAAAACATGCAGGAATAAATCTTAAACTCTTTAAAGCGGAACTCTTTAAAATAAAAAAAAAATACAATAATGATAAGAATATTAAACTTAATCTTTTTCACAATTGAGACAATAGAAGACGAACTCATCCACGTTATTCGCACAGCCTCCATGCACCCAACCTCGCCATCCATGGCATTGTATCAATACTTCCCCTTACAATACTAACATTGAGCGTCATCTTCCTCAACAGAAGAACTTGATTATTTCCTTGACGTTTTCTAAAAATCTATCTCTTTGCTTTCCTTACAAAATTCGGCTTCTTGATCTCTTCTGTTTTCTTCTTTGTCATTTTTTTTCCTTTAACTCTCCCTGAGCACTTTTAGTTGCCTTAGGAATTCTCCAGATTTCCATTTTCTTGTAGCAGATTTTTATACGTAGTGCTTGTAAAGATTGTTGTCTTTCCTTGTTACGCTTTGATTGAACCTGTGCTTTATTCCCAACATGAGAAATAGACATTATGTCTTCGAGAAAGCATAATGGCATACCAAGGCATAACGGACCAGACTGAAGAGTAAGATAGTGATTTCTCCATGTTACCCCATACCAATAGCCCCATCCTGCCTCTTTGGGACATTTTCTGTTATGTTATAATAACATATTAAATATTTTAAAATAAACAAATAACGCACTATAGAAAATACATGCAATACATGTCAACTAATAAGCACAATAAAGTGTAGTTGTAAATAATTTAGTTATGCTTCCGATACTGGCTGTTGAACTCACCTTCAAAGTAATAACGAAATTCTGGAAATTGCAAAGTTCACGCACAAACAGCAATAACTTTGTTATTACGACTAGTAAAGTTTCCTACATTACAACAAACCTAAAACAGCACTTGTCAATATTAGGACTGCTATTATTTGACAGATGCTTACTGCCGTTTTGTAGATAAGACGATGTCCCACAATGCCTTGTGGCCCCATCTTGCCCCACCCTCCCCTACTGCTTTCTTCTTAAAATTTGCCACATTGTAGAGCTTTTATTCTCTGAATTGGAAATATGTCATGAGCAGAATGCACACACCAGAGGAATACGACACGCAGTACGACAAGCGACACAATCAGCAACACGACACGTAGTACCGTTTAATTGTTGTATCGCTTGTCGTATTGCGTATCATATTCCTTCGGGGTGCACTCTGGCCTACATACAGACATTACACGATAATGGCCATTACAACAATAGAGTACAAAAAGGAATTTAGCACCATAAAACAAATTGCACATAGCAAAAAAATCCAAAACCACAATAGACAAGCTTATCAACAAGATAAAATTCGGCCCACTATACATAAAAAAATGAAAATAACATATATAGCAAATACAATAATCTCTCAACAAAAATAAAGGATCTTTTTAAACTTTTTAATATGCAATTTTATTAACTTATAAATCACCCCGCAATTTACAGAATATATTTTGTTACCGCACAGAAAATAAAGACAACAAAATGAAAAACATAGAATAAAATGCGATGAATGTGGTGCGAGATACAATAATAAAGGTAAAGGAACACAAAAAACACATCAAGTCAAATTTTTACCAACATTTAATGAAAACTGGACATAAAAGCGTCAATAACAACATTACTTTACTTCATAGTTCTGATGAAGGACAGAAATCTACATTAACAGAGAACCAAACATGCTTCTCTCAAACGAACAAATAGACTACAACCACTACAACATAAACCGATTTTCACTTACTTAGATTTGATAACCAATATAATACAACCAGTGTTACCAGCTCCACGTGAGTCAAATACCCGCCATCTGTGATTAAATCACCCAATTTTACCTGCATCATATTTAAAATTACCCGAATTTTTACCCATTCTTGTTTTGACCGATTGTTGATTTGTTCTAAGTTGCTAAAGGGTTTAAGTGAACATTTGTATCGTATATTTTCAAAACTAGACACATCCAAAAGTAAACATTTGTCAGCAAACGTTCATGTAACTATAAAATGAACTTGGACCTGGAATTTACATTTGCGATAGATGCTGATTTATTATCTTTATTTTCTCTGAAAGTTTATAGAAAGTTTGAATTATCCGTTTTAAATCTAGTCTATGCTATCTAAACTTTTCATATCATGATTCTAGGTTACAATAAAGCAATCCATTTTATAACTATACATAGAATAAAATTTATAAACCGCAGAAAAAACTTCAGCAGTGCAGCAATATCAACGGTTTTCAATCAATTTGTTAACAAAAGCAAATAAAAGTTCCTAATGTTTCTAAATTATTTACCGCGAAATTTAAATAGCATATGTACATATAAGATCCCATATAAAAATTATTGATAAATTGTGATCTGTTAAAATTACCAGAATTACCCGATTTAGCCCAAGTACCCAACAATTACCCACAGTTGGTTAAATTACCCGCATTTCGGGTAATTACCCGCTATCTGGCAACACTGAATACAACGTTCAAATTTCGAATGTTAGGCAACTGGACTAACTGCATGCATTTTCACACAAATCATATACACATGTTCTTAGATATAACATACTTAAACAATCGTTGCCGATGGTATATCACTACACACATTTAGGAACATTCAATTCATAAACAAGTAATTTAGCAAATACTTCCATACTTACATCAAAACTACACAAAGAATGTTAAGTAACAGAACTTTTATTTTTAAGATGCTTTGCATTAGAGAGTTCATGTGCGAATGCGTAATTACAATACGTGTACTTGCATCTTGGCACTGACTTGACTGCCTGATAAGGACGCCCACTGCATCTACCATTCCTGAGATCGTAACTCGTGTAAGTAAGAAACATATTATAGAGTAGAATAATATTTATTAGATTGTCACATGTTATAAATTAAAATATGTTATCATATCAATTTAATTTAATTACATTACATTAAAGTCACTATTATCTTATAATTTAAAATTTCTAATTGCACTTCCAGTCATCCGAAGATTAATTAATTAAAGGCCGAAAGTAGTGGTCATCAGATATTAAATACTTAATTGTGAACTTTTTCACTCTATTATTACCTATAAATACTGTAAAGATTTGGGTGTTATAATTAATAATAAATAATAATAAATAAACTGCGATTGACTATTAGAAACTTGCACTTTCGGATCAATCTGCTGGCTTCCTTCTATTCTACTTGCTGTATTATCTTCGTCGCTATCAACAACGCCTTGGTTCAGTTCACAGTCTTGGTTTAAATTTCCTTTCTGCTTTTTGCCACTTTTAATGAATGGAATTAGAAACTGGAGAGCATCTTCTAAGTAATATTTTTTCTTTATGCCTCCATCTAAGCCACTGAGCGGTTTTATTCCGAAGATGTCGTAAGAATACTGTTTTATATTTTTCCAACGTTCTTTACATGTTTGAAAAATGGATTTCGATTGCTGATCGCTTCTAAACTCTCTGGAATCTACCGAATGGTTTGGGTTCTTTCGGTTCGAATAGTGTTCTTCAAGAATGAGATCAACGTTTTATAAATACAAGGTATGCTTTTCAATTGTACTAATGGCCTGTATAGAAGCTGATGGATTATTTACTACAATAGATGTAGAAGAAGTAGGCAGGAATAGTGATGGAGCAGTTTTTCGAACATCAAATCTTCAACGCTTGTTGCAATTAGGATTGTTAGATTTACCATAACTTAGAACTTAGACCATTGCCTTCAACAAATGATGATTTTCCCCTATTACTTGATAGCAAATGAAGCCTTTCCACTTAAAAGCTATTTAATGAAACCTTAGTCAAAATGCACATTAGACGATAGAAAAAGAGTTTTTAACTATCGATTATCACGAGGACGAAAAAGTGTTGAATGTGGATTTGGAATGTTGGTATCTAAATTTCGTCTCTTAAGGGCCAATTTGCTGTAAAGAAGAAACCGTAGATTCTGTAATTAAAGCAGGATGTGTTTTGCACAATTTCATTCGGATAAAACAAATATACCCAACCAACAAAATTTGATATAAATCCCCAGATAACATGCTGACGTCTTTTTCACGTAGATTTAAGGTGATTGTTGGTCATTTACGTCATATGACGAATAGGTCACGTAATTAACACGCGCATTAAGCAACGACATTTAGACGTTTAATGAATGTCGTCAAAAAAAAACGTGATCAATTGGTCATTTATAACACGAAAGAAATACAGCTAAATAAACATTGGTACTAGTTTCGCATAAAAGCTTTTAAACGCTTTTGTTACACACAGCAAAAAAAAATATGGTATGGAATTTTTGGTTTACAATGTGCATGTATTATGTCATTTGTGCAACGATGTTGAAATTTATGGCCAACTAGATAATATATCTGCTTTTCCATTCGAAAATTATTTGGGACAACTTAAAAGATTGGTCCGATCACCAAAACAACCTCTTCAACAAATATTTTGTAGATTAAGTGAAATATCTTTAGCAGATGATAATAGGATACTTAATAGTAATAACTTGAAACTTCTTATGGAACATAATTCAGGTCCGGTAATAAATAATTTTGGTGTTTCAAGCAATTTAAAAAGTGCTTTTTTCAAGATTTTTTGTTTTGCACTTATTATCATTCGGCTGCAAACTCCTATTTGATTACCAAAATAACACAGTTGTTCGAATTTTAATATAATTGTTGATCATGAAAACTCTACCTTTACATTGAGTAAAGCGTTTACTTCTTATAGCTCATTTTATCTTACCCAATGAATCAAAAGATTTAAGTATTCTTACTGTAAATAACTTATCCCATGTTTTACAAGTGTGGGGCGTAAAAGATATATAGCCAAATGTGTACTTATTCGATCTCAATCAGATGAAAATTGGGTGTGCTTCCACTGATTCATACATTTTCTTAATGTAAATATTCATGCTCTTTGGTATTATTTGAGAAAAAGTTTTGTAAATTAATCTTTACAAGTGTGCTATGTGAAAGATGTTTAAGCAGATGTATACTTGTGCTCTCAAGTACCAGTACAAAATAGTTTTCATTAGTAATTTGATCAAATATAAATAATAATGTTGTTATGTTGTTAAAACTTGAATATAGTTTGTTTTGTATTATCTAGTTCAATATGTATTTGGAAATAATGTTCCATATTTAATAAATTAAATTTTAATTTAAGAAAGATATACTGAGATTAAATGCTAATGTACTTTTTACGACCTTTCAACATTTGAGATGCTAAATATCAATTACATAAGCATGTTTTTATGATGTTAAACGGAATAATCTAACATTTATTCAACTCTAAATATCTCTATGTAGTTTTTTTATTTTGTCATACTGTGTCTAGGTGAGTGAAATCTAGCACAACAAATGGATCACATGCAACTGACAGCAATAAAACGTCTTTCTAACGTCGGAAATTTAAGTGTTAATGACGTGTCTACTTACGTCATTCTTACGTAATAATATGACGTCTTTGATATGAGACTTAGGCCCGTCATTTTAACGTCGGTGTCACGTCATTTAAAAGGGCAAATTGACGAAATGACTGACGATAATTAGTCGTGATAATGACGTCAGCATGTTACTTGGGTCAAGATCAAGTAGCTGCTCTGATGAACGACATGCCACAATCCCAAATTAATCGACACTATTCCGAAGCACAGAATATCAGAGAGAATCTTTGTGATTATTTTATTACATCTGCTGGGGTTATACCGTATCAATGGAATCGTACTGTTTAACCAAAATATTAATCGATAAAAAAATATAGGTATCCAAGTATTTGTCTTGTATGTTTTCTGTCTTGATTTTACCGATAATATCAGCAGCTTAAAATATACCTTTAATCATGTATTTATATGTTCTCCATAGATATAATTTATAATAAAAAAAATTTACCAGGTTCGCACATAATTTTTGCAATTTCTCCCCAGGCTTTTTCTTTTATATCAACATGTGTATACGACGCGTGTGTCATATCATATAAACACTTGTGTGCTTCGACAAGGAGCACAAATTTAAAGATTTGGCTGTCTGTCCGTCATGACACAATACCTCTTGTCAAATTGTAGACCGCAACTGATGACCACGACGGGGTATGCAGCACTGCTGGCAACCAATTTGCAACTGGTTGTGTTCCGGTTGAATTGTCTTTCAGTAGGTGAAAACACGTGTATTTAAACATTAGCGCTGAGGCTCGTTGCTGTTCCGTTGCGGTCGCCGGTTGCTTTTGGTCAGAACGCGGCCTTTAAACAGCACCAGGATGTGCTGGCTGCTATAACCTGGCAGGGACAATATGTCAAGTATTATTATCGCACTGAAGATGGCACCAAAAGCATAGTTTTCGCGCTCCTGATTAGTGTGTTGCCTATTCCATCCCAAAGGCGAGAAACTGACCTTGTAAGTATAAACATATATAGAAAAATAAATAAGATAAATCCTCCATGTTTTGAAATTCGATTCGTTATTGTTAGCCGGTAAACGTCGGTTATGTTCAAAAAATATCAACTTATGAATTGTTTGGCACTAAAAAAATATGTAGAAGATGATGCATTATTAGTAATAGGAAAGAAACGTAATCTTACCTATATTGTATTGATAACTTATACGAGATATGAGTAATAAAAAAAATATTGGCCCTATTTGTCAGGTATTATCGTTTTGGTTTTACTATTGTATACTATCAAACACGTCCCTAACATAATTACTAGTAATAATGAAGCTGACTAGCATCGGACGGGATGATTATACTGCGCTATTGCGCATTGTCTTACTAGAGTGGCTTATACACTGTAAAATGGTGAACAAAATTTACATTACTTGTGTTATAAGCGGTCGCTTCCAGCTTCCAGTGTAATATGCAAAATTACAATGAAAATTAAGTAATTTTATGATACAGTAACGTAACGAATTATTTAAATTTAGAATTATTATGTAATATGATTTACAAATTCACACAGCTGATTTACCTACGTTTTTGCATAAAACAAGTATTAATAATAGTATAAACAATAAAATAAGACTAAGACTGCGTCTTATTTTATCACACACTCACACAAGAATCGTATTTAACCCTAAGGTTGTCGCACTCTTTACAAATTATTGTATGTAAATACTTTTGCAACGGGGTCTCACAGACTAGGTGGTTAAAAGAAAAATACAAATCACTTGAGCAGTAATGGAAAAAAAAGGTGCACAGTGAAGTCCTCATCCAAATCCCAATTTCTTACGACCCCAAGATGATGTGATGACGTCATGCAGTTGTTTTTATTTCAACGCCCCTCGATCATGGCCACATTCCGGTATCGGTTTACAGTTATTTGCTATTTATTTTCCATTGCCTCGGTCTCTCTGGCGTGTTTTTGGTTGCCTGCTTCTCAAATATATACTGAAAATAACCCCGTGTAATATTTGAAACCCTTCCAATAAAATTAGTTAATTTATTCATTTGGTGTTTAAATTATTATTTTCAGTATGTTCTAAATAAAATCATTCATCGCCAGATTCCTAATTTAGAAGAAAAAACAAATAACTTTCGGCGCCATCTTTCGGGTTGGTGCCAAAGGTTTTCGCCTGTTTCAAGGGTTGTTTCATCTGTAAAATTGCAGATTATTTTTGGAAGTATTAGGAAAAGCTTTTGCAAAAACCAAGAGGTTTTTCGAAATTTTCTTGAAATGGTTATGATCTATAAATTTATCTCAATTTTAACTTGGATTGTGTTTCTTTTTTTTTATTTTCATTGGTTTACATACATACAAAATTATTTTCAAAAATACCAAGTTTAAAAACGGCTTAAAATTTACTTTCATTTCAGCTCTGAAATTTTTATTAATTCGTGCTACAAACACCAACAGCTTTTCTCAACCGGATTTACCGACCCCGGCGCTCTACTTTATCCTCGTGTGCAGCCTTCAGCCGCCGCTGGACGTGTTACTTACCTAGTCTAATACTATCCTTGTCTATGGCTTCAGTTAGTATTGTTGCTTGGCTGGCATTAAAAATTATTATCTCATAGCACATCTGCTATTATTATTATTTGTGCGTGGTGAATCAGAACGAAGACTTTAAAAGGGTTTTTTTTTAGTAACTAATATTTAATAATAAATAATCAATTCATTCTGAATTTATCATTTTTATTGTACATACATACAATATGTTCATAGTCAGGATCTTTAGTTCATTAATAGAGTTTAGAAATATTAAAATTGAGAACTTTAATTAAAAACAATTAAAGCGGGAGCTCTGCCAATTAAGAGCTTTCGGATACTTCACATCAAAGTCGCGAAAACAGAACTTCCAAGAATCGAATACCTTGATGCTTAGTACTC